>JAYESA010000016.1:148107939-148612298 GCA_036927795.1 Iris macrosiphon
ATATATATAGAGTTGTGTATGTGTATATATATATATATATATATATATATATATATATATATATATATATATATATATATATATATATATATATATATATATATATATATATATATGTGTGTGTGTGTGTGTGTGTTTGTGTGAGTGTGTGTGTGAGGGTGTGTGAGAGTGAGAGTGTGTGAGTGAGTGTATATATATATATGCTTAAGTGTATGTGTATATATATATGGTTGTATATATATATATATATATATATATATATATATATATATATATATATATATATATATATGTGTGTGTGTGTGTGTGTCTGTGCGTGTTTGTGAGTGAGTGGTGCGAAGGGGGGGGAGGCAGCCAGTGCGCAGCGGGCTAGGCAGCGCAGCAGTGCACAGCGCGCTGCTATGCACTGCACTGCAGCAAGCAGCAACAGCTCAGCATGAACAGCAGCAGCAGCAAGCAGTTAAGCAGTGCAGCAGCAGCAGGTTTGAGCAGCAGCAGCAACTTGGCATTCGCGGCGGGGAGCGGGGTAGCTTAGTGTGAGAGTTATAGATAGATAGGTATCTATGGTTTAATAAATAAATATGTAGCTAGATAGATATTAGATCAATAGATAGATAGTTAGATAGTTAGATAGTTAGATACATAGATAGGTAAATAGCTAGATGAATAGATTAGATTGATAGATAGATATATAAGTAGATAGATAGATAAATAGATAGATAGACATAAATAGTTAGATAGATAGATAGATATAATTATAAATAGATAGATAGATAGATAGATAGATAGATAGATAGATAGATAGATAGATACTAGATAGGATAGTTAGATTGAGGGATAGATGGATTAAGAAATAGATAGATTGATAGGTAAATAGGTAGTTGGATAGATAGATTAGATAGATATATCTATAGATAGGTAGGTAATGAATAGATAGATAGTTATATCTATCTAAGGTATAGATATATATACCTATAGCTATATATATCTATAGATATCTAGATAGATATATATATACGTATATATGAGTTTAGGTAAGGTATGTATATGTTGTGGTTGTGGATACCTATATATATATATATATATATATATATATATATATATATATATATATATATATATATATACATAGATACTTAGATATGTATAATATATGATAGAGATATATTTTCTAGACTAGATTAATAACTAGGGGTATGTCTATATACCTAGATAGCTAGTTAGAGGGGTATTATAGCGGTATCTCAATACCTTGAGATATCCAAGGTATTGAGTTTCGAGCGGGGTATTTGAGCAATAGCCTAGGAATAGTATTGGAGTGATTTTTATATGCTTATGTGTATATATTTACGTGTGCTAGCATAGGTTTTAGCGGGTTTAGACGGGGCGTATAGCGTAGGGTGAGGTATTGGATACCGAGGGTATCCCGGTATCTCAAGGAGGCGAGTTTAAGGGTTTGCTAGCTTAATGATCTAGTTTTGGCCTAGAATTTCAGGGGCGCCCTAGTTTGACCTAGACTTGACCGTAGTTGACTCGGTTGACCGCCAAAGTCAACTTTTGACCTAATTTTGACCTATAGTTGACTTTTTGGACAAAGAGTTGACTTTTTTACCCAGATTTCACCGGTTTGACCCGTTTGACCTAGAACGACCCTAGAAGCCTATTTTTAATTATTTTATATCTGTTTAACTTATTAGAAACCTGTTTAATCTTGCTTTTCGTAATAGGTCCTTGCGACACCAGTTCGGATCGCCAGTTGCTCAGGACGTCAGACGAGTACATTCTCTGATAGTTTTTATTATCTGATAATTATTATGATTCAGCTTCTAGTATAGTATCATCTGATTATTCTGGCACAACATGGGACATTGACTGGTATTTCTGGATTTATTTACTTGCGACACGTACATTTCATGTTTCTGGCCTCTATTCTGGAATCACTACTGGCATCACCTACAGGCATCACTCATGTTTCAGGCTGGACTCATACTTGATTTATGTGTTGGGTCTTGGATTCACTTGTATTAGTCGGGGCAGGGAAATACTCGAGTAGACATGTAAACATTCCCATCTGGAATCATCAGGAATCACTCCTTCTGGTCTAATCTGGAACGATAGCAGCCGCGCACCCAGTACGCGGTGAGCCATACTTACCCCTAGCCGTTTATATGTCGAAACAAGTATTTCAAAGACACCGAGTTCATTCTTTATAGTCTGGACTCACTTGCATTCTTGTTGGTCTCACTTACATATTTTTGGACTTGACTCACTACATGTATTTCATGCTGGACTCACTACACGTTCATGTGCACGGACTTACTCTTAGTGTAGATTTCTTGTATCTTGTAGGCATTACTATCTTATTTCTAATATTCCTGCATCTTTACCTTTATGCACCAGTGATACATGTATATTTTCTTGTTTCATTGTCACGCCCCAGTCCCAAAATACCGAGGGACTGGACACGTGGCAATGGCCAGCAGCACGCACCGATGGACAACCCAATTTAATGGATCCATCAGGGCATGCTTAAGCTGTAGTCTAACAGTAAATAGATCCAACAGTACAAGTCACAGTCTATACTAATCTCATCCACAACAGATAATCACAGATTAAATGCCATAAATAATGCAATAGAATAAATAAGAAATCTCAAATAAGTGTCTCGGGAACAATCCGAGAATATGTCTGGTACATCGAATGCAAATAGACAGGAATTAAATCAACTGGAAATAGAAATACTGAGTATATGGAGCCGGTACTCAGGAGAAGTCTTCTGCCACGATCTTGTCCTCAGGTTCCTGTTCTGTTCCGAGAAGGGCTCCTGTTCCGTATACCTCGGGGTAGATCTCTTCGGCTATACCTGGGGACATAGTCCATTCCAGGTCCTCAGGGGACATAACAAGGTACAGATAATACAAGCCAAAATATAAGCAGTGCAGAAATTAAATGAAACCATAGGGTAAACTATATAACCAACTAAGTGATATGCAAGTTGAGAGTTTTAGTCATACTCAGGCTGAGGCTACTACAGGATCAGTGTCGGAGAAACCCATAGCAGTATTTTCTCGAAGGGCCAGAACTGGTGCCATAGCTCTGTGTCAGAGACTAAGACACATCCAGATGTCAATATATATAATATAATCAGCCTTTGTTATGGTAATACTCTCCCCACCCAATGAAATCTCACATCTCATGTCCATGACACGCAGGATCAAAGCTAATGCAACAAGTCAGGATATAAACTAAGCATGTAAACTGTATATGTCAAGCATATGTATCCTACATAGAATCACCATAAATATCTCAGAAAGATTCTGTCTCATGAATAGTGTCTAGTGTCCTGGGTCATGTTGTACTTGATAAGACAAGTACGAGAAGTACAGGGTCTCGGTATCCATGTTTATGTGACGATACACAACGTCGTGTACGGTATTGGCACCCGACTATTAATCGGACGCTTAGTAAAGTCACTCGATTCTGGGTTGAACAGTTTAAACAAGATTATATATAAAGTCTACAAGAACTCAAGTAAAGTACTATAACTGGAATTACTGCGAGTTGGCAAGGTTTAATTGCCTACTGATGTATAAGTAAGCCAAGGAAATAGTAGCAAGCTGCAGGATTTGGCAATGTACACTTGCCTGTGGTTCCGGCTCCAATTGTGGCTCTGACTTCAGCTGAAATTGCAGACGGTACTCCGGTTGCTGAAATAAATATCACCATCAGATCCAGAAAATATCAATCAGCTAGAAATGCATGTCCTTGAGTCCAATTTGGAGACAAGGACAAAAATGGAAATTTCGGGTCAAAACGGGGTCCACATATGGGCCCGCTTTGCACCAAAAAATGTGTCAGGGTCAAAGGTCTCCAAATTCGCCAAACTTAGTGTCAACAGGTCAGGAACGATGATACGAACCCAACAGAACTTCCAGAATTGGATTCCGATGAGCCGATCACAAAATCGTCCGTCGAGCGGAGCCTGTGGGGCCAACGACACGCAATTTCGTCAACGTTCTCAGAATCGAACCAAACTTGGCTCACAGGACCAGCGTATCGCTACGAATCCGATGGCGCAAGTTTCGTTTCGATCCGACGTGTGTACACAAAGTTAGGGCACGATTCAGAAAAGTCGGATATGGGGCGTTGTCCGCGGATACGCTCTGATTCTGGTGTGCACGCACACCCGAATCGACTTCTGCGAAATCCCACACATCCATATCAATGATGCACACGTATCTGTGAAGATCGTGCGCGACCAAGTCGTCCCGTTTGGCGAGGCGTACCCAGTTCCGGGGTGAATCAGGGCATTATTTTTCCTGTTTTTGGATCGCGGTTCGCGATCGCCACAGGACGCGATGCCCCGAACGGGTTGCACGGGCACAGAGAGGGTCACGCAGGCTTCGCGATGCAAAAGACGGAATCGAAAACGGGGTAAACGAGCAGGGAGATACACGTACCTGAACAGGGCTCAAAAACCCGAGAATTTACCGTGTCCGACACGTGTCCGACACAGGGGCTAGGGTTAGGGTTTGGGGGTTCTGGAGTGTCCCCGGAGGACGGCGAGGGAAGGCCGGAGGCGGTCGAAGGCAGCTGGGGGCGCTGGCCGACGGCGGCGGCGCTGCAAGTGCCTGGCCGGAGCAGCGGGGTGAGGGGACGACGCCGGTGGCTCGAGGCGGAGGAAGGAACAGCGGGGACGGGGCTGGCCGAGGTCGGAGGAGGGCGGAGCAGGGGGCTGACGTGGGCGGAGGTCGCGGGGCGTGGGCCGAGCGGAGCGGGCTGGTGGCCGGGCGGGGCGGCGCGAGAAGCGGGCTGCGGGATCGTGCTGAGGGGAAAGAGGGAACGGGTCGGGCGGGTCTGCGGGTGGGTGCGGGTGGACCCGACCCGACCCGCTAGGCCGAATGGGCCGGGCTAGGGTTCGGGCTGGGCTCTGTTGGGCTGGGGTTTAAGTATTTAAATAAATAATTAAATAACTAATAATAATTAAAATAAATAAAAACAGTTTTTAGGTGATTAAAAATAGGTCCGGGGCCCAATAAATTTCCAGAAAATTACCCTAAGTCCAGTTTTTCATTTTACACACAAAAATATTATTTTCATAATATTTTAATATATTTTAAAATTATTTAAAAATCATTTAATAATTAGAACCCTGATTTAATTACAGAAAAATCCCAGAAAATTCCAGAAAATTGTGAAAAATCAAAATTTAAAAATTCTTAAAAAATCAGGGGGTTTACATTCATACTTGCTTCATTCTTCTTGCTACTTGCTACAACTGCTTTATAGTTTTTATCATTTAAATGGAACTGCTGTTAGAGATGTACTTGCTCCAGTCCTGACTGGACATATTTTTTCCAGAGTATCCGGAGGATTGGTGTCCGACGTTTTATGGACCTGAGCCTGTCGATGGTACAGACATGGACCCTCTAGTTTAGGGGTGATTTCCGGGTTGGTAGCCGGGATCACTAGGACCTTGTTATTATTTTTATTAGCTTTTAGCACCGGATTTGTCTCCGATTTTGGTTTGAGATCTTGTATTGTATATGATTTTGGATGTTGTATTATTATTATTGATGTTGTGGTTGTTGTAGTAGTTGTTTTTTAGACTTTATAGTTGTTAGACTTCTTGTTATCTTATCGTGCTTAGATTCGTGATTGAGTACATTGTGATTATCATTATGATATTGCTCCTCCGTTTGGAGTTGAGATCTTGACAGGTTTATATATTGATTGCGTGAGATTGTTATCTAGATAGTTGACCTAGACAACGTTCTACCGCCGATGCTGCGGCATAGGCTGGACGTACCCACGACTCATGCCTGATTTTCCGGGTGCGGGTCATGACAATGGCCTATTTACCTGATGCAACGAGTCAAGCTAGAAGGTTTGAAGGTGGTTTATATCCTGCCATCCATGTGCACATGGTCGTTCATCAGTATCGGACAATACGAGAAGTCATGAATCATGCTCTATCTCTCGAACCGATATATCCTCATGTTCTTACCGGCGCTGTGCATACCTACAATCACAAACGCCAAAGTGACGATAGAGGGAACACCGCTGCAAAGCGTCCAAACAACAGTGGCAAGCATGGAGAAAAGTTAGATAAACTATGTCACTTCTGTAGACGACCGGGGCACATGATCGATAAATGTCGCAGAAGACTTGGGTTATGCTTAGTATGCGGTGAATTAGGCCATAAGATCAATGAGTGTCCGCGCTCATCCCATCGCCGCCCCCAACAAAATTTTCCCTAATGGTAGGTTCTATTCCTAATTTCGTGGACGAAACTTTTAATTAGTTGGTAGGATGTGGCGTCCCGTTCCTCCTATTCGAGGAGCGCGACTAAGAAACACAAGATGATATCGTTCGATCGGGATAGATTGAAACAAGAACTCGTCCTCGTTATGGATTTGCTTCTTCGGAATCGATTCCCATATTCACTGGACCCTGCCCCCGGGATCGACTTAGCGGCAGAGTCAAGAGGGACCTCTCCGTTGTTATCCTTGTTGCCTCAGATTTCGAAGTCGCTTGTTGCTTTCGTGCTTTGAGTTGGTTTTCAAATTTGTTTGGGATTTCTTGAACGGTTTTGATGGATTTTATTATTTTCGTTCATTGAATTGCACTTCAATTCCAAGATTGGAATGAGAGGAAGAGGTATTGATCGAGTTGTTCGTGATGCAGGTGAACGAGCAGTAGGCGGCTTACGAGCGGAGTCTTGAAGCGCCTCTTTCCTTCTCCCTTCCAACCAACTAAATGAGTGGCTACCATCCCGATTGGCTAGCCCTGCTTCCAAGTCTTTACACCTAATAAATCTTGCATCCTTGTTTGCCCCGATCAAGCGATACCAATAATAACTAAAAGATGCTAAGATAAAATAAGAATAGACTTGGACTATTATGCTTGTCAACTAAACTTGTGAACGGTTATCTTATTGTATGCTAGTTCGTTTCAAATATTCATCATATGCTTCAATTTTAGTTAGAATGTATCTTCTTCTATAAATTATGCTATGTATAGAACATGCCATGCTATGCGAATAAATTATTCAGGGAGGCTATGCAAAATGAATCATGCAATACTGCTTATCGTGTACTCGTGTTCCCTCAACTGCATGAATTGTTAACTTGATAAACGTGTTCGATCATGGACAACTTGTGCACAAGGTCATTGGTCCTACGGACGGTCGCTGGGGCACTGGCACCGATCCGATCCAGACGGAACTTTATGATAGTCTCTCGAGTGGGTGGAATGGCATGCTTGGCCTCGAGTTCCTAGCGTTGCATACCACTCTCACCCAAGACTATAACCCGTCCATTATGGCATCCAGCCAGTGATCCTCTTGTATATTTAAACCTGTTGCAAACTAACTTGTATCTTCGTGGCAGGAAAGGCATGGTAAGTATTGTGCAGGTGGTTCAGACGGGCAGGTAAAACCCACCGAACGGTGGCAAGTTCATTTCAGTAAATTCTATATATTGCTTACTTGTAAATGAACTAAGGCAAGATAGAAAATCACAAATAACATGCATGCTTCATATAAACAACGTATTGATTGGTATAGTTCGGTTAGCTCGCCTTCACCAGTATATTTTGACATACTGACCCTCGTTGAAATAGGTTCCCCGCACTAAGGCGAACCGAGCGAGGAGCCAAAGTCGTCTTCCCGATCCAGTCCAGCTGTAGGCGTATTCAGATCGCGCCATCCTTGAAGCATTTTGAAGCAGGAGCTTGCAACTCTATATACACAATGCAGCTTCGTGGGAAAGCCGTCCTCCAGCCCGGAGGTCTATACATTTTAAAGTTTAGTAAAGGGATGTAATGTACATAACTGCTATCTCATTTTGAGTCAACACTTTTGTAAGCCCGTGCGGCAAATTAGCTGACTCGTTCAAGAGTTTGTAATAGATGTTCATTATCAATAAAGAGAACTTTTCCATGTTTCAACTTGTGTTCAATTTTTTTGCGTACTCTGAATATGTGCTCGTTATGCAAAACATTAAAGCCTTGTGCGGACGCAACCCCAGGCCCGCACGGCGGTCATGGTTCGGGGGATGCCCCAATGATTCCACGGAATCGGGTCGTGACACTGTGCATAACAGACAATCAATGATACGGTCTTGCCAGTACGTCGATGTACATATGGCAGTCTGCTAACATGCTACGTGGTCACAGGTCAATGTAACTACGGGGTATCCGTGGTTACACTCGGGTCACCTAGTACTTTTATAATTTATACCTATTATTATCTAGCATCAATACTTACAATAAACATATACACCAAATTAAATACATATACAATACAAATACATATGTATATATATACTAATTATATACCAAATATACGATATACGTATATTAACCCATACTGAAAACTAATACATACACTAAGTGCCTACACCCATGTACCAACATACATTACGTGTATACTATCATAGCTAAATATATGCATGCATACAATGAAGAATACGCGTATGCGCATACGTGTATGTACACAATAATTCATAAGAGGAAATTTTGGTTGAATTTAAGTGGGACACAAGTGTCATAATTGAAGTAGACTCAGAATAGAATATTACCCTAATTTGGGTTGCTCAAAATGGGTCAAGATTGTGTCTCCAATTTAGATTGGAACACACAAGGATACAAAGTTGGATTTATATAGAATTAAATACAATCGATTGCGACGAATATTGTACGACTAAAATAAAACACAACAAGACATAATTATGAGTCACACAAGGATCAAAATAATAGTCTGGCATGTCTAGGACAAGGGTATAAAATCTGTTGGAAGACAAGGGCTAGTGTAGTGCTCTAATTATCGAAGCAACGGTAAAGTGCAACAATCAAATAAATCACAACAATTTAAATATAATTAAATATCATGCAATTATTTACACATTAATTATGAAAAGACAAAAATACCCCTAATATGAAATATGGGGGTGACAGTACCAGAACTCTGTGTAGGACTATAGGCTTCGTGACATTTACAGACATACTTATATACTTGTACTTATGACTCGTGGTGATAGTTAGAGGTCTTGGCCCTGCGTGTTACTATGTGATACATGAGGTTACATGGGAAGGGAGAGTCACACTGTACTACAAGCTAATTTTTGGTTTTATATATATATATATATACACACACACACACAAACTTATATTATTGGAGAGTACCTTAGTCTCTGTATCAGAGCTTTGGCACGCGTACTGGCCCTTCTAGTTACTACTTGCCGCTATGGGTTCTCCGACACAGAGCATGTAGTGGTTTCAGCCTGAGTACGAGTGATACTCTCACGTGCATGTCACATAGTTGGTTACATTAGTTTACCCTGGATTATGGTTTTATTATACTGTTTACTTTGGCATGTTGTTTCTTGTATCTTGTTACGTCCCTCCGAGGACCTGGTCCCCTGACAGTTTTGTAGCATAAACGGTTGTGGAGCCTTTCTGGATTTGGTTATGCTTATCGCCTTGTCATGCGGGAATTGGTACCTGGTACTTATCTCATTTTTACCGTAGTTATGGTTATTCTTCATGTTGTTTTTTTATCTGCTTATGTAGCCTAGTTTTATAGACTCTTATTCTTTCTTGAGTCTATTCGAGCTTGTGTGTTTCTGGGCAGCCGACTTTAACACGTGTAGCTCATTCTTGATGTATTATGTTCATTGTGGATTGAGACATAGATATATTTACTATTTTATTTAGATATAATGACCATTATATTACAGCTTATATGTATTCGAGTCGGACCAGAGTATGGTCGAATGCGTAGTTGGCATGTTATGTATTCCTAGTCCTACGTATTTTAGAACTGGGCATGACACCGCTGACATGAACCCAAGATATACTACCAACGTCTGGCTGGCTAATAAAAACACAACTGAGATAAAATCATGAAGATGCTACCTGCAACCTGTAATGACCCGTTCCGTTCAAGCGGACAACCGATTCAAACGGCGCAAGTGCAACGACCCGACCCGCTTTGCTCAGCGAGATGACTCGTTTAAGGCAAAGAATTTTCAGACTTGGCCCTTCAGGAGTTCAGACTCTTGCTTTCAAAGGCTCGCTCAGAGTATCGCTCGACCGTGGCGAATCATCGCTAAGGTGGGTGGCTACGATGAACTTGTCTTTGCTTAGCCAGCATACTTAAAATGTTGACGATATATGCTAGTCGCTAGGTGAATCACCCCTTGTATGCTAATAAAGAATACAACACAAATAGCTAAGGGAATAATCCCATCTTGTATTGCTTGTGTTAAAACATGAAAATAAAACTTTGCTTATAAATAGACCCTCGTATGCTACCTTTGCCTTCGTGCAAGTAGACCCCGCTATGCCTCGAGTATATCGTTGTATACTCTCCGAAGTGCACTGCTTTACTTGTTTATACTGCACATCCATAAGATTATGTCACTCAATATGTCCCTGTACGGTTGCACTCTTCGCACTACCCCTTAGACCCGTGCTAAACGTAAATACTATACTATATGTTTCCTTATGCTTATGTTCACACAAAAAAAATGCTTGCCCGCTTATATGCTAACTTGTACTCATTGCCTCGTTTCAATGCTTGTCACATAATTTATGCCACAATCAAGTAACCATATCCTTATCGTGCATGCATCTAGTTAGCCAGAAGACTATCAAATAGTCCTTCGGTGCAATATAAACATGTAAGTATATGGGACCGTTAGGTCGCCAAGGCAGTTCCCCAACCAGGAGAATGCATCAAGTCAAGTTGAACACTGAACGAGAATCATATCAAGTAAAGCAAGAATCACAGCTCATGGAGCAATACTCGTTCAAAACAAAAATCAAGAATTTTATATCAAGTTGTGAATTTGGAAGACCAAGACTTGCAAGTCACGGACAACTTGGAAACAAGGAGGAACTTCGGATCTCGTTTCACGGATGGTCTCCGGGGCACCGGGGTCGATCTGATCCGGATGGAACTCATACAGCCTTTCGTGTACGAGCAGGGTGACATCTCCGCTAACTCTGTGCCATCTTTGCAGATAAAGGCTGATAGTCTCATGTGCTGGACGGGATGGCTTGCAGCGCCTCTTGTGCTTTTGTTGCATATCATCCTCGTCAATGACTATAACCCGTCCTTTATGGCTATACCAGCGACTCATGTTCATATAGATAAGTTATCCTCGCTTAGCGGCAATCTGTGTGCGAGTCATTGTATCGCATCCAGTAAACTAAAACACCTGAAAGATATGAGTATGAGACACTTGTGTATAAATTGAAATACTTGAACGTCGAATACAACACACCTGAGTAATCTGTATAACTCGTGCTTCTGAAATAGTACCTCGCTTATGACATTTGTGTTTGCATATCCTATTGCCTCTGGATTTCATTATATATGCTCGTGTTTGGTTTAACTTGGTTTGCCTTAGACAGAGAAGGACGAATGGTAAGTTGGTAAGTCTCGCAGTGTTCTTTTATATCGTACAACACATTGTATCAAGTTAGCCTTGTACATTGTCACGACCCGATTCCTTAGAATCGTTTGAGGCGACCCCCGAATCGTGATCGCCGTGCGGGCCTGGGGTTGCGCCCACACAAGGCTTTAATGATTTGCATAGCAAGCACATATTCAGAGTACGCAGATAAATTGAAACACAGATTTGAAACATGGAAAAGTTCTCTTTATTGATTATGAACATCTATTACAAACTCCTGAACGAGTCAGCTAATATGCCGAACGGCTTACAAAAGAGATGACTTAAAATGAGATAGCAGTCCTGTACATTACATCCCTTTATAAACACAAAATGATAAAGACCTCCAGGCTGGAGGATAGCTTTGCCACGGAGCTGTATTTGTGTATGAAGAGTTGCAGCTCCTGTCTTCAAAATGCTTCAGGGGGCGCGGTGAAGATGCGCCAACAGCTGGACTGGATCGGGTAGACGACTTCGGTTCCTCGCTCGGTTCGCCTTAGTGCGGAGAACCTGTTTCAACGAGGGTCAGCATATCGAAACATGCTGGTGAAGATGAGCTAGCCGAACTATACCAATCAATACGTTGTTTTAATGAAGCATGCATATTTGTGGGTTTTTATCTTGTCTTAGTTCATTTACAAGTAAGCAGCATATAGAATTTACTGATATGAATGTGCCACCATTCGGTGGATTTTACCTGCCCGTCTGAATTACCTGCACAATACTTACCATGCCTTCCCTGCCACGAAGACACAAGTTAGTTTGCAACAGGTTTAAATATACAAGATGATCACTGGCTTGGTTGCCATAATGGACGATAGTCTTTGACGAGAATGGCGTGCAACGAAAGTACAAGGGGCGTTGTAAGCCATTCCACCAAGAACAAGAGACTAAACAATAGGTCTCGCCCGGACCGGATCGATGCCAGTGCCCCAGCATCGCCCGCAAGACCGTTACCCTGTGCACAAGTTGTCCATGATCGAACAATATACAAGTTAACAATCTGTAGTTGAGGCAACAAGAGTACAAGACAAGCAAGTACAAGACAAGCAATTCATGATCTATTCCCAAACGAACAAGCATGCAGTTCAATATCCGTTCGTGCAGTTATTGACAAGCATAATGAACCAAGTATATTCTCTTTTATCTTGGTTTCTTTTATTATTACTTGGTATCGTTTGATCGGGGCAAGGAGAATGCAGATTTATTAGATGTGAAGCTTGGAAGCAGGGCTAGCTAATCGTGTTGGTAGCCACTCACTTAGATAGTTGGAAGGAGAAGGAAAGAGGTGCTTCACGACTCCGCTCGTAAGCCGCCTACTGCTCGTTCACCTGCACACGAACAGCTCGATTAATACTTCTTCCTCTCTTTCCAATCTCGGAATAGAAGTGCAAGTCAATGAACGAAAATAATGAAAACCATCGAAACCGTTCAAGGAAAACAAGCAAATCCTAAAACCAACTCAAAGCACGAAAGCAACAAACGACATCGAAAAATGAGGCAATAAAAGATAGCAGCGGAGAGGTCCCTCCTGACTCTGCCGCTAAGCCGATCCTTGGGGCGCAGTCCACTGAATATGGGAATCGATTTCGAAGAACAAATCCATAACGAGGACGAGTTCTTAATTCAATCTATCCCGATCGAACGATACCGTCTTGTGTTTCTTAGCCGCGATCTCCGTACCGGGAGAACGGGGCGCTACATCCTACCCAACTAATTGGAAGTTTCATCCCGAAACTTAAGAATAGGACCTATCGTTAGGGATTATTGCGTTCGGGACGGCGATCATGACTCAAGGAACAATCACGAACAGAATGGTCTGATCCGCCACAGGCTAGGCATAACCCAAGTTTCAGGCGACATTTATCGATTGCATGCCCCGGTTTTTTGCAGAAACTACAAGACTGGTTTGCTTTCTGCTTCCCGTCGTTATTGTGACGCTTTGTAGCATTATTTCCTCTCTCGTCGCTTTGGCATTTATGACTGGATGTATGCACAGTGCCGGTAGAAACGTGAGGATAAAGTGGTTCGAGAGATAGGGCGTGATTCATGACTTCACGCATTGTACGATACTGATGAACGGCTACGTGCAAATGGATGGCAGGGTAGACCACCTTCAAACCTTTTAGCTCGACTCGCTACATCAGGTAAATAGGCCCTAGCGAATTTGGAGAGTCGGTTGAATTCGGCGGAGTACTCCTTAACTGTCATGCTGCCTTGCCGCAGTTGCACGAACTCGTTTTCCATTTGACGTTGTACTGGAGGGGGTACGAACTCCTCTTCGAACGCGGCACGAAAATTTGTCCACGAGATCGCCTTCTCTCCGTGATCAAATTGGAGAGATCGTCGATGCACGTCCCACCAATCGTGCGCGTTGAGGCGGAGCTGTAATTGCGCGCAGGCGACGCGCTTCTCTTTGGGGACCTCTAGCAGAGCGAAGTGATCTTCAAGTTCGGCCAACCAATCTAGAGCTATGACTGGGTCCTCAGTCCCGTTGAATGGGGTGTTGCAAACTTTCTTGAAGTGGCCAAAGTCGAAGGTAGTCACGTCCCTCGTCCTTGGAATTTGCGGCGTCTCTACTTCAAGCGCGGGCTGTTCCACCGGAGTCGGCGTTCTTGCCGAAGAATGGTTGGATACCAAAGTCTGAACGATCTGCTGCAGGGTATCTACCTGCTTCTGTTGGACTGAGAATTGTGCTTCTATATTGTCTTGAAACTTGAGCTGACTCTCTTCCGCTCGCTTCTCGGCCCGTTCGTAGCGAGCCTCGTCCCTTTGTTGGTTTTCCTCCAACATCCGCAACATTTGCTGGATGGGATCGATGCTTGGCGCGGCTCGCTGGCTCCTTGAACTTCCCGAAGTGTCCGAACTACTTTCTTGGCCTTGCGTTTCGTCCGGTGTTTGCGCTGCAGCTTGCGCTAGAGCCATTCCTTCAAAAGAAGGTAAATTACATTAGAATCATAATGTATTATGGACTTATTGCATGAACGTATCTCATTTGGCCTAGCGAGTTCAAGAGTTCGTACAGGAATTTGATCGTTAAAGGAACTTTTTGTCACGCCCCAGTCCCAAAATCTATGAGACCAGACACGTGGCAATGGCCAGCTGGTACGACTTCGCAGGGCTTTCCAATTTAATGGACCCGACGAAGTGCACTTACGCTGTCCATGGTCAAGTGATCCAAGTAATAGTCTATTTCTAATATACAACAACTAAATCTAAAACTCAATCCAGGGTAAGTAATCTCAAGAAAGAACGATACGCATCATCAGTCTGCAGCCCAATAACACATCCGTTCGAATAGACCAGAAGAACAATATAGGTCTATAAACACTAGGCTATATAAGCAGAATAAAATGGAAGTAATACAAGACTGAAATAGCTGGAAATATAAATATACCTGCAATGATGTCCACACTCTAGCAGATCAAGTATCCTGCAACCGCACAAACAACCTGGAAGGGAACCAGGTCCTCAGAGGGACGTAACAAGATACAAAAAAAAATACATGCCATAAAGTAAGTACTGAGTAAATAAAGGGGGGTGTGCTAACCATCTAAGTGAATGCAATTTAAAGACCTGGTAGTACACATAGGAATGTGTAGGCTCAGACATATGCTGACGTAATTCACCAATCGTCGGGACTGGCTAGTATATGCCACATATGCCCCCGTTTAAGGGCATTGATGCTATCCCCATCTCCGAAGAGCATGGTAACTCGCTATAATCCCCATCTCCGTAGAGCATGGTAACTCGCTATAATCCCCATCTCCGAAGAGCATGGTAACTCGCTATGATCCCCATCTCCGAAGAGCATGGTAACTCGCTATATATACTGTAATCCCCATCTCCGAAGAGCATGGTAACTCGAGTATATATCAGGGGGGGTGTCCCATACGCCTACTAGATGTCTTTCCCGCCCGATGTAGATGTACAAATCGTAAAAATGACGTGGACATCTCATACTATGATGCAAGTCTCTATGAAATAAACTACTGAGCTACATACCGCTACACGTGTTGCTCATACTGATGGCCAGTCGCACATGAGGCACGCGTCCCTACATGAACTCACTCTGTGACGTGTAATGATACGTGTCAAGGCCTGGGAAGTTATATCAATAACTTCACAACTTTAGGTGGGTCTACTAGACACTAAGTCAGATACTACTCCTAACGTCAACGCCTTCGTTGACTGCACCCGAGTCTGCTCGGACGCGCACATTTATATAATAAATAAATATGTAACCAAATATAATTTAATTTAAACAGTACAACAAGGCAAGGTATACTTGCCTGCGCGAGGCTGCTGATGACGGGGTCCCAGTACCGCGTCCAAGTCCTCGGGTCTCGCAATACCTAGAGTTGAATTACAAACTAGAATCAATAATCTATTTTACAACAGACAGGGGTGCTACACATATCTACTCCTAGACGCAATCTCAGCCTAGACGCAATCTCAGCTACGACTAACAGAGACTAGACACTAAAGGGTTGACTACAGTTGACTTTTGGTACGATAGTCAAAACAACTAGTCCTCCATATGCTCTTCTCAAATTAATTCTCCAATATTAAATTAATAAATTCTATCATGAACCATACATCCCGATTATTTATTTAAATGTCACAAACTCACTTTACCTCAAATTCATAATTTAATTTTATTTGTTATATTTTAAGTCGAAGACAATCTCAAATCCACAGTCCAACTTTATCCAATACGAGATACATACTCACTATAAATATTTAAACTTATGTCAACCTCATTTAACCCATCCTCAAGTCATTTTAATTTTCCATATGCATTCACATAAAACCTCATTTGAATTAACCAAAGTATATCTTATCACATAATGCAATGTAAACCTACACTAACCATTTATATATATTCAAGGACCTTCTTTCAAATGTAATTAACCCACAAGTAATTTATTTATTATTTCCCTCACCCATGCATATATTCATGACACATTATTCATGTTTAATCATTATTAACATAACCTTATCCATGTTCTTATTTAAACATCATTAGCATACTCAATGTAACCCCATAATTACTTAGTTCAAATACTCCTCCCATTAACCATACATATCCACATAATATATATAACACCCTAACAACATATTAACATCTCCATAATTTATATTATTCCCTTATATAATCTCCTATTTAAAAAATTAATATTCTGAAAATTTTATTACAAAAGAGGTGGAGAAGTAAACCTCAATGAGGCTCGCCGGAGTTGATGGTGCTCGGTGGTGGTGGTGATGAAGCTTGATGGTGAGGGAGGGTCGGCCGAATGGGAGAGGGCTGTGCACAGTCCAACGTGGCCGTAGGGATGGTGAAGGGGCTGAGGTGGTGATGGTTTGGGTGGTGAAGGTGGTGGTTTGGGTGTGGTGAAGGTGGTGATGAAGTTGGTGAAGAAGGAGGAAAGAAGAAGAAGAAGAAGAAGAAAAGAAAAGGAAAGGGGAGGGGAGGTTCGGCCGAATGGGAGAGGGAGGAGAGAAAGTGAGGGAGGGGGGGAGCTTTCAATGCTCTCCTAGAAATTAGGGCCGGCCTAGGGATGTGTGTGTGAGGGGGAAAGTTATATAGGAGAGTGTGTAAGAATGAGTGGTGGAGAGTGATTTGAATTAATTGAATGGATGGTTGAGATTCATTATGGATAGGGGTGGGATTCCTTCATGAGGGAATGGGTTTGGGACCCCATTTTGGGACCCTATAAATAATCATGACCAAGGAGGTGTTGCCAACAATTTGTTAATTGCAAATAAGCCCCCCGTAAATTCGGGAATTTGCATAAACACATGAAATGACGTAAAAATTGTGGAGAAAAATATATTTAAAAATTGTCATAGTGAGGGGGCGTTGCGCGTTAGGCGCGGGTCAAATTTGAAGGGTATTGGGATTAATTTAATATTTAAATGGAATCTACCAAGTTGGTAATCCCGAATTAAATAGAAATAAGCGTCCCGCGAATTTAATTAAATTTGGGGCACTTGGAGTCAAAATCCGGAAATGGCGCAAAAGCCAAAAATGGTGGGGGCTTGGAGTCAGTCTTGGACCCTTTTGTTGGTCCGGCTCAACGGGTTAAGTTGGTATCCCAAAATTTGGAGTAACGACATAGGAGTCCGACACCGAATTAAATATGAATTTCGGATTCGATAAATTGTGCAATTAATTTAGAGCACAACGGAATCTGACTTTTTGTGACGGAAAAATCCAGTGCCTAATTTGGCGGGTCTAGTCAAAAGTACAATATTTGTATGGAATTTATGGGCTGAAAATGGGCTCCGAATAATTAGACAACGATAGTGCGCGTCAAGGGTTTTAATTAATTGGATTAAAATTCCAGATAAATATACTCTATTCTAAACCTCAATAATTTCTATAAAAAATTTTCCTGGCCCACTCTAACTATCCATAGAATAAATTTAGGGGGGTTTACATTCTTTCCAACTTAGAAAAATTTCGTCCCCGAAATTAAAAGTAAAGCACGATAATATCTAAAAGAATTTAAAAATAACTAGTAATTAAATTGCCGTACGCAAATTCGTACCTTGTTCCTCAAATAAGTACGGAAATCGCTGCCGAATAGAATCCTCGCGCTCCCAAGTAGACTCGCCTGGTGAATGGTGCTTCCATGCCACTCTGACCAGTCGAATCGTCTGTCCTCTCAAAGTCTTCTCGCAGCGATCGAGAATCTCGACCGGCTGCTCTACGTAAGACAGACTAGGCCCAACTGTAATCTCTGAATGATCAAGCACGTGGCTAGGGTCTGCGACATATCTCCTCAGCTGCGATACGTGAAATACGTCATGTACTCCCTCTAATGATGGAGGTAATGCAAGACGGTAAGCCACTTCGCCAACTCGTTCCAGAATGTCAAAAGGTCCGATATACCTCGGACTCAGCTTGCCTCTGCCTCTGAATCTGATGGTACCACGAGTGGGCGATATCCTCAAAAATACGTGGTCACCCTCCTTGAACTCCAATGGCCTGCGGTGCGCATCTGTCCAGTGTTTCTGTCTGTCCTGTACTGCACGCAGGTGACTCTGAATCTGCTTGACCTTCTCTACTGTCTGTGTCACCAATTCCAGACCCAGTATCTGACGCTCTCCCACGTCACTCCAACTAACTGGCGACCTATATTTCCTGCCGTACAGTGCCTCATAAGGTGTCATCTGTATGCTGGCCTGGTAACTGTTATTGTAGGAGAATTCCACCAAGTGTAGATGGTCCTCCCATGATCCTCCAAAATTAATCATGCACGCTCTCAACATATCTTCCAATATCTGTATCATGCGCTCTGACTGTCCATCAGTCTGTGGATGATACGCAGTGCTGAACTTGAGACGAGTTCCTAAGCTCTCCTACATACTCCGCCAAAATGCGACGTGAATCTGGAATCACGATCCGATACGATGCTGCCAGGCACTCCATGTAGTTGTACTATCTACCTCATATACATGTCAGCTAGAATCTCCGTGGACTGCCCAACTCTGAAGGGCAAGAAATGTGCAGACTTGGTGAGTCTGTCTACGACAACCCAAACTGCATCCTTCCAGCTAGGGCTCTGTGGGAATCCTGTGACGATGTCCCTGTTAATGTGTTCCCACTTCCACTCGAAAATTGGAAAACAGCTGCATTAGTCCTGCAGTTCTCTGTTATTCAGCCTTGTCTTGCTGACATACCAAGCATCTTGCTACGAATCTCTCCATCTCTCTCTTCATCCCATGCTACCAGAAATGCTGCCTCAAAACTCGGTACATCTTCGTACCCCTGGGATGAATAGATTAAATCGAGCAATGAGCCTTGGTCATCAACTCTTGGTGTAGCTCGCCTCTCGGATCGTATAGGCGATCTCCACACCTCAATATTCCGTCTTCGTGAATCCTGAGTCCCTTCTGCATGCCTGCCTCTGTCCTCTCTCGTAGACGTCGAAACCTCGCATCTGTAGGCAATGCTGCCTTGATCTTCTCAATCAAAGTAGACTGAACCTCAAGACTGGCCATCTGTCCATCCATGCCTGGCAACACGATCTCTATCCCAAGTTCCTGGAGATCCTCTAGCAATTGCCGCTGCGTCGTCAAAAAGTATGCCATGGGCTTCCTGCTCAAGGCATCTGCTACGACATTCGACTTGCCAGGGTGGTACTGCAACTTAATATCATAATCTGTCATCAATTCTAGCCAGATCCTATGTCTCATGTTGAGCTCCTTCTTCGTGTAGGCATACTTCAGACTTTTATAATCTGTATAAATCTCCACACGCTCACCATAAAGGTAATGTCTCCATAGCTTTAGTGCAAATATCACTGCAGCTAGCTCCAAGTCGTGCGTCGGATAGTTCTTCTCATGAACTCTCAGCTGTCTCGATGTGTAGGCTAACACCTTGCTATTTTGCATCAGTACACATCCTAATCCGCTCCCAGACGTATCACTATACACTACAAATCCTCCTGATCCTGAAGGTAGTATCAAAAATCGGTGCTGATGTCAGACGCTTCTTCATCTCATCGAAAAGCCGCCTGACACTCGTTGGTCCAGATAAACTCCTCGCCTTTATGCGTCAGTTGCGTCATAGGCGTATCTATCCTCGAGAAGTTTTCCACGAACCTCCGATAATATCCGGCAAGTCCGAGGAAACTCCTAACCTCCGTAACTGTGGTAGGGGTAGGCCATGTCCCAAATGCAACTATCTTCTCAGGGTCAACTGATAGTCCATTTTCGGTGATTATGTGTCCCAGAAATGGTACTCTATCCAAGCAGAACCCACATTCGCTGAGTTTGGCGTACAGCCTCTCGTGCCTCAGCGTCTCCAACACGGTCTTGAGATGTCTCTCGTGCTCCTCTTGGCTCTTGTAATATTCTACGATATAATCGATAACTACCACCACGAACTTATCCAAGTACTGGTGAAAAATATTATTCCTCAAACTCATAAACACCGCTGGTACGTTGGTTAAAACAATCGTGACTAGAAACTCACATTGGCTATACTTCGTCCGAAAAGTCGTCTTTGGAACGTCCTATCTCTGAATCTAGATCTGATGATAGCTGGATCTGAGATCGATCTTCGAGAATGCATATGCGCCGCTTAGCTGATTCAACTGTACTGTCCTGTCTTTCCTTGGCACAATTTAGATGGGTATTCTCCCATGGGAAAAGACTAGCCCGACCGAAACTCTTGTCCAAGTGATCCTCTACTATGGACCTCCAACTCAACCAACTCTTTCGGTGCTAGTCTGAAGACGAGAAAATAATTTGCTCCGCTCTTGGAGTCAACTCTATAGCAAATTCTACCTCTCCGTTAGGTGGCAGGCCGGAAAGGTTTCCTAGAATCACATCCTCAAACTCTGATATCATGCGGGGGTTCACTGGTTCACCCTGCATTGTGTGTCTCTTAGGTAGTTGGGCACTAAGTTCCCGGGCTCCCTGAAGTAACTCAAACTCAGGGTAATCTGGTGGTCATAAATAATATAATCGCGTCGACAATCTCGCGTCGTGAGGTATTGGCTCAACCAATCCATGGCTAGGATAAGGTCATAGTGTAGAGTAAACCTTAAAATAATTTCTCCCGTTCTGTTTCCAACATTAATCCTCAAAAGAAAATTTTCCTCGCCTAATGTATAATTCTCTTCTCCTCAAGGTTTTCCCTAAAATTTTATTCCTCAAATTCCTTTTTTCCGTTATTTATCTCTCCGAGTCACATAGTACGATTTTAATAATGATGTCACCCAAGCACTTACTAAAATTTCTCGTATTAGATAATCATCTTCCAAGTGAGAGCTTGAAATTTTATCTCCTCTAGTCCATAATGTCATTCCCGGTATTGCTATCAAATACAACCACTAATTTCCATCATCAGGCTATGTATTTCCTTAGACCATTCTAGGCCTTGATCAACAATCCTTCCAGCTCCTTGTACTTCCGAGATCACTGCTATCTCGAGTACGAATAGGGTACTACTGGGTCCAACTCTCTTGCCAACCTTCCACACTAGTTCTAGAATCCAAAGAACCCATCAATCTATTCTGATAAGGTAACAATCTTCTCCGAGAAAGGTATACAAATTCTATCTCCTGTCGTCTGGTCTTCGATCTTCTTCCGGAGGGAAGTCATCAGTCACAAGCATTCGTCTCCCTGAACAATAGGGGACGAGGAACAAGGATGGCGATATTGATGAAGATTGAACGAATGTAAATTGGAAGTCCAAGGGCGATAATCACATACAAGAGGAGTTTTAAAATCGGTTATGGATTGAGATCTTATTCACATTAATCCTAAGTTGCAGGCTCGTTCGGTACCGTAACGTAACCGAAACGATTTGCTCAGAGGACCTGCATGGGCCACCACTAAAACCATGTCACGCCCCAGTCCCAAAATCTATGAGACCAGACACGTGGCAATGGCCAGCTGGTACGACTTCGCAGGGCTTTCCAATTTAATGGACCCGACGAAGTGCACTTACGCTATCCATGGTCAAGTGATCCAAGTAATAGTCTATTTCTAATATACAACAACTAAATCTAAAACTCAATCCAGGGTAAGTAATCTCAAGAAAGAACGATACGCATCATCAGTCTGCAGCCCAATAACACATCCGTTCGAATAGACCAGAAGAACAATATAGGTCTATAAACACTAGGCTATATAAGCAGAATAAAATAGAAGTAATACAAGACTGAAATAGCTGGAAATGTAAATATACCTGCAATGATGTCCACACTCTAGCAGATCAAGTATCCTGCAACCGCACAAACAACCTGGAAGGGAACCAGGTCCTCAGAGGGACGTAACAAGATACAAAAAAAATACATGCCATAAAGTAAGTACTGAGTAAATAAAGGGGGGTGTGCTAACCATCTAAGTGAATGCAATTTAAAGACCTGGTAGTACGCATGGGAATGTGTAGGCTCAGACATATGCTGACGTAATTCACCAATCGTCGGGACTGGCTAGTATATGCCACATATGCCCCCGTTTAAGGGCATTGATGATATCCCCATCTCCGAAGAGCATGATAACTCGCTATAATCCCCATCTCCGTAGAGCATGGTAACTCGCTATAATCCCCATCTCCGAAGAGCATGGTAACTCGCTATGATCCCCATCTCCGAAGAGCATGGTAACTCGCTATATATACTGTAATCCCCATCTCCGAAGAGCATGGTAACTCGAGTATATATCAGGGGGGTGTCTCATACACCTACTAGATGTTTTTCCCGCCCGATGTAGATGTACAAATCGTAAAAATGACGTGGACATCTCATACTATGATGCAAGTCTCTATGAAATAAACTACTGAGCTACATACCGCTACACGTGTTGCTCATACTGATGGCCAGTCGCGCATGAGGCACGCGTCCCTACATGAACTCACTCTGTGATGTGTAATGATACGTGTCAAGGCCTGGGAAGTTATATCAATAACTTCACAACTTTAGGTGGGTCTACTAGACACTAAGTCAGATACTACTCCTAACGTCAACGCCTTCGTTGACTGCACCCGAGTCTGCTCGGACGCGCACATTTATATAATAAATAAATATGTAACCAAATATAATTTAATTTAAACAGTACAACAAGGCAAGGTATACTTGCCTGCGCGAGGCTGCTGATGACGGGGTCCCAGTACCGCGTCCAAGTCCTCGGGTCTCGCAATACCTAGAGTTGAATTACAAACTAGAATCAATAATCTATTTTACAACAGACAGGGGTGCTACACATATCTACTCCTAGACGCAATCTTAGCTACGACTAACAGAGACTAGACACTAAAGGGTTGACTACAGTTGACTTTCGGTACGATAGTCAAAACAACTAGTCCTCCATATGCTCTCCTCAAATTAATTCTCCAATATTAAATTAATAAATTCTATCATGAACCATACATCCCGATTATTTATTTAAATGTCACAAACTCACTTTACCTCAAATTCATAATTTAATTTTATTTGTTATATTTTAAGTCGGAGACAATCTCAAATCCACAGTCCAACTTTATCCAATACGAGATACATACTCACTATAAATATTTAAACTTATGTCAACCTTATTTAACCCATCCTCAAGTCATTTTAATTTTCCATATGCATTCACATAAAACCTCATTTGAACTAACCAAAGTATATCTTATCACATAATGCAATGTAAACCTACACTAACCATTTATATATATTCAAGGACCTTCTTTCAAATGTAATTAACCCACAAGTAATTTATTTATTATTTCCCTCACCCATGCATATATCCATGACACATTATTCATGTTTAATCATTATTAACATAACCTTATCCATGTTCTTATTTAAACATCATTAGCATACTCAATGTAACCCCATAATTACTTAGTTCAAATACTCCTCCAATTAACCATACATATCCACATAATATATATATCACCCTAACAACATATTAACATCTCCATAATTTACATTATTCCCTTATATAATCTCCTATTTAAAAAATTAATATTCTGGAAATTTTATTACAAAAGAGGTGGAGAAGTAAACCTCAATGAGGCTCGCTGGAGTTGATGGTGCTAAGTGGTGGTGGTGATGAAGCTTGATGGTGAGGGAGGGTCGGCCGAATGGGAGAGGGCTGTGCACAGTCCAACGTGGCCGTAGGGATGGTGAAGGGGCTGAGGTGGTGATGGTTTGGGTGGTGAAGGTGGTGGTTTGGGTGTGGTGAAGGTGGTGATGAAGTTGGTGAAGAAGAAGAAGAAGAAGAAGAAGAAAGAAGAAGAAGAAGAAGAAAAGAAAAGGAAAGGGGAGGGGAGGTTCGGCCGAATGGGAGAGGGAGGAGAGAAAGTGAGGGAGGGGGGGAGCTTTCAATGCTCTCCTAGAAATTAGGGCCGGCCTAGGGATGTGTGTGTGAGGGGGAAAGTTATATAGGAGAGTGTGTAAGAATGAGTGGTGGAGAGTGATTTGAATTAATTGAATGGATGGTTGAGATTCATTATGGATAGGGGTGGGATTCCTTCATGAGGGAATGGGTTTGGGACCCCATTTTGGGACCCTATAAATAATCATGACCAATGAGGTGTTGCCAACAATTTGTTAATTGCAAATAAGTCCCCCGTAAATTCGGGAATTTGCATAAACACATGAAATAACGTAAAAATTATGGAGAAAAATATATTTAAAAATTGTCATAGTGAGGGGGCGTTGCGCGTTAGGCGCGGGTCAAATTTGAAGGGTATTGGGATTAATTTAATATTTAAATGGAATCTACCAAGTTGGTAATCCCGAATTAAATAGAAATAAGCGTCCCGCGAATTTAATTAAATTTGGGGCACTTGGAGTCAAAATCCGGAAATGGCGCAAAAGCCAAAAATGGTGGGGGCTTGGAGTCAGTCTTGGACCCTTTTGTTGGTCCGGCTCAACGGGTTAAGTTGGTATCCCAAAATTTGGAGTAACGACATAGGAGTCCGACACCGAATTAAATATGAATTTCGGATTCGATAAATTGTGCAATTAATTTAGAGCACAACGGAATCTGACTTTTTGTGACGGAAAAGTCCAGTGCCTAATTTGGCGGGTCTAGTCAAAAGTACAATATTTATATGGAATTTATGGGCTGAAAATGGGCTCCGAATAATTAGACAACGATAGTGCGCGTCAAGGGTTTTAATTAATTGGATTAAAATTCCAGATAAATATACTCTATTCTAAACCTCAATAATTTCTATAAAAAAATTTCCTGGCCCACTCTAACTATCCACAGAATAAATTTAGGGGGGTTTACACTTTTCTAGTACGAAGTCTAAGGAACTTGAATCTGTGCTCTGATACCACTATGTCACGACCCGATTCCTTAGAATCGTTTGAGGCGTCCCCCGAATCGTGACCGCCGTGCGGGCCTGGGGTTGCGCCCGCACAAGGCTTTAATGATTTGCATAGCAAGCACATATTCAGAGTACGCAGATAAATTGAAACACGGATTTGAAACATGGAAAAGTTCTCTTTATTGATTATGAACATCTATTACAAACTCCTGAACGAGTCAGCTAATATGCCGAACGGCTTACAAAAGAGATAACTCAAAATGAGATAGCAGTCCTGTACATTACATCCCTTTATAAACACAAAATGATAAAGACCTCCAGGCTGGAGGATAGCTTTGCCACGGAGCTGCATTTGTGTATGAAGAGTTGCAGCTCCTGTCTTCAAAATGCTTCAGGGGGCGCGGTGAAGATGCGCCAACAGCTGGACTGGATCGGGTAGACGACTTCGGTTCCTCGCTCGGTTCGCCTTAGTGCGGAGAACCTGTTTCAACGAGGGTCAGCATATCGAAACATGCTGGTGAAGGTGAGCTAGCCGAACTATACCAATCAACACGTTGTTTTAATGAAGCATGCATATTTGTGGGTTTCTATCTTGTCTTAGTTCATTTACAAGTAAGCAGCATATAGAATTTACTGATATGAACGTGCCACCGTTTGGTGGATTTTACCTGCCCGTCTGAATTACCTGCACAATACTTACCATGCCTTCCCTGCCACGAAGACACAAGTTAGTTTGCAACAGGTTTAAATATACAAGATGATCACTGGCTTGGTTTCCATAATGGACGATAGTCTTTGACGAGAATGGCGTGCAACGAAAGTACAAGGGGCATTGCAAGCCATTCCGCCAAGAACAAGAGACTAAACAATAGGTCTCGCCCGGACCGGATCGATACCAGTGCCCCAGCATCGCCCGTAAGACCGTTACCCTGTGCACAAGTTGTCCATGATCGAACAATATACAAGTTAACAATCTGTAGTTAAGGCAACAAGAGTACAAGACAAGCAAGTACAAGACAAGCAATTCATGATCTATTCCCAAACGAACAAGCATGCAGTTCAGTATCCGTTCGTGCAGTTATTGACAAGCATAATGAACCAAGTCTATTCTCTTTTATCTTGGTTTCTTTTATTATTACTTGGTATCGTTTGATCGGGGCAAGGAGAATGCAGATTTATTAGATGTGAAGCTTGGAAGCAGGGCTAGCTAATCGGGTTGGTAGCCACTCACTTAGATAGTTGGAAGAAAAAGGAAAGAGGCATTCACGACTCCGCTCGCAAGCCGCCTACTGCTCGTTCACCTGCACATGAACAGCTCGATTAATACTTCTTTCTCTTTTTCCAATCTTGGAATAGAAGTGCAAGTCAATGAACGAAAATAATGAAAACCATCGAAACCGTTCAAGGAAAACAAGCAAATCCCAAAACCAACTCAAAGTACGAAAGCAACAAGCGATATCGAAAACCGAGGCAATAAAAGATAGCAGCGGAGAGGTCCCTCCTGACTCTGCCGCTAAGCCGATCCTTGGGGCGCAGTCCACTGAATATGGGAATCGATTCCGAAGAACAAATCCATAACGAGGACGAGTTCTTAATTCAATCTATCCCGATTGAACGATACCGTCTTGTGTTTCTTAGCCGCAATCTCCGCACCGGGAGAACGGGGCGCTACATACATTATGCCATAAAACTGATCCTAAGGTAAGACTAGAAAGATAACTTAATATATGGTGCACATAACCTTTATAACGTGTTTAGATTTGTCGAGAGGACGAGAAGTCTTTCCACCAGTGCATTCATGTACTGATAACCCACCAGATTGCTTGCAGGGTGCAGAAAAATCTCGTTCGGTACGAAACCCCCTTCTTGCATTCTAAGGCGTGAAGTTCACTCTATAGCCTTGGAGCGATGCGTCCGGAGCTGAAGCACATGTACAAGACATAATATTAGAACATCGCCTATGTATTATTCCATAAATGTAGCCACTTGGCACGCTTTTATCATTTCAAGAGAGAGAGAGAGAGAGAGAGAGAGAGAGAGAGAGAGAGAGAGAGGCTTAAGCGACTTGTAATCTTGGCCTAGCGCCGATTGTAATACTTGTTCAATATCAATAAAGAGCTTATTTTACTTCTATACTTGTGTTATTCAATGCTTCCACTATTGACGACTCTGTGAACTTGTTACCAATCGCCTGTTCGTTTCTTATTCCGGTGCACTCGGACTATCTGTGCGACTACGTGGCTTAGACATCTTATCGCATGTTCGAATCATGGCCTTGCACAGGCGCGGCTTACACTCGTGCTGCATCACGTCCAGATGGGAACGATCGTCCCGCGGGAGCGCTGGCACGGTGATTCGCGCTAGCGGGGACGACCGATTATCTGCGGGAGATCGAGATCGTGACACAACCCCCAAGGTACTACCCCCATGCTGGATAGAATACTGAAACTGCCCCTGAAACTCCGCATACAATTGCGCTCTGTGCTGCTTGACCCTTTGAGCTCGATATGGTAGAGGTTATCGTGCCAACAATTATACTGCTAGTGTTGTCTCACTCTAATAAACCACTGTACGAGGTGATTGAAATGCCTGAGGTGGTGCATCGGGTGTAGGTAATCGTCCTCGAGATGACAGATATGGGCAAGTGCTAACTTAATGACCTTTAACTGTACATCTAAAACAACGTCCCTTAGCCTTCCAACAAACTGATCTAAGATGCCCAATCTTCCCACAATAGGTACATCCTTCTGGTTTTTTCTGATACTGTTGCTGGTAATGCTCCGGTGCTGGAACCTGGGGTGCTGCTCGTCGTCCGGGTGGTAGTCGTCGCGGATAAGAAACAACCACATGATCTGGCGCTCCACAAATCAAACAAAGATGGTTGGCCCTTCGACAAGCTATACTGGTGTGTCCTACCTTCATGCAAAAGGAACATACAACTGGAGCCCCCTGGTATGGATGGTTGTAAGCTGGTGCTGGTGAAAGATGATTAATTGAAGAGCCTAACATGGGCGCACGATTCCTCTTACGACCTTCAGCTGCTGATGTGGTCATCCTAGCAATATGCTTATGCCCTCGTGATCCCTCTACGGTAGACTGGACTGGATATGATGACTGACTGGACGGTTGGTACTGCCTTATTCCAATATGTACCTCCTCTAGCTGCAAGTCCTCAGCTTGAAATACCTCTGGAATTCCTTGCCCACTGTGCTCTATCAACATCTGGATACTCTACATAAGAATGAGACATCATTGTTGCTGTGACTCCATCATATCTTTGATAATCCCTAGTAGAGAATGCACATAAGGCTGATCTGGTACTACCTCTGCTTGCATAGCTGACTGCACTGGTGGTACGGGCTGCCCTGACTCTGGTGCTGCCTCAATTGATTGCTGGCCAACCATTAGCACTGACTGATGAGATTCTGACAAAGGATCCTCAGGAATAGGAACAATATTGCTGAACAATAAGGACACCAAGCATCAATAACGGACATGGAAGGTCCAAAGATCAATAAGCAATTTATCAGTTCAAGAAAATTCATGGATAACGAGATAAAAAGGAATTTCAAGGGAGCCAAATTTTTGGATTGCGATTCTAATCAAGATGAGCCCCCCCTCCCCCCACAAGTCTGAAAAACATACCTGCATGGGCCACCACAAAAATCTTGTCACATCCCGCTCCCAGAATACTAGGTAAATACGTAGACGAATATGACCAACTACTCCATACAAGGTATAAAAAAGTCGTACATCGATCACGACTGTCAAAAAGACAAATGGGTAGGACTCTAGCAGCTATGAGGTCAGTCCTAAAGCCGATAATTCATAGTATCTCAATCCATCAACAACAATTCAAGAGTATATCATACATGAAAGTAAAGAGGCGTCACAAATTACACATCACATATAGTAATGAAGCTAGTGAATACAAAATGTTGCACTAGCAGAGTATAATTATACATAATCAAATATACCAACCATGGTCTAATATATACATTATGTTGACAGTAGTCTCAGAAATAAAATGAGCTAACTCTGCCCTTTGCTAAACACCACAAAATGAGAAATCAAGACGAGGGTTGGAAAAAGGAAACCCACTAACGAGCTTCGGCCGCAGTCCTACGAGTGCGAGCCATCTTGCTAAAAATATGGGAGATCCTGTTTCTCCTCGGATAAATCTGGCCAAACAAAACCAATAGGGTCAGAACCCCAAGCAACAAGTACCACAAAGGAGCTCAAGGTGATAGACAAAACACACCACAAAATTAGCTGAAAAGAGATATATAAATAAATATGGGTCGAGACTTGTATGGTACCAATGTACTCGTCTCAAAATATAATTGGAAAAACTAATAACAAGTGATATAAATGAAAGTAAGGCGACGAGCGGCAATAAGGTATAGGAACTACTCTAGATCGAGATCACAATCCTTAAACCAATTAAGGAGCGGAGTTACAGCCCTTCACTCGAGCAGGACTTTGCACTCTAACCACGCGTTGAAGAAATGAAACTAGAAGAGCGAGCTATAAATGAAAGAAACAAACATTCATTGCACGACCAAGCATTTTTACGGCTTGCTATAATTAACTAACTAGGGTTGTCACAACCTACTTACTAGCAAATGCATGTTTAAGAATATTGCTACCACCGACACTGCAGTCAACCCGGATGGCCAAGGATATACTTGTCGAGTAAATTTAAATGCACAAACAACGAGGACAAATTTAGAATCTAATTATAATATGGCAAAAAGATAACTTGTATTGTAACATAAACTCGTATGCAACACAACTTGTATGTAACCTAAAATTGCATATAAACTTGTATGCAATACTTTTGTAAGTGCCGTAGCATACGCAAACTTGGTCAGTCATGGAGCCCTTGCCTAGCAGGGTTGGTCCATGCTGTATGGGGTCCTTGGAGATTCAGGGTAGCCTGTAGCGCGATATTCTTTTCTCCCATTGATCTAGATAAATTTTAGCTTGTTTAATCATTATTTCAAGTTCTCGCGTCGTGGACATTTGAGAACTTCCTAGAATGACGAGTTACGAGTACGAGTTATTAACGAGTTATAACATGCGAACTAATCATATTCACGACACACGATATATTGGACAATACTCGCACTCGATTGCCCGATGCCAAATGCAATAGATTAACATACACAAACAATCCACAGTGTCGTGAATCACGTGTTAATATGCCGAACGAGCGAAATAAGAATTGCATGAACCACTCTGAAGCAGATCTACGACCCTTAAACCAAACAAAGATCGGGGTCGCAGACCGTCTTCCGAGTAGAACTACACTCCTCGCTCTATCCGACGAAAAATGTAAAATAATCTACTAATCCGAGTTCACTTGGCAGGTACTGAATCTAATAATACTGGAAACTCATTGAGTCCAACATATAATCATGCCATGCGCTTGGTCAAGTCTAGCACATAGTCTCACCTAAGTCATTATATCATATTAAGGAATCATTACAGATAAGAAAATATCAAAATCGAGCTAAAATAGTTTTATGAGTTTGGAAAATTTGGTACATGATAGTAAATTGAGGATAACTCTCTCATATGAACTCCAAACAAGGTGATTCAAAAATATTTGAAAATACAAGAAAAAGATCTACAACTTTCATGTTTTGAGTTTTACAAGAGTATAGCTACAAAATAAGTTAAATAGGCAAAAACAACCATTCTGGTTATCATGCGCGCGGTGCAGTGCGCGGACAAAAATTTGTGCACAGTGCGCAACGTACGGCCAAAATTTCATTCGCAGCGCACTGCTGCGCGACAAGGATTGATGCGCGCGGCGCACTGCTCGTGACGAGGGTTGATGCACGAGGCAAGAATTCCATGCGCGATGCATTGCTCTCGTTGAGAAAATAATGCGCGTGGCACATGCGGCGACAAGAAATCCATGCGCAACGCATTGCGTGCGGCCAGATTTTTATGCACGGCACACTGCGCGCGACAACTGTTCATCATCCCTGCCAGGCAGGTCCGAGAACAAAGTTCCAAAATTTTTTTTTTGCCATAATTTTTTTAATTTAACTACAAATTAAGCGGTTCAAAAGCCAAAATACACAAAATGAAAAGCTCTATCACATATAACAACTAGTTTCGAAAATACTAAGTTTTAATATATCAAAATCAGGAAAAAAAATCATGAAACCCATAGAAATCCTAACTTAAACTTAGATCTACTCAAATATATTCATCAAAACCTAAAACACTAAGAACTAAAGTAAATGAGAACATCAAGAGGAACATTTTCTGTCAAACACACTTTAAATAACACATATATGCAAAAATCTGAAAATCTTTGGCTTCATCATTGAGTAAGATGTACTTGCCTAGAGTGGCTTCTTAGCCTCTACTCTCATGGCCCGAGTGATCACAACAAACCTCTCTTAGGGTTAGGGTTCGGCCTAGGTCAAGGGAGATAAGAAGAAGAAAGAAGGAAAGAAGAAGTGAATGAGGAAAATGAGGGTTAGGAGAGAGAAACACATATTATGTAGGGAAATGGAAGGATGCGCCAAGAGTATATGTGCGCATGAAAGAGATGCACCGGGGATCAGATGCACCAGGGACTAGCCATGGCAAATCCTATCAGGTCTCAGCTAAATTAGGTCCAGTGGTCCAAGAGTGAATCTGGTCAGGTATCCATCCTACATAAATGTCCTAATGCGGGTCCATGGCAATGCCATTGGGTCTTCTACTAGTCGGGTAGTCTCTACTATAGGGCAAAAATCTAAGATACAAGCATAGATTATAGGTCCCAAATTTACGAAACACCATAAAATACGAAAAATCTAAATACCAAAATACATGAATACGAAATCTGGAACCGGGTATGACATGGGGTGTGATCGCGGATTGGCCCGCGACCGACGTGCCCCCCCATTCGCCCACCCCCACCCCCTGCTCACATGGGGCCCGCCCTCACAAAATTTGGGCCCCCCTCCAATGGGGGGGGACGCGTGGGGGCCGACGCATAGCTGCGGGCTGGTCATCTCCAGTCACATTTCCATGAACTTCATGTTCAAATGCACCACCCAAAACTTGCCTTATTCTTCCATCTGTCGTTCTTCTCTAGTATATTTATTTCTAATTTAATTTTCTTTTTCATTATCTTCAGATTGTGAATGGAAGGCGCAAGCAGGAAATGTGTGCATTGCATGCATCCTTTGACTGGAGTTGCAGCGGGATTTGCAAGTCAGATCTGTAATCTTTATTGGGTAATTTTTTGTATACCAGTTTGAAAGAAATGACCTGCCACGGGTCGTTTATAAACCTCTTCTTAAAAGAGATGGCCCCAGATAGCTCCATGTCCTTTTTCGCACCTTTCGTGGAAGGAGATGGGACTGTCTGGAGCCATCTCTTTTAAGAAGAGGTTTACAAATGACCCACGACAGATCATTTTCTTCAAATTGGTATACAAAAAATTATCCAGTAAAGATTACATATTGAAATACCTTGCAAATGGAGCAACATGGCTGCTTGTTTAGGAGAAAGACTTCCTCTATATATATTCGTTTCGACAGCTAAAAATGTTTTAAGATCAGAAGAAAGAAAGAGACAACAAGGTTGATTTATGAGTTTTTTGTTTTGATACTAGTGTAACTGTACATTTTACATATTAAATGTGATATACTGTGTCCCTAGAGGCTGGGCAAATTTGTATTAAGATATTACTTGAAAGCTTGAAATAATAATAATAATAATAATAATAATAATAATAATAATAATATATATATATATATATATATATATATATATATATATATATATATATATATATATATATATATATTATTCTCGGAGTTCTCTTAGCATACTCATTTTATTTTATCCTTTCTTAGGGAGTCTATGATTTCAATTTCTAATTGACATCTGATTAAAAAAACATTGTTATTCCTGCTGGATGTTATCTTTGTTATTATATTTTATTCAAGCTCTCCTATTTAAGTTGCTGTTCCAACACTTTTGTACTAAGGAAAGATAATTGAGAATATAGAGAATCCTTTAAAGACATCCGGGTGTTTTTTTTTTCAACACTGGTCTGCATATCAATGACCTGTCCGAGTAAGGAAGATGACAACGAGCGTTCCAGAATTTTTTTCCAACTTGCTGATTTATGTGAACGGAACGTAGACGGTTGAATCTCATTTCTAACAACTTTGTTACCATAACGTGCTTTGCTAATTCTGTTAGCTCTGATTCCAACAATTATAATTATGCAATTTTTTTATAGTTTCTAATGATTTTATCGATTTCTACATATTTTCAAGAAAAAAAACATACAACCAAATTTTTATCCAGTTGACTTGCACTTGATGCTTTAACTCGAGAGTATTTGATAGAAGGATACCATTTATTTGGAAAAAAAAAATATTAACCCTCCATGTTTTATGGTTATTACATAAACTACCTCTATCATGCTTTATCAATAAAATAAAATATAGGAGTGACTCGTGTAATTAGTTTTAACATATGAGTGATTAGTGTAATAGGTATGAAACATAAATGTCCTTCGGAATTTTTTTTTTGGGAGATTTAACCTAATTGAAGGGGTTGCTGAAATTCCATACATAAACGGGTCGGTAGTTAACCCGAATTCGAGCGACTGCCACCTCCCTCCTTGTTTAAAACCCTAGCCAAGAAAAACACTCCCATTTCCTCACTCTCCATAGCTCTAATGGCAGTCACCACCAACCTCCTCTCCCTAAAACACTTCCGAAACCCTAATCCATTCCTAAACCCTAATCCTAACCCTAATCTTAATTTCTCCCTCTCCCTCCCCACCCCCAGAAGAAAAACCCTAACCCTAACCCTAAAAGCAGTCCTATCCGAATCCCCCAAGCCCACCACCACCACCTCTACCAACAGCCACTGCTTCAGCCGATCCTCCGATGGACACCTCTCCGTCGAGGGTGTCAAGGTGGAGGAAGCCATGGCGAAGGCGGAGAGGACCCCTTTCTACCTCTACAGCAAGCCCCAGATCACCAAGAACTTCGAGGCATATCGCGAGGCGCTTCAGGGGCTTGACTCGATCGTCGGCTACGCCATCAAGGCTAATAATAATCTGAAAATATTGGAGCATCTGCGGTCGTTGGGTTCTGGCGCGGTTCTCGTCAGCGGAAACGAGCTCCGCCTCGCTCTTCGTGCCGGGTTCGATCCCAAGAGGTGGTACTAATTATGCAGCTTTTTATGTATTTTAGTATTTGCCGATGACCCAATCGATTAGAACATATAATTGACTGTGGAAAGAATGTATTTTGAATGTTGATTACATTTATTTTTCACACGTAATGCTGTTGCTTAGTAGAAAGATATAAATTTTAGAGCTCTTCAAGTGAAACCAAATGGACCTGAATTCAAGAACATGATGCTTGTGATCTTAATATGTCACATTTATGCATCTTAATTTTTTTCCCGATGACTAGATTGATTAGAATATCTAGTTAGCTGCGGAAAGAATGACTTTGGTTGATTTTTTTTTAGTGAAACTAGATATGCCCAAATTGTTGGTGGTTATGTTGTTAACTGAAACTAAAGCCCGATAATTTGTAATAAAATGTTGCACTTCATGCTGTTGATTAGAAAAAAATATAATTAATTTTTGGAGTTCTTTGGTGAAACCAAATAGGCCCAACTCGAGAACTTGATGATTATGGATTTATATTAAAACATGTAGTTGACTGGAAAAAAAATCTGTTTTTTTCTTTTCTTTTGAGGTTTTTTTTAGTTAAATAAATTGTCCCTAATTGATCGTTGGTTGTTATTCTATCAAACCCAAGAGTTTATAGTAATATGTCATGCTTCTTGCTTTTGATATCATAAGTTGTCTGCTGAGCCTGTCTCACTACACTAATTCCTTTAAGGACACCTTCAGCTTTACTAAGATGTCCAATTAATGTGTATGGTTGGTGACCTTTTGAAGACAGGTGTATATTTAATGGAAATGGGAAGCTATTGGAGGATCTAATTCTAGCTGCCAAAGCAGGAGTTTTTGTCAATATAGACAGCGAATTTGACTTGGAGAACATTGTGACAGCTGCAAGAGTGGCTGGAAAGAAAGTTTCTGTGTTACTCCGTATAAACCCAGATGTAGATCCACAGGTATGAGTTTGTTTTTTCGTAGGATTATGTCAATAAACAATATTTTAAATAATGTTACCTAAATTGGATCCGTTATATGTAGTTGCGTTTGGGTAAACAACTTGGAAAGCCTTAAAAATTATAGTTGCAGTATTGGCCGATAACGATACGATTTGGCATGGCCGCTACCGATACTGGCCGCTACCGATACTGACCGATACCGATGTTGGGGGTCTCTTCCGTAGTCAATTCAACATAAAATATTGAATGAAAAAGACCAATCGACAAGGATATAAAGCATAATAAGGTTGTAAAAGCATGTAAATAAAGAAAACTTATTTAACGGAGGTAAATCAATCAACAATGATGACTAGGCTAAATTACAACTTGATACCCTCAACTATCCAAAATGTTTAATTTGACATTCTCAATTTTGATAGGTGCTAACTTGATACCCTCAACTATATAAAAATTTTCATGTTGATACCCAAAATTTTAAAAAAGACAAAATTGTCCCTATCCCCCCATCCCCTCCCTCCACCTCCGGCCGGCTAACGACGAACCCCGCTCCCTCCTTCTCCGACCGCCCCCGACGAACCGGCCCTGCTGCCCGGGCACCCCCCTCCCCCGCAGCATACCGCCCTCCGCGAGCTCCTCCGCCGGGCGACGACCAGGGTACACGCCTCTCCACTGCGTGCCCGACCCGACCCGAACCCCCCCCCCCCCCCCCCCCCCCCCGCGTGCGCGCCCGCGACCCCGCCGTTGCTGCTGCCTTGCCCCCCCTCCTGTTGTCGACGTCGGAGAAAAAGGGGGGGGGAAGAGAGGGAGGGGTAATTTGGTAATTTTTTTTCATGGTATCGAGTTAGCACCTATTAAAGTGGAGGGTGTCAAATTGAACATTTTGGATAGTTGAGGGTATCAAGTAATTTAGCCTTATTTCATTTAATTTCAGAATGACTAAGAAAAAAGTCAAAAAGCACAGAAAAATTAAAATTATGACTAGATGTATAAAATATTTTTTTTCTAATTCTCCCCTAATTTATTATTAGTTATTTGTTTTCTGATACCAAAAGGGGATACTCTGATCCGAAACTGCTGTTATAACCATCGGTACGCTGATCTTGGTACTCATAGAAAGTCCAATACCCATACTGCGAACCTTTTTTAAAATGCCTTTAACATGATTTACCTTTTATAATTGTGATTACCTATAAATGTACTTTGCTTAGTGTTGAAAGTTAGTACAACCATCCTTTTTTATTCTTCATGATTATTTACATATACCTTGATGTATTGCTCTTGTAACTTCGGTTTCTTAGGCTCCTTTATGTAAATGGAACCCCCTATTGTTAGCATCTCTTGAATCTATTATTTTATTTAACAATGTCATCTTAATCAAAGTCTTACAAAGAAGTAATTGAAGAAATGCATAACATTTGGATGAAGAGGGGTTTGTCAATAGCGACAATCTAGTTGAGGTTGGGGTTTTGATCAAAGGACTCTTGGAGGGTTATGCCGATGGTTTGATGGTTAAGTGGTCCTTATAGGAGAGGTAGGAGAAATGGTTAATGGTGCCAGCGTGGTTGAGGCTCATCTCTACTTCTATCAGGAAGTGGCTATTCATCTCTTTATTTCACTGGATTGGCTTTTTTCAAATTTGAGTTGGTCTTGAGAAGGTTTCTGATATAGGTGGGGTTTGGTTGAATGCTTGAGATACCCTTTGGATTGAATTAATTTAGGGTATGCTTGGTAACAATGTTTTCATCGGTTTTGGGATATTTTTGAAACAATCGTTTATGAAGTGTTTAAAAAATCATGCTTGTTAATTTTTTTGAGGCACTGGTTTTGGTCGACTCAAAAATCTCTCAAAATCGGTGTAATATAATTTTGGGTGTCTTTATGAACACCCTAAATCGGTCGCTTTTGAGAGGTTTTATTATTTTATTCCATTTATAATATCACCAAAAATAAATACTCATAACTACTAATACCCTACCCTATTTTTTCTTTCTCATATGTGTTTCTCTTCTACTTCCAAAATACTACTATTTTTTGGGTAAGTTTTTAAAATCTTTTTCCTACTTTTATCCAGGTGTTTTTATTATTTCATATGTTTATATTATTTTGATAAAATATGGACTTCTATCTACCTCCTGATCGAGACGTGGACTTCGACGTTAAAAATGAAACTTAGGAAGAGCTTTTGTTTATATATGGACATAGGTAATTTTATTTGTGTAAAAAAATTTCAGAACTGCTCGTTAATGAATTACCAAGCATGAATTTGACTAATTTAAAAGCCGCTACTTAAAACTACCAAAAATCGGATTCCTCATAACTGCTCATAACCGGTACTCTAAAAACACCTTATAACCGATACCCCTACAATTGCCAAGCAGATTCTTAGGAACTGTTGGTTTTGTGGTGGTCATGAATTGAAAACAGCACTATGATTAGTTATGTATAGTACCAAGTAGGATATACTGTTTATGTATGTGTGTGTGTACATGTGTTTGTAAGCAAGGTTTTGCTAGTATATGCATCTTCTTGTCTGAATATTTAGCATTTTGATTATGCTCTTGTTCAATAGCCGGTTACTCATTAGGCGGATTATTTAGCTGTTAATCACAATAAGGATACCATGAGGAAGTTTTTCTTAATGGGCCATGTAACCTCCACTTTTCAAATTTTTTTATTATAATTATTTATTTGGATTAATTAATTTCTAATTAGTGATTAGTTAATTAATCCTAATTAGTATTAAGTATTGGGTTAACTTTGATTTAGGTTAATGGAGGATTAGTATTAGATTAGGATTAAACTTGGATTAGGAAATATCTAGATATTTTAGTCTCCCACCTCTTCATGATAATATCTAGGGGTAAAATGGTAATTTCTCTTTTTCTACCTCTTCAAGATTAATATCTTGGATGACTTCCAAGAGAAGCTAACCAACACCACCCCACCCCCACCCTTCCCTATAAATGGAAGGCCACCCCTCTTCTTCATTCCTTCATTCATTCCACTCCAACTTCATTTTCTTCTCCAAAGTATCCCATCCTTTCCTAAACATCAAACCTTCTTCTCCACAACTATTCCACCACCCAAACATCACCAAAATTCTTCCAAAGGAGGAACCAAGCTTGAGGATCATAGGAGACTAGCAAGGAGCACCATCAAGAAGGATTTGATTCACTTCTTCCTACACCATCCATTTTGAGAGGTGGTTATTGGGAGCCCTTCCCAATAGGTATGTTACTCTTTTCTCTAATAGAAATTCAATATAGAACTCAATAGGAAATCCCTCTTGGTTAGGAGTAGGTTCTACAAAGACTCTAAAATGATGTAGATCAAGTTTCCATGATAGTATAGTTGTCATGGGTTGCTAGTAGTATTAAGACCACCATGTGTTGGTATGATTTATTCAAAAGAAACTTTTGTCTTTAAAATAGTAATGAAAAATATCATTATGTTCAAAATAGATATTCTAAGTGTTGTGTCAAAGAAATTCATGAAATGCATGGCTAAATAAAAAGCTCCTATATGTATTTTTGTATTCTATATGTTATGAAAAGCTAGTATTTAGAGGTGTTACATTAGAACTTGAGTTATATATTAGATATGTATGAATGTATATATGTGTGTGTGTTGCATATATATATATATATATATATATATATATATATATATATACAAGTGTGTGTGTTAATTAATATAGAAGTGTGTTATATGTAAGTGTTTGTGCACATGAGAGTATAAGCGCATATATATACTTGTGTATATAAGTATGTGTGTTAATTAATATAGAAGTGTGTTATATACATGTAGAGAGATGTATATACATATACATGTGTACATATTGAGAGAGAGATGCACTTTATATATATATATATATATATATATATATATATATACTTTAGCACACACACACATACACACACACGTGTTAAAGTATAGTGTGTGTGTGTATGTGTGTTAAAGTATAATATATATATATATATATATATATATATATATATTATACTTTTAACACACATATATATATATATATATATATTATACTTTTAACACATATGTGTGTATATATATATATATATATATATATATATGTGTGTGTGTGTGTGTGTGTGTGTGTGTGTGTGTCTGTGTGTATATGTGTTTTAAAGTATAATATATATATATATATATATATATATATATAGTGTATGTGTTATATATATATATATATATATATATATATATATATATATATATATATAAAGAGAGTTATATATGTATGTATAAAGGGGTGAGTGAGTGCATATATTAAGTGTATGTGTGTGTAGAGAAAGGGAGGGGAGAGAATGCAGGAAAGCAGTGGCAGTAACTGCAGCAGGAGCAGTGCAGTAGGCAGCGGCAGCAGCATCTAGGCAGCAGTAGCAGCTGCAGTGAACAGCAGTAGCAGTAGAGGTAGCACCATCACCCTCATCAATTTGATCAAAAGGATGAGTGTGTATGTGTGAGTGAAATAGTGAATGAGTGTATGAGTGAATGTGAGTTAGAGTGATAGGTATTGGTTAAGAGTATCCTAGGTACAACTGAGTATCTTGGATAGTGAGTGAGAGAGGTAAATATTATTAGTAGGGGAGGTACAAGAGAGTATCTCTATGTAAGTTATGTAGGGTATATTAGAGTCTAAGTTTAAGTATCAAGATACGAAGATATCTTAAGTGTCAAGATATGAGAGTAAGAAAATATTAAGTGTCAAGGTGTTGGGTTATTCATGAGATGCAAATACTTTGAGTATCTGTCAAGTTAAGGTGTAGGGTAAAATACGAAGGTATTGGAATACCAAAGTATTGAATTAGGATAACTAGAAATGTTATATATAAAGTATAATAAGTGTTATACCTAATATATATATATATATATAAGTTATATATGCTACTTTGAACTATATAAAACTATATTTTAGTATTGCAATACTTGTTATATAGGTATCACAAGTAGGTAGTAATTGACCTAGAGACTCACTAACTAAATAGATAAAGTTAGATTTTGATTTCCATATTGATATTGTAAACTCATATATAGGTTATTTGGACTGCGATACAAACTCAATTCCGTATAACCATCTCAGGACGGATGGCGATTACATTCTCTGATTGTTTTCAGTATTTGATAGCTTATATACTTCGTGCTTTAAGTTATATTTTACTTGATTCTCATCACGACTTATTCACGGATTGATATTATATGGATTCACTTTAGGATACGTGTTGCTTGTGTTGGTCATGTTGTTCGTGTTGACTTACTCCAATTTATCTAGTTTCATGGTTACATGTTTCTAGAAATCACTATATCCAGACTAGAATCCATGAATATTAGTCGGGACGGAAAAAATACGATGTTGATATGTGGTCTGTCGATCTAGCTGATTTCACCTTACATGAATGATAGCTAATCATACATTCACGTATGATTATGCCATACCCTTCTCGAATGATAGCCATCGATGCGAGATGTGCCGTATTTCCAAGCGATCACAAATCTAACATAATATTTTAAATCACTAGAATAGTTTCAGTTTACTTATCATTATCTTGCATGTTGTCACGACTCACACCACTTTACTGCTTTCTAGACTTTCTGGATTGCCTATTTCTCTTTACTTTGACATACATTCAAGTCTTTCTAGTTATCTTATTTTTACATATGTTTAACATGTCTTTTAGTCTCTACCATATATTTGTAACTGCTTTCATTGGTGTACTTTCAATCCAATCCTGACTTGGATATGTTGAAAATATTAGGGGATACCTTTGAGGATCGTTTCTCCACTTACTACGGGGCCCAGAAGGACCTTATATCTGAGATTGATCCTGCCCTACCGGAGGATCCGGAAGCCCTCGCAGCAGAGATCTAGGCTCCTACTACTTAGTTGGTATAGCTTAGACCTTATTTTTGCCCGGACTGTGTCTCCGGTAGTCTTTAGTTTTATGTATATTTTGGATTTAGACTCCTCATAATCACTACATAAACTTTAGACTTATGGTTTTCTATATGATGTTTCCTTCGCAATTATCTTCCTTAGAAATGGTATTTGAGTACAGTTATTTATATCATTATAAATTGCGTGAGTTGTTGGATATTGTGAGTTACTAGACAATGTTCTACCGCCGACACTGCGGTGTAGGCTGGACGTAACTACGTACTTGTGTTCGAATATCGGGTACGGGTTGCGACACGTTTTTGTGGTGGCCAATGTAGGCCAGTCACCACAAACTACTATGATGTCGTGGTAGTCTCCCGAAATGGGTACACTACTGCGAGCCTGTGATAGAATAAAATTGATGGATATAGGATATTAGGAAGACGAGAGTACTCAATCACAGATTAGAATTTCTTGATGGATTCCTGGAATTACCCTTGAGAATCTTACTTTGAACCTTGCCTAAATCTATTATTTCTTGCTTTTGTTCACTCTAACTATTGATTTAACTTGGATACCTATCCATTGTTGAACCTAATTCTTGCATTTAGATGAGTTTTATGGAATATAGAAATAACATCAAAAATAGAGGTTGAAAGTAAAGCCTTTGGGGAAGGATGTTAATATGTCTTAACATACTAAGTACTTTCTAGATGATATTCATCAATGGACAATTATCCTACGATGACGGGAAATAGAACTTCGAGAATCATGAAGGCAAAGGTAGTAGAACTAAGGATCAGAAGAATAAATTGGCAGGATTGCTGACTAAATTTGGATTATAAGTTCTTTAAGATTGTAACTTATATAAGAATTCGATCAAATAAATAGAAGCACACAAGATTTGAAAATCAATACTAAACATTTGAGGATTCTAAGATTGGTTATAGATGGTTCGAAGAATAAGGTTTAAAAGGCAGGATTATAACATTTCAAGACTTGGCCCCTAATTAAAGAATAGTAGGATTATACTTAAAGATGATATTGAGGGTTGTAAAACAAAACAAAGGATGCTTTTGAAATTGATGGCCTTATATTTTCATTCTAAATTTTAAGGATAAATGAAAAATATTGATACTAGAAGACATTGACTAATTTATTGGATGGAATCATTGATATACTTAAAGATCTAAATATAGTAGAGAGTTGGATTGATAGAAACTCATGGATGATGATATCATGGAGGAAAATACATATCCGATAAAGATCTTTTGAAGGACGAAGTTTTAAAACCATCAATTTCTTAGTGATAAATAATGTGGAGTCATAATGAGTAAGAGAATTGATTATCAAAACCGAGGTAAACACATTAGAGTTAAAAATTTTAGGTCCTTGTTGTCTAGTAGTATATGCAAGAAAAATGTAGGATAACGATTTCATTATAATCTAGTGAACAAGAGTAAGATTCTTATTTCTTGTAGTCTTTTTTTTTCTTCTTGTTACCTTTGTCCTACTTACATCTATCAACTTGACTACCACATAGAAATATGTTACTCTAGATCTTGTTTTCCTTTTGAATCTTATTATCCTCCTTACTTTGAATGACCAATAAAAGTACCATAGTCAGTCTAGTAGAATAGAGGAGTTGATTATCATATGGTACTTATATATATTTTTAGTATGGAAAAGATACCTTAGACTTGTAAAATTGATGAGAGAGAGAATCTGAAATCATGATTTTGAATTGAGGAATTTTTCCAGAAATTTTATAAGATAGAATTGGTAAATAAAGATTGATGGATTATAAATACTTCGAGATTAAAGTTTTGATTTAGCAACATATATTATTTTTTGATGAAGCTTGAATTTGAAACTCAAAGATTATAGAGCTAGTTAAAGACAAGGTTTGGAAATCTTAGAACTTTTATAGATTGAGTAGATATTCTAGAACACTGAATTCAACCAACTATTTTATCTTTTTGCTAACTCCATTCCTGTATTGATTCATACTAAGACCATAACAATATTTTATCATATTAGTTAAGACTATTTTCTCTGTCTATCCTAGTTATACTATTCTCTAAATTTTAAGATAATAGGATAGTAATTTAGATGATAAAGTTTAATTTTATTTAGTAGTCATGGTATCTACCTAACTTTAGGGGTTAAGTAAATTGGTTAGCTTATATTACAGGACATGTTGTGACCCTTGGGTATTACTTGAGTTAGATACATAGAATAGATTTTGAGTATCCTAAATATTGACTAATTGAATGGAAAAGAATTTGCATTAGGATAATAAAGTCAAAAGATAAATAAGAAACTTTTGAGTGAATGTTATTTTGAATTAGAGGTATTTTCTAAAGGTCAAAGGACTAAATCTAGATAACACCATGAAGTAAGAGTATGAAAATAATAAGAAAATTTATGGTAATAAAAATGGTGTAATGGAATTGATGATGGAATCATATACTAGAAGTCTTGAGGATAGACAAGGATATAGCAAGATTATGCGTTTAAATTAAAAAAGAAATTTTAAGAACCTAAGTAAATGAGAGCATTCAAGGTTAATTGAGGAAATGAGATTTTGATCAAACATTGATAAGAGATTTTGAAAATTTTAAGTAGAGTGGGTTCTAATTCTGAGTATTGAGAATTGCGGAATAAAAACACATGTTGTAAATCCATAATTCAAATTTGAAATTTGAAATCAAAACATGTTCTAAATCTATAATACAATTCATAATTTTTAAAATTTTGAAAATTAAAATTTCAATGTTTTAAATTCAAATCCAATATTAAAATCCAAACAATATATTCACAATACAACTAAGCATAAAAAAAAACTCAAAATCTGAACAGCCGCACAGGACCGAACAGGCACACAGACCCACCAAACATAGGTTTTTCGGTTCGGCCGGCGGCCGCCCACTGCTCCCATGCTTAATGTCTATGAGAGTGGGTTTTTAGTGCTTCTAGCAGTACCAATGTCTTTAATTTTTGATTCATCTAGTAAGTAGTATATGGACTCATGTAAGAGTTGGTTATATGCTCTTGTCCCATCCTTACAACATAATGACTAGAGTTGTAAATGGCCCATCTTTACAATATCAGATTGTTATGCTTGTTGTCTCCTTTATCATATCTTCGGTATAATTCGGTAAAAACTCAGATGTTCCTTCCAATATTCCCCAATGCATGCCATGGTATGTCTAGTGTCACGTCCCGATTCCGTAGAATCTCTATTCGTCCCTCGAGACGTGATGTCGTGCGAGCGTAAGACGCGTCCGCATAAGGCCTAGCATAATGATATATGTAGAAACACAATAGCAGAGTCCACAAGTTAAAGATATTGAAGCGAATAAAAGTTCTCTTTATTGATAATATACATCTTTGTTACAAACTCCTGATTCAAAAGTAAGTGGATGCCGCGCGGGCTTACAAGATGGACACAAAATGAGATAGCCGTTCCATACATCACATCCCATACTAGAGCTTCAAAAGATTATAGACCTGCGCGCGAAGCTATCGTCTTGCCTCAGAGCTGCATTCACGAGCTCCGAGAGATTTGTACAAGCGCTCCAAAATCACGAACACGAGTGCGTCAAAGTCTGATGAATTGGTTGGGGGAAGCTTCAGCTCCTCGCCGCGTCACCTTGGCTCGGGGAACCTGCTGCAACGAGGATCAGTACTTCGAAAAGTACCGATGAGGGCTAGCTAACCCAACCCACCAATTCGACACAATATTCAAGTGATGAAGCATACAAATTATTATTGTGGTCTTTATATCTTGCCTTAGTTCAAGTTACAAAATGCAATATATATGAAATAACTGAATAAATGTGCCACCGTTTCGTGACTTTTACCTGCGACGTCGCATCCACCTGCACATGACTTATCATGTTCTTTCCTGCCAAGAAGGCATCATTAGCTTGAATAGATAATGCAGTATTATGCTGGGTCATGGCACAATGCCACAGTGGACAATAGCTACAGTAAGACGACGATCCTTGCAGCGCGGGTAGCAAGTCCCGCTACAAGTTCCCGTATTACCCGTGTTAGTCTTGCTAGCGTAGCTATCCGAGTTCTGCTTGGAAAGAATCAGCCCCAGTGCCCCGGAGACCGTTCGCAGGAACTAAACCTTGTGCACAAGTCCGACCATACGACGTCTCAACACTAAGTTTAACATATGAAATATTTAAAGACATTAGAATGAACATAACTACTTTAGCATTGTGCGATGACATAGTCTACCTGCTCAAGTGATCACATTTCCTATTTTGTACTATTCATTGCAAAATAATAGATGAATATGTTCTAATTACAACTGAAACATAAAATAGATACATGTATAGCGGACAAGCACGCACATTATAATCGTTCCGTAATTTGTGTGACAAGCATCAAGTGTTTCCAAGTTTACTAATTATCTTGACTCAGTTATTATCATTTTGGTTTCGTTGATCGGAACGAACAAACGAGTCAGATTATTAAGAGTGAAGACTTGGAAGAAGGGAGCTAATCGAAGGTAAGGCCACTCACTAGTTGGTGAATCGGGGAAGAGAAATGAGAGATCTTCAAGACTCCGCTCGCGCGTCGCCTACACGATCACCTGCATGCACCAACAGATGATCAATATCTTCTGCCTCGGTTTCCCAGAGTTCGATACTAAATGCGAAGTTTAAATAACGAAGACAATGAAATCCATCGAAACCGTTAAAAAAAGCAAGTCACAAAACCAACAAGAAAGCAACCAAACGACATCGAAAACGGACAAAGAAACCAGCGCAACGGAAAGACCCCTCGCGACTCTGCCGCCGAGTCCTTCCTTGAGGCACGATCCGCTGAATGTGGGATTTGATTCCGAAGAAACCAATCCATAACGAGGAAATGATCTTGATTCAATTTGTCCCGATCGAACGATACCAAGTATTTCTTAGCCGCGCTCCCCGAAAAGGGGGAACGGGACACTACATCTAGTATTCTCAATGATGTTCCTTTAGGCTGTAACTGTGTAATACTGGCCACAATTTCTTGGAAACTTCGAAGTAGTGGATTTATTAGCAGCTACCTTCAGTTAGCTAATTATTAGAACATGATTGACCAGGGATCTGATTTGGAAATAAAATTATTGATAGCCAAGCTACGACCTAGTTAACTAGAGAAACTACTAAAACCAAGTACATTATCAGAGTATCATCTATTTTTTACAGTTTCCATGATCCTGTTCTTGTCAGTTTTGATCTTTGGGTTGCCTCAGATTTTTTTTTTTTTAAGCTTTGGGCGTGTAAATATGATTAGTTTTTAGTGGTAGTTTTTATTCACACAATAATTATTGATTGTCACTCTTACCATATCTGCCAGGTCCATGCTTATGTTGCCACAGGAAACAAGAATTCCAAATTCGGTATTAGAAATGAGAAATTGCAGTGGTTTCTAGATGCAGTTAAGTCGCATCCAAATGAACTTAAGCTTGTAGGGGCTCATTGCCACCTGGGATCAACCATTACAAAGGTACCTATTTGGGGTTACTAATAATTATCACACATCTTTTCTTAGTTTTTGTATGATAGGTGCAGTATCTAAACTGAATTTATTTTGTGAACTTGTTGCTACAGTGATTGACATATTAAGTGTTCTTTAATATCTACTTCTTGGTGGTGACATACGCATTTCACTACTTTATTGTGGGTTCTGCACATATTATTTCCTGATGATTTTCTTAGATCTAGTTTTAGTGCGAGGAGTTTTTTTCCCTCGTTTATACAACCATCTTTGTCAGTAACTTTTGATTCATTTAACATATGCAAAAAGAATATTTAGCTACTACAATTGATATGAACAACTTGATGGCAATTTATACTATCATCTTCTATGTATTTTGCACACAATCAATATTTCTGTCAGAAAATAATCATTAATTCTGATCATATGAATCATTTTTATGTCTGATTTCTGTAGAATTTCGTGATCTATTCTGAATATGATATGTGTATAAGAATCTTGACAATAGGCATGCACTGTAAATACTATATATAGACAACCTTGGGACCGTCATGATTGTTTGCTGTGTAAGTGTGCTTGGATTAGGATTCCATCATATATAACTCAACCAGAAATCTGGTCAGTTCTCCTTTGATATCCAAAGTCAAAAGTTCTTTAATTATCTGACCAGCTATAGGGTGGCACCATTTACAAACCAGTATTGAATCTATTGATTTGGCTGAACATTTGACCAAATTTAATGAGAATATTCTTACTTGATAGATCGAAAACCTAGGTGTACGTGGCTTTTTAAGATCTGAAATTCTGCTGTATAAGTTAATTTTTAGAGGCGAGTCAAAGCCAAAAAATTATCGATAATCTAGTTTTTTTTGGCCCAGGTGATTTATTATCTAACCCTTTCTTCCATCACAAGGGGCCGGTTATGGAACACCAGAAGGCTTCACAAAAGAATTGACCTTTTATGGCCATCTAATCTATCAACACCAAATTCCTAGTCATGGTAGCTAGGAGCAAGAGAGCCTTGCCGCCATAAAACCTACAAGGCTAGGTGGTGGATTGGTAGACCTACCTCTTTATCATGTTGTTTAAAGTTAAACTCATGCAAGCAAGGAGCACTCTCCAAGTTCACCTAGACTAAGATTCTGGATGAAGAGGTAAGGTGATAATTTTCCAAATAAGTGCTAAACACTAAAAAGTAATGGACCAGAATGTGGTTATAAACAAAGGTGAAGTTAGGGGATCTAGGAGGTACACTTTCCCCTTGGCTTGTGAGATTTTCATTCAACTTGCTGCTATGCGCTTTGTCCCAAGGACACTTAAAGGAGGGAACTATTTAAGATGGTTATTGGAATTAGTCAAATGTGACCTGAAAAGATGTTTTATCGTAATATATTTCCATCTAATTTTCATATAATAATATTCTAAAAGAAATGGAGATACTATTGAGGTAGCTGCATAAGCTGTATTTGGATGAATGTTATAGAAATTGCTAGTTAGCTGTTATGCAGGAAGAAGGGGGTGGGGGGGGGGGGGGTGTGGGTGGGGTGGCCCCTAATGCCCAGGTGCCGCATAAGTGCCGATTTTTAATGCATTTTAGAACACTGATTTGGATTTTATCAAATATAGTATTTAAAATTTATCAACGTGCAATATTTACTAATATTAGTTACTATATTAAGATACTCGAGTTAAATTCTTTTGAATGTTAGAATTTTAAATTTTGAAAGTCCAAAATTATAGATTTGGATAATTTTGAAATCATGCAAAAATAACTTGTTTTGCTATAGCCTATAGATAAGTTCTATATAGCCTATAGATAAGGTCTATATATGTATATACAAACAATTATATTTTATCTACTTTTATATTTTGGATTACCTTAATACTTCAAAAATTTGACATTGATTAAAGTTCTGCAAAATATATTAATCTCAAACCCTCATGCTTGGGAGCCTGTGGCTGGACCGGCTCGGTAGATTGCGGCTGGACTACACAAAAATTATTAATTTTAGAAACTTAGATTCGGATAAGATTGAATATGAATAAATCTTCTTGATGTGTACTTAAAATTTCCATATCTTTAGCTTGTGGTTATGTAATTCAAAATTTTTATGACATAAATGACATGGCACACGAAATGCCAAAAGTTAGATGACATGAGACACAACAAGGTGTCGTGATATGGTGCAAGAAGGCCTCCCAAAATTGCCTTATATTCAAGAAAAATACTCAAAAAATTGTAGGAGCTCCGTGTCTACTTTCCAACACACACACACATATATATATATATACACACTACAAGGTCATGTACACACATGATTAGATACTAACTTCAGGCATGTGTTATGTCCCCTGAACTTTGGGGAAAACTCGTGTAATAACTCTCAAGCCAAGGGGGTATGCTAGTGTCACGACCCGCACCCGATAATTCGGCCACAAGTACGTGGGTACGTCCAGCCTACGCGTGTCGGCGGTAGAATATTGTCTAGTAACTCACAATTATCCTACAGCTTGCACAATTTATATATGAAATAAATTAATGTATTTTGGAAGAAAATACGAGAAGGAACAAACAATAATATGAAGTCTAAGTCCAAGTCCAAGTTTAGGTAATGACTACAAATTCTGAATCCAAAATAACATATAACAGTAGGCTACTGGAGACAGTCCGGGCAAATATAATATAGTCTAAACTATACTAAACTAAGTAGTCGCAACCTAGATCTCCACTACGAGGGCTTCCTGATCCTCCTATAGGGCATGATCAAGCTCAGATATAAGGTCCTCCTGAGCTCCGTAGTAGGTAGAGAAATGAACCTCAAAATCATTCCCTAATATTTTCAACATATCCAAGCCAGGATTGGAGCAAAAGTACATAAATGAAAGCAGTTCCAGATATATGATAGAGACTATAAAACATGTTAAGCATATGTAAAAGAAATAAGATAACTAGAAAGACTGGGATCATGTATGTCACATGTAAGAGTAATAGGCAGTCTAGTAAGTAAATAAAGTGGTGTGACAACATGCAATGTAATGATAAGTAAAACTGAAACTGTTCTAAGTGATTTAAAATACTACATTAGATTTGTGATCGCTTGGGAATACGACACATCTCGCATCGATGTCTATCATTCGAGAATGGTACGGCATAATCATACTTGAATGTATGATTAGCTATCAATCATGATGATAAAATCAACTAGACGTTCTGATCACATATCAACTATGCATTTATCTTGTCCCGACTAATATTCATGGATGCTAGTCTGGATATAGTGATTTCTGAAAACATGTAACATGAAATTAGATAAACTGGAATAAGTCAACTCGAACAACATGACCTCACACAAGTAAACACGTATCCTGAAGTGAATCCATATAATACCAATCCGTGAATAAGTCGTGACGAGAATCAAGTAAAAAATATAACTTAGAGCACGAAGTATAGAAGCTATCAAATACTGAAAACAATCAGAGAATGTACCGCCAGCCGTAGTGTGATAATATGGAAAATAGTTTGTAACGAGGTCCAAATAACCTATATTAAGAATTATCATGTCAATAAGCGATGTGAAAATCTAGATCAACATATTTATTAAGTTACTGGTTTTTAGGTTCAATTACCTTTGTATTCCAATACCTTGATATTTAATACCTACACTAAACACTACTTATCACAATACTAATCTTAGTATTTCAACTCACCTATACACTAACACTCTTGAATACTCACTTAACCACTCATACTAACTAACATCTCACTCTTTTGAGCAAGATTATGATGATGATAGTGATGTTGTTGTTGTTGTTGCTACTGCTGTTGGTGCAACTGCTTTTGCAGCTGCTTGTTGCTGCTACTGCTGCTTGCTGCTGTTTTTGCTGCATTCTCTCCCTCTCTTTAACACACACAAACACTCTTTTATATATATATATATATATATATATATATATATATAAGTGAGTGTGTATGTATATATATGGATTAACTACAGGATACGTGTTTACTCACACATATATATACATACACACTCACTTATATATATATATATATATATATATATATATATATATATATATATATATGAGTGTGTATGTGTATATATAGATTAAACATATATATAAAAGAGAGTTTGCGAGAGAGAGAGAGAGAGAGTATATATATATATATATATATATATATATATGGTAAATGGAATATGAGCCATAGTGCTCATATTCGTACATGAGCAATGGACATGTGGACCAATAGAAATTGTGTACTAGTGCACATTGGATGTAGGAGTATATTCCTATCCTATTGGTCCACATGTGCATGACTCATATTCCATTTACTCATATATATATATATATGTGTGTGCGCGCGCGTGCGTGTGTACAACATTTCCAATTTTTTGCATCCCTATGTTATCAACCGTTGGATCTTGTTTAAGTCATCTAATCTTAACCATTGATTTGAATGGTTCAAAGCAACGATTAAGATTAGATGACTTAAACAAGATCCAACGGTTGTAAACATGAGGATGCATAATAGGAAGGGATGTGGATCCTTCCTTCCTATATATATATATATATATATACACATACATGCTCTTCTCTCTTTATATACATAACTCTACATATATATAAATACACACACTTGTATATAAATTAACGTACACACACATATGTGTAAATGAACACACACATACTTATATTTATGTGTAAATGAACACACACATGCATCTCTCTCTCTCTCAAAAAAATAAATAAATAAATAATATATATATATATATATATATATATGAACACATATGTATATGGGTATCACTCTTTATATATACATCTAATACTCTTGTGGATACTTATACGCAAACACAATATTATACCAAACACACTTATCTACACATACACAATACCAATACCAATTGGTATTCAAGATACATAAAACACTCCTATCATTCTAACACAAATTAAACTAATGATTTATACCCCTCTTATAGAACACAACTCACAAGGAGAGTATAACCACCTATCGTCTATGCTCACTTCATAAATAATTTTAAAGAGTACAACCACATGAACAAAACCACTAGTGACCTAATACTATGGATTTTATTAGGACCTAGTGTCACAATTAGAAATTAGGCCTAGGGATTAGTGAATTTTTTATAGGTTTTAGAGTGACTTTACACTAAAAAGTCTTAATGCAAGTAAGAGTCTTACCTCTTGGGAAGGGCTCCCAAGTACAATCCAAAGGGTTTGGATTCAAGAGCTAAGTTCAAGCTCTCACCCTAGCCTCAAGCTTCCTCTAGCAACCTCCTTGAGCCTTCAACCTTTTGGCTCCACTTTGGAGGGATATTGGAGAAGTTTGTGAAGTGTTTAGGGTTGTGAGAAAAGGAATTTGGAAGAGGAAATTTGGAGAAGAAGTGAAGAAGGGAATGAAGTAAAGTGGAGTGAAGCGAAGGGGGTGGGGGTTCTTAAAGTGGCTGCCATGTTGGAGGGGTGTGAGGTGGCTAGCTTCCCCCCCAAGCCTCTCTTGATATTTTTTTTTTAAGAGGTGGAAGGCTAGATATTTGTTTTGAAGAGGTGGAAAGCTAAACACCTAAGTATTTCCTAATCCATGATTAATCCCTAACCTAACCATAACACTTCCATTAACCTAAACATAGGTTAACCCTAAACTAAACACTGATTGTGATTAATTAACTAATCACTAATTAAGAAACAAATTAGTCCTAATCAATAAAAATTAATTAAATAAAAATAAAAAAATTTAGGAAAGTGGAGGTTACAGCTAGGGGTGGCAATATGTTTGGGCTGGATCCTGGTTGACCCGTTAATGATACACCTGAACACTTCAAACTTTAGGCTTGTGTCATGTCCTCTGTACTTTTGGGAGAACTCATGTAAAAACTCTCAAGCCAAGGGGGGTATGCTAGGGGTGGCAATAAGTTTGGGTTGGGTCCGGGTTGACCCATTAATGCTACACCTGAACACGACCATTTTATGCTTGACCCATTTAGGCCAAATTCAAAATGTCCTGACAATAAACAGGTTGACAGGACCCGTTTGACAGGATTAGCGGTGGGCTGTGTTGGGCTGGAAATAAATATTGAGCCATATAGTTCTCAAAAAATAAATCACAAGCTATTCGTCATGAAACTAAATCACATACTAAGCATGTCAGTGCATTAAATGCATTAAATCACATACTAAGCATGTCAAAGCCTCCTTGCTCTAGTAGTTAGCATGTGGAGATGTAGTACATTCTGGCTGGTTGGGTTCGATCCCACGGGAAAGCGGATTATTTCTTGGATTATTTCTTCCAATTATGGTGGGAGTAAAAAATATATCTAAGAATGTCAGTGCTTAAGTCAAGTAGGAATTGAATTAAATACAAATTATAATGCCATTAGTCATGAAATGGAAAGTAATACATACCCATTATAATTAACTACTGACACTATAGTTCGTGGGATGCCCAAGCATCAGACTTTAAATACATAGCAATATTACCAAACCAGACTTTGATGGTTTTGTGGTCAACAGGCATAACTAAAGTTTTTTTCATATTGGGCTGAGGGATATTTGGTTGACCCACTAACTAAACCTAACCTAGTACATAAGTGTGTCGAATCAGGTCAAACTCGTCAGCACCCTATAACCGGATCCGACCTGCTTATTAAACTGGTTGTCCGGTTCAACCTGTTTATGAACTGAACTTGTTTAACCCTGACTTGAACCCGTTTAATAAAACGGTTTGGCAGGTTTGACCCAGAGTGCCACCATTAGGGTATGCACCCCATGTGACACCCTTTGAATCTTTGCATGTTGATCTTCGTTTTAGGTAAATTAAATCTTTGACTGCATCTTTTAGCTTCTTCTAACTACTTATATTTTTAAGTGAGTCCCCCAAATCTTATTAATTGCTTGAAAGTCCGTCAATCACTAGAAAATAGAGTTATGAGTAAATGTGGTTAAATTAACACATTCAATAAGAGAATATTCTGTTAATTCTAAAATATTTTTTTTATGACCATTATTCCCTTATCTTCTTCCTTCTCTTTGCTCATGTTCAAAGATGCAACCAAAACATCCCCCTCTATGACCATCGTTGTTGCTGCCACCCCTCCCCTTTTTACATCCTTCAAAACTTTTCGGCCTTCTCCCTCACCCACTCACTTGCAAGTACGACCTTGGAAACTTGTACATTGTATCAATCCACAAGATCACAAATGCTCCATCTATCCCTTCTAGAATAAACGTTTCTACCATAAAATAAATCAAACTAAAATAAATCAAAACGTGTGAAAATGGAAATAAAAATCATCCCTACACATTTCATTATTAACATCGACTTTTCTCATTCTTCTCTTAAGCTTCTAACATACCAACAATTCTTACAAATACGTTGTTAATAATTTATTTAATAATTTATTGGATTGTGTGTGTAAAAAAAGTTCATTCAAGGGATCTTTGAAGTGTATGATGCAATTTTCATATGAACAAAACATCTTAATTTTTAGCTAGAGATGAATGTGGATATTCGTTAACTCTCAGTTGGATCGTAGTCCTATTTTTCTTACTCCCTTTATTTTGGTGCTTCTTTGATCAATCTATTCATCAGCCATTACACAGACAATTGGAAAAAGGGGAAGGACCTAGGGAGAAGGAAAGGGCTAGAGATCGCGAAGAAAACAATGTTTTTTTTATCAACATTTACTTCAATTGTTACATCAAACAAGAAATTCAATTTTCACTTGACAGAGATGGCTTAGTGGACTAAAGGACATATTGCTAATCCGTTGTACGAATTATTCGTACCGAAAAAATTGGGTCTAGCGTAGTATCAGATAAGCGAACTTGAACTGCCGACATCCGCCACATGGTAAACCATCGCCTTACACACCAATTGGAAAGAGGGGAAGGACCTAGGGAGAAGGCAAGGGCTAGGGACGATGGAAGGTCGAGGGAGGAGGGATTAGCACAGATGGCGGAGGAGGAGATATGGGTGTTGACGGTTGTTTCACGATTTGGACCGGAGACGAGTAAAAAAAGGAAGATGAGGCAAATATGGTCTTCTTACTATAGTTTGAAGTATCGGCCGATACCGATCCGATACGTCCGATACCGATACAGTTTGGCATATCCCAATCCGATATCGACCGATATCCGATACTGACCGATATCCGATACTGACCGATATCGACATTAGAGGTCTCTTTTTCGGTCAATTCAGCAAAGAAAATTGAATTAAAAGGACCAATTAGCAAGGGTGTAAAAGCATAGTAAGGTTGTAAAATCATATAAAAGAGAAAATTTATCTATCACATATAAATCAATCGACAAGGGTGACTACTATTTCATTCAATTTCAAAATACTAAGAAACAATACTGGAAATACTTTAAATTATGCATAACTGTATAAAATATATTTTATAAAATGTTAATAATTTACAAATAGTTTGCTTTCCGATACCAAAAAATCCGATAATCCGATCCGAAACCGCGGATACTACCGATACTGTCGATCCCGATACTCATAGGAATGGTCCGATACCGATATTTTGAACCCTGCTTCTTACACATTAACACAAGGGTTAGGTCATTTTTTTGACCGACAGAAAAGCAAAGATCTTGTAACTTTATTTTCTGATAACTTAAGGGACTTTTATGCAATTAATAAGATTTGGGGGAATTATTTAAAATTTAGTAGATTTAAAGACTTGAATGCAAACAACCCTAAAAAATGAACTTTCTTATTTATGTGGATATCCTTGTTTAGATTATCCTTTTTGTTTATTCAGGTCTAAATTCAAAAATTATATATAAATATAAGATGGAGATGGAGGAAGGTAAACTGGGACTTGTGAGTATTTTCTTTATGGGCTCTTACTAATGTACCTCTGTGGTCTGCTTCTCTTAACTGGAAGCTCTTTGAGAGCATGTCTAATTTAGTACTTTACAGTTTCCTTCTCATTACATTTTTGTTGGCATGGACCTTTTTCATATGGCTAAACAATACCAGATTCACAATCTTCATTGTGTCATACGCATTTCTTGACCACTATTTTTTATTTTTTCATAAAGAAGTATTATAAGAGGACAATCTCTTGAAAATACAAAAATTTCTCCTGATGTGGCGGGCAAGTTGATCATAATTTGATAAAGTAGGTGAATCTACAAGAAGAGGAGAACATAGTATAAACTGTCATTTAATGACAAATCATAGACAAAGACATGAAAAATCATTTACAAGCTCGTTCTGATTTCTAATTTCGTATTTTTGGTTCAATTGTCTTTTTGTTCAGGTGGATATTTTCAGAGATGCTGCTGTTCTCATGGTGAATTATATCGACCAAATACGAGCCGAAGGTTTTGAATTGGAGTACCTAAACATAGGAGGTGGTTTAGGGATAGATTACTACCACACAGGAGCAGTCCTCCCAACACCGATGGATCTCATCAACACTGTAAGCTCAATATACGCCACTGTTAAGTATGTTTCCATCGTGTTTAGGTATTCCTTTCTACCGACTTATAACATGTCATCTATAACTAGTGGAGGAAATGCATATCAAACCTATTAGCCTGAAGTTGATTAATTTTTCCTACTTGGCTTTGGGTCTGTTTCTAGAACAGGCTCCGCAAGTTGTGGAAATCAACTGTGCATGTCCACTTGCAGCACTGCTGCTGACTACTACCTTAATAAACCCAACATGAGTTGTGGGTGATTAGCTTTGGCACGATTCACACTCGCACACGTGTTGATCATTCATTTTTAGCATTGCTACTTCATACTATTTATTTGATGATATGAAGGTAGATATATAAACATTTATATTGCTTATGTAATCACCGAGCTTTCTATTGTACTAGCACACACATTAGACTGAAAAAGAAAACAAATATTGTGCCGTCAGTTCATCAAGTGATCATATCTTTCCGTTTCCTTGTAGGTGCGCGAGTTGGTTCTTTCTCGAAATCTGAACCTGATCATTGAACCCGGAAGATCACTTATTGCAAATACTTGCTGCTTTGTTAATCGGGTGACTGGTGTCAAGACAAATGGTACGAAAAATTTTATTGTGATTGATGGCAGCATGGCAGAGCTTATACGACCTAGTCTCTATGGAGCATACCAGGTAAGTAGGGTGATGTGTCTACGATTACTACTTGTTTGGTTGTTTTCACCAAGATACGTTTTTGTGTTCTAAGAAAAAACCAGTTAAGATGTACAAAAGTACAACTTAACCTGCTAACTTAAAGTCATCCAATGCAAACTTCTCATGTATTACCCTGTAGTGTGTAAGATCTTTTGGATCAATGTGGTAATGAAAAACAATATCATATAGAAATTATGTGGATATCATATCAACATATTAATATGGTTATTTTGTACTAATTCTCTTGGAAATGCTTGGAGGGAGGATATTTATTGATTTTATTTCTCTATATGGATGGCCCCAAAACCGTATATTTATTGGAAAGTTTTCTATCTTCTTTGTTCAGTTGGTTTGGCTTTATGGGTGTTTGCAAAACCTCGGGTTTTGGTCTTTTGAAGAACTTTTCAGTTTTAATTGGATTTTTTTTTATGTTGCATTATTTAAGATGGTTGTTATTGTGGGACGTCTTTTAAAAATGGATGTTAGTACTATTGGAGTTGTTGCTCGTTGCAGAAGGGGAAAAAAAAAAACTAAATAAATTCCTGGTCTTTTGGTGCAGCACATAGAGCTTGTTTCTCCGCTGCCTCATGATGCAGATATTTCTACATTTGACGTGGTAGGACCTGTCTGTGAATCGGCCGACTTCTTAGGAAAAGATAGAGAGTTACCAACACCCCCTAAGGTTATTCTCTTTCTGCACCCTATCCAACTAAATTAGTTTATGTAAACTGTTGCTAAGTTTGAAGCTATATTTCCAGGGAGCTGGCTTGGTGGTTCATGATGCTGGTGCTTATTGCATGAGCATGGCGTCAACATATAACCTGAAAATGAGGCCACCTGAATATTGGGTTTGTGCTCTCCCTCTTTCACTCACTAATTGGATTTCATGTGCTAAATCATCACTGCTTTTTCAAAGATAAAAACCAGGCCTGAAGCCTTATCCAGACTACATTCTTAGCTCAAATCTCTCTGTCCTAAGCCTTCTATTGAGAGAAACTTATGGTGCATCATATTCTTAGGTTGGCTTCTAGGAAGCGCTTAACCTTTATTCATATTCTTTATACTGCTTGAATCTACGTGTACTTGTAGTATTTTTGCGTGTTCAACCTGAATCGGAGCACCTCTTATTCCTGGATCTCTATTGATTTTGTAACTGATCTTCATGATTATTGTCAGATAACTTCACATTCTAATCAAACACTGCAGATATGTGCACCAGCCAATGTACCGATCCTTGCTTGTGCTATATCCTTCCAAAGCTAATCACACACTCATCAAATTGCTTTCTTTATTTAACTTCTAAAAGGAAGAAATAAAAGAACGGCGATGAAATACTTTACTATTTTAAGGTCCCAAAACGTTTCTCCTGCATATGCTAATGAATGTTGAGAATCACACTATCACCTTTTGTTCTTCAGTTCTCATTTCTTAGTCAATGTAGCAAAACACAACCTTTTAATTAGGGATGATAATGGGTCAGGGCCAGCCCAAAGGTTTGCAGGTTGGCCAAAAAATTATCCGATGCGACCCTGACTCGGGGTCGGATCGGGCTCACTTTAGCCCCGATCAAGTACTGGGTTGAATTAAGGATACTAGTCAGTCCGATCCTAACTCGAACTGATGACCGACCCGTTGAAGCCCATAATATCCATCCCTATCTACCCAATATAAATACCCAAAATTTGTAAACCTCAATTATTTTTCAATTCCGAACTGGACACAGACAACATCAATCAAATTTACAAAAGAAAAGTAGGCTTAATAATCATGGTCGCAAAAGCTGGGTGATAGAATCTCCTAGTCGACGAACACCAAGAAGAATAAATCCAAACTTATAAACGTAAGTTTATTAGAAAATGTCTTGTGTACTAGTGCATTGGTAAAATTATATTTTTTGTTCAATTGTTTCAGCTATTTTCCTCTCTAGTCCCTTGTGTAGCCTAAGAACCACAATATCCTAGTGATAATGATCATTAGGTTGTTTTTATATCCCGTTGAAAAATAAGTTGACCATTAATTTTGTGTGTTAAATACATTAATTTTCGTTTAGAAGTTGAAAACTTTCTGAGCTCATTGCAATCTTTTCTTTCTTCCAGTAGTGATGAGTTATTACTCATTATAATGAAATTATAGTTGATTAGTTAGCAAAATGTTGAACTTACATGTAGACAGGGTCTCTAAAAACAACTTTATATCATTTATTGGGTAGCTCTTGCATGTAATTGGACCGGCCCAAAAAGCCCATGTGTAGCTCTAAAGCCCTATGGGCCGAGTTAGGGCCTATGTTTTAGAATACTACGGTCGGCCGCGCCAAAAAAAATAGTCCAAAATATTTTTGGTAGAGCTATGGATCTTGCTCGGCCGGACTCGATCCAACCCTTTATCATCTCTATTTTTATTCTGTTTTTAATCTGGGGGGGGGGGGGGGGGGGGTGGGGGGGCACAATCCTTGTAAACGAGATTACAGTATTACTTACATCCACAAAGCCAACAATCAAGTTGACGGGCATTGGGTATCAGATTAACTTATTTAACTATGAATTAACAGGTGGACGATGATGGATCTATAATGAAAATCAGGCATGGTGAGACATTTGATGACTATATGAAGTTCTTTGACGGTCTTTAATGTATGGGGTGAAGATTCAGACAACTGAATCAAGAAACCATTGTAGTTCAATTTTGCTTAGCGAGTGTTGAGCTTGTACTGTGGACTGATGTTTCATTTTGTAATCATGGTTGGTGGTGGCCCTGGTGGCTAATCAAGAAATAATCAATCATGAGATACTTTCGTAAGCCTTTTTAACCCTTGAAAAGATTTTACTCAGGACAGAAACTAGTATAAAAGAACTTCACGTTTGTCTTTTCATTTTTATAAGAGTTCCAGGTTCCATAATTTACTCACGTTCTTTTCCTATCTGGAAAGAAAATATCTATTAAAGAAAGAAGAAACAACATAGGAACTTTTATGTTGTTTCTGGATAGAGGTCAATGGCCTCAAAAGCTATTTAATTTCTCTTGTTAGATGTCCATCAGTTGGTATATGAACTTTTAATGCAATATTCCAATGTGTATGATGAAATTCTTTTTCATCCATTCTTTTCCTTCTATTGGTCATCAATCATGCATTGTGTTCGAATGGTGAAATGTAGTTCATTGGATTACCGTGAATTCCTGCTGCTGTTGCTGCTGCTGCGGTCATATTTCTGGGACTTCTGACCCTTCATCTTTGCTTTCGTGGACTTTTGGCCCGTCAAACCCTTGGTGAAGTACAAGTATTATGTAATAAATGTTGTGCCATCACGTCTCTACCAAAAGCGACTTCGGCTTGTTAGTGTTGGCATAAAATCTGTTCTTATGCTCAACTTTCAGGGAACGGCGCGTTTGGAAGGATTCTCTCTCCAAATGATGCGCTTGACTTCTTCAAGCAAACACACAAGTTCTCTTAGTGCTCGAAGAGGTCTATCAATTTGTCCAACTTACTTGCCATGCTAAACCGATAGCTTTTAATGCAACGAGCGTCTTTGCAGAAAGGAAGTTGATGCTGCCGAAGTCGGCTTTATTTCCGATATTTTAATGCTTTCACAGCCCTGAATATACACTTTTGGCCTTAGATCTTCGTAGTGTAGGTAGGTTCAGGAGAGTTACTTGATCGACAAGAGACCTCTTTTTGAAGGTTTTCATAATTTGTGTTTAGGAGGGAGAGGCAGTACCACTTTAGTAGGCCTTCTAATTAACAGATTTAGTTAAGACCCGGGGCATTTAGACGAGCCTACTAGATCTGAACACCATGACTAGCAAAAGAAATTTGCATTTACCAACAATGCTGTAATTCGCTCAACAGACTTGTCTATAATGTACCATTTAGAATGTACCATCTCATCCATTTAACTATTACTGTTTTGCAAGTCGATATCCCGTAGGCAATCGGCCGTCCCCGCTAGACACGAATCTCCGCGCTCCCACGGGACGATCGCTTGACCCATATGGACGTGATGTCGTACGAGCGTAAGCTGCTAAGTGATGATGACTTATCTATATGAACATGAATCGCTGGTATAGCCATAAAGGACATAGTCATTAACGGGGAGCGTATGCAACGAAAGTACGTGGTGCGCTGCAAGTCATCCCGCCAATAACGTGAGACTAAACATGAAGTTCCATTCGGATCGGATCGGCCCCGGTGATCGTCCGTGGAACTGTACTTTGTTTCCAAGTTGTCCGCGACATGCAATTATCGATCTTCCAAATTCACGAGATGTACGAGATTTACGACAAGTTTAAATCTTGATTCTTGCTCTGAACGAGTATTGCTCCACGAGCTGTATTTCTTGCTTTACTTGACATGATTTTCACTCAATGTTCAACTTGTCTTGATGCATTCCCCTGGTTCGAGGACTGCCTTGGCGACCTAACGGTCCCGGATAGTTTCAGGTTTACACATGCACGAAACGACTATTAGATAGTCTTCAGAGGAGAACTAAATGAATGTATGACATAGATAGTGTTACACGGTCGAGGCTTAGATTATGTGACAAGCATTGAAACGAGACAACGAATACAAGTTAACATATAAGCAGGCAAGCGTTATATTCATATAGAACATAAGCATTTACTTTCGCACGAGTCTATGGATAAAGCGAAGAGTGATACCGTAAAGGTCCATACCAAACGACATAATCTAGGGTCGTGCAGTGTAGCAAGTGAACATTGCACTACTGAGTATACATATATCATTCTACTCGAGACATAGCGGGATCTACTTGCGCAAGGCAAATGTAGCATGCAAGGGTCCAATTATAAACAAAGTTTCATTTCCATGTTCTAACACAAGTAATACAAGTTGAAATTATTCCCTTAGCTAGGTGTATTGTATTTTTTATGGGTGATTCACTTAACGACTAGTATGTATCGTCCACATTTTAAGTGTGTTGGCTAAGCAAAGATAAGTTCATCGTAGCCATCCACCTTAGCGATAATTCGTCTCTGTCGAGCGATACTCCGAGCGAGCCTCTGAAAGTCTAAGCCGAAACTCCTGAAGGACCAAATCGAAAAATCCTTTGCCTCAAACGAGTATTCTCGCTTAGCAAAATGGATCGGATCGTTTACACTTTTGCTGTTTGAATCAGCAGCTTGAGCCAAAATTTCATTAATATAGGGCAGCCAAACAATTTTAGACAACACTACAAGTAGATTTGAGTTGCAACCCAGTTGTGGAAAACAAAACAGGTCCTTGGGCATAAAAAAATTGGAACAACAATGGCAAGTATGGGTGAGCAAATCTCAGTTTTAAAACCGAAAACCAACCCAAATAGCAGTTCGGGATGGAATTCAGTTTTGAAATATTAGAATATCAGTTTTCGGTTTGGGTTATGGATTTTGTATTCGGTTCCTGACCACGAACCAAAAACCGAATATATGTTATAAAATTACCAAAAACCAGTGGCAAGCACAATAACAATTATTGAAACTGGATACAATCATTAACATAATAGAATTAATATGCAGACGTAACATATCAGGAGGATAAAAGTCCACAGTTAAAAGTCCACAGATCAAACAACATAGTGTACAAGAACCTCCAAGAATTACTCCCTATTGTTTAACCTCAGTCTAGACAAAGAATAAGATAATTGTTTCAAGATCTTAACTTTTTAGCACAGTAATGAGTACTACGGTCAAATAATTCGACGCAAATGTATTTATTATGGTCAATTGGTCAGTAGATGCCACTATTCTGGAAGAAGTTAGGGCATGATACCTTCCCCCACAAGAAAACAAAGGGAACACGAAGGCACCAACTAACCAACTAACCTCCTAAACATTGAAAGACAAAATTGCAAGAAAATGAAAAGAAAAAAAACTACTTACATTTTCATTGTGAACTAAATATACAACATCAACACCAACACTAACAGTCGAGAAGCAAAAACGAAAAACTTGGATTTACAGAACAGTATTGATATGTAGAGCTTTTAATAAGGCAGTTGCCATTTGTTTGACCAAGACCTGACCCCCCGACCTCTGCCCATCTCTCCGTTCTTCTATCAAATTCTGGAGCTTCTGTGGGAGGTCGTTCTCCACTATCAGCTGCTTCGGCCTTGGGTGGTGTTCGTATACAGCCTGCAGCAGAAAGAATGTAAAAAGTTTCTCTTAATCTGAATTCTGAAGAACTGTGAAAAAACTCCTCCAGGATAGACCCTCATCTATTTGTCAATCACCCCTAAAATGCCCTATAACTTTTGCTCTTTCACATTATTTATACCATATACTTGATATATAAAACAAACAAATATTTTGCAATCAGCCACTTGGAGGTCCATTAATACATCAACTTCCACTTTAACAAGTTAATTAAAATATTACTTTAACTTGTGTATAAGGCGCAAGCATATAAATAAATAATAAAATAAATCATGACCTAAATTTCTTCCTAATAATGAGGAATCAGAGTATTTCAATATTTTCAACAAAAATTTTCAAATGAAGGAAAAAAAAATTAATGTACTTGTGCGCCAGGGAAGAAGTTTACAGGAGTAGCAAATGAAGGGACAAAACGTCAATAATATTGTCGGGTCATGAGGGTGAGGAGTGGAACGTCAAAAATATTGACGGGTGAAGGAGCAACCCGTCAAATATTATTGTCGGATTATGCCTCGAGGAGTAACCCGACAATATTATTGTTGTGTTATGCAGCGAAGACCGTGCCCGAATTGAAGACCGCACCTGAGTATCCTGACCGCCAATCGTTCGACCTCCGCCGCCACGGCCAACCTCCTGCATATCCTCCCTAATGATGCAACCTTCCTCCGGCTCCTCTGCGTCCCCGACGCCATGATCTCCCATATCACCTACTCCAACCCCGGAACATCGGTCAGTTCCGCTACCAAATTCCCTCTACCTGCCTTACGGAACATGTAAAAACCAACGACGCCACCGCATTCTCCTGGCCCAACTCAGTCAAGGCTGGCAAGCGCGTGGAGCAAATCCTTCTTCGTGCTGATCGACTCCACATTGACCAAATTGACGAGCTCGACCACAATGCGCCGGTCCCGGCCGAGTCTTCTCCTGTAGGAATGCGCCGCGGACAAGCTGACCACGGCCGCAACAACGTTCTTCCTTGCCCGCCACGTGGCACCGGACGACAACACGCGAACGATCCCGTCAACGGCCCTAACAAAACCGATGGGGGGTCTTCAATTCAGAGCGGTCTTCGAGGGTCTGCATAACATGACAATAATATTGTCGGGTTGCTCCTCGAGGCATAACCCGACGATAATATTGACGGGTTGCTCCTTCATCCGTAAATATTTTTGACGTTCCACTCCTCACCCTTATGACCTAACAATATTATTGACGTTTTGTCCCTTCATTGGCAATTCCAGCAAACTTCTTCCCTGGCGTACATAAATTTCTACCCTTCATTTGAAAATTTATGTATTTTCAATGATAATCTCGTCTTCAATGATACCCTTTTTCTGTCTAAATCCCTTGGCTTCTATATCCACATGAATTCAATCCCTTGTGTACTATATTCTAGTAAGTTTAAAATAAAACTTCCCTTCAATTAGCAATCTATTTTATGTCGAGATATATTAGACCTCAAATTCCTAAGAGAAGTATTTCAGATTTCAAAATATAAAAATAAAAAATTGTAGTATAAAGATGTGCCTAGTATAGCAGCAATAATCTTCTTGTGGAAAAAGGGATACTGCCAACAAACCTTTATTAGTTTCAACAGATTGAGGCGGGCAATAGCATCTTGATGGTCAAGTCTTGCAACGAGCAAAGTTGTCAGACCATTTATAGCCATTGCTGTGTTTATTCGGGATGATTTCCTGCAATGTTCAAGTTGGAAGCCATAAGGAAAAGGTGAAGAAAAGGAAATTAAACATGGAAATTTCAAGATGGAAGCTGGCGCACGTTATTATTTTCAAGAAAGGCTCCAATATGTTGACAAAATATTGTTCAGGGCAGCTTTGGAAGAACTTCACTAATTTCTGAATGGCTTCCTTCTTAAGCAACGTTTGTTCAACTTTTCTGTGGTCATTATCATGAGCCAAACATACTGCAAGAGAATCTAATGCAGTTCCAGCCCATGCTTCGTCCTCCAAGAGATTTAGGTAAACATCCAAACCACCATGAGCCCTTAATTGCTCCCTAGAGTTACGGGAAGCATGTGCCATATCACAAAGTAAAGGCAGGGCATACTGCTTCAATGGAGAATCTGACATGATAAAATTCATTAAGTGTGGTATGATTCCAGTCTCAGCAGCTTGTTCCTGTCTCCTCTTATTTATCTTGCACAGGTTGAATAGTGCATTTAAGACCTAGGCAACAAAGGTAAAAGAGAGGAGTTTCAACATTATTTTGCAGAAATCATATCGAAGCAAGACTTTCTCGACTATATCATACATGCAACATGAAATGCAAAATAAGGTTTAGAACGCAAACCCAATAAGCAAGAATTGAAATCGAAAACCTGATTGTAGTGCACAGAATAACCATCCACACATGGATATGTTAGAGAAATGAGTAATCATTTAGGGTGGCAGAAAAGCTAAAACATACAATACTATAGATACTCACTTCATTATGTATCTGAGAGATCAGAGAACCTTCATGAAGTTCAAGATTTGGAATCAAATGTTTGATTGCATCTGCGCGCTGAAGATTTTCTAGACAATTCGGATCCGTTGACAAATGATTGATACACTTTAGAATCTACAGTTCAAAGGCGTAAGTTAAGCAAGAAAGAACACCATTAACTAGCTGTTTCAGTAATAAACCATCAATGAGAAAATTGGAAAAAGAATCGGGATAATAAACAATGGAACTACTAGCTAATTTAGCAATGATCAAAAATACCTTAAGAAGAATTGGGGGCTCGATCCTATTGAACATTTGAAATAGACGAGTTAGCAAACTTTGGCTACACATGTAAGATTTTACAACAGAATCTGCTTGGGCAAATTCCAATAAGAGATCTGCCACCTTTACAAGATATTCTCTTGCTGCATCTGCAGTAAATGGAGATACCATTTGGGAAAGTAATCCAGAGGAGGATGTACTTCCTGGTCTCGCATTTAAAACACCAGATCCAGATAGCACACCTGAAGCTGTCTGAGATGCGACTCCTGACGTTGAAGCTCCTTCATTAGAAGTTGCAGACCCCGCAAATGGCGGTAAAACCTTTTTACCTGTCTTCTTTTGTAGACTCATGATAGAGTCTAAGCTTCCATTTTCCCGTCCATGTCTCGAGACCTCTGCATACAATTAAAAATGATTTAGTACACAATGAAGATGTCAATCTAGCATTATGTGATAGATGTCTAATAATTATGTCAAATTATTTATAATAAACTTAGAAATTTAGTCATCCATTAACAAACAATTATCATACACAACTTACAAAGATGAAGCCAGGGGACCTGAGAGTTTGTTTGCACTTTGCACCAAGCTAAATATGTCCCAGTTACTATTGGCGATCATAATTTTCTGACTACTGGGTTACATGCTTATCAATGATAAGAACAATAATCAATGTAGCTCTTGCATGCATAAGAAAATGTGTATGGAGGTGTTAATTGTCGAGACTATTATATTTAGAGATTAACGTCACAGGACTAGATATTTCAGTTAATGAAGACCTTTGATATGAATATTTTCCCGTCTTCTTGAATTAAATCAAGACATTAGCTTCACTTGATTTCTTATTGTGCAGGTGCTTGATCTTTGTCCCCGCACCAATTAATACTAAGAAACACAAAAAAGAAGCAACTATCAAGTTTGGCCGGCGGGATGAGATTTTAAACCTAATTTTGGTCACCAGACCTTGTCAAAATAGATTAGCAACAGGACTCGTCCCTTATCTACACAAAATCAAACATGGATTTCTGTTCCCTATAGAAAAAGAGGCTGTTAATCATTTCCCTTCAATCAAACCACAAGTCAAAAATGCATGCCAGTTTTCATGCTGATTTTAAAGTTAAGCTCCTTCACTCCTCACTAGTAAGGTCATAAATAAACTGTTATTTCCGAGGCTAAATCAACGATGGAAAACTGCGTGGTCGAGATGAGAGGTTCACACAAAAGTTCCCACTCTGACTATTCTCGATCTCCACGAAGAACTATATATCAGGATCCCGTTACAACATGCAGTTACAACAATAACCAGAAAATAAATCTCTCGTTCTTCCTTGCAATCGCAGTTGCATACAGACATAACAGAATTACAACACACAGAAGAGAGGAGGGAGAATAAGAGACTTGCTTGCTGGGGGTGATAAAGATCACCATTGCTCAAAGCAAGATTCGTCCCCACACGATCTGCTTCCAGGAACCAGCAAGTTCACGAAGAACTTCTGGAACGCTCGCTGTCACCTCTGTCTGAACTCGCACGAACAACCTGGACTCCAATGGTGGCAGCAGCAACAACAACTCTCTTCGTCTCCTAATTTTCGAAGTAAGTTCTCAAAGAGGCACGAAGAGAGTATTTATAGAGAGGGTGAAAATCCTAGCCGCCCAACAGTTACGGAAAGATAGGAACAGATTAATTACGAATCCCTAAAAGATAGGCACGAATTAATTTCAAATCTCACAAAAAACGAATCTGAATAACAGACCATATCTCTCCATAACCGTTTAAATATATCCGCAGCAACAACAGCGCATGCGACAGAGCGCAAGCCGTAACGCATGCGACAGCCAATGCGGCCCACGCATGAGAGCGCATCAAATGCGCACAAGTGCCTGCGCCGATGCTGACGTGCTAAGTGCGTCAATAAAGCGCCACTTTGCGCCCTTGAGCCCGAGTCGTTAAGCCCCTTTGGGACTTAGTTCATATGGAATAAATTCCAAGAGAATGACAAAAAGCATAAACGCTTTCATTGAGTTAATCATTTTTCCTCCTAGGAAAACACCCCCACATGGCACCCATGTGACCCAACACACCACACTCCGCCCCACCACACCCTATGTGCACACCTCAACTCATACAAATTATTATATTGAGATATCCACTTGGTGGTGTAGCCAATGTGGGACTATTTTTACTAGTCCAAAGGAAACAACACCAACAAAAGGAAACAACACCAACAATCTCCCACGTATCTCTATATATATGGGTTGAGCGTTCCCCACAATAATTGTCTATCATGCATTAGGATAGATGTCGCTTCGACTTGAATCTTCCCGCATGTGTCGAACAACAGTAAGATACAAGAATGGACAACCTTGAATTCTACACCATAGCACCAATTCTTCCCACTCACAAAATGACATCAGCTGTGCTTCCGGTTGCACATTAAAGGCCCTGTGCACGCCTGGTTTCGGTGTATGTATATTAGGCGTCTACAAATTTTTCCTCAAGAGACGGCCTATATCTCTTTCTATACACTCTAGGTGAGTTCTTTTAAAGAGTCCTTGGCATGAAGCCTCGAGCTTCCTTGCGGTGCTACGTCGCTATGACATGGCCCAGAGCCGAGGCTAAACCTCATCGTGGTGTCATGCCACTGTAGCATGAGGTCTCAGCCTCTTTGTAGTGCCAAACTACCCAGCATGAAGCCTTGCGCTTCCTTGCGGTGTTATGCCGCTGTGACATGGCTCGCATAACCGAGGATTTACATCTTTTACCTCTGTAGTGTCACACCACTGTGGGGAACCAGAGTTCATGAGTGACATTGAAAGTTGCGTACGACACTGTTCAGAATGAACGTAGCCGTAAGCACAGCTTCTCCCCAGAAGCAGTTTGGAAGACCCGCAGTTAACAACATTGAGTTAATCATCTCTGTCAATATCATGTTCTTCCTTTCAGCTACTCCATTGGATTGAGGAGAATACGAAGCAGTTGTTTCATTGACAATTCAATGTTCTTTGCAGAACGATGTGAATTCAATAGACCTATACTCTTTGCCTCGATCAATTCTGAGTCTCTTGAGTTGTTGTCCTGTTTGACGTTCAATCTCAGCCCTGAACTCCTTGAACTTCTGGAACGCTTCATCTTTTGACTTGAGCAGATAGACGAACGCATACTTCGAGTAGTCGTCGATGAATGTAATGAAATACTTCATCCTGGCCTTTGTGGAGAACTGTTTGAAGTCACAGATATCTAAGTGCACCAACTCCAGAAGATCTGTGCTTCAGATAACCCGTTTGAACGATTTTCTTGTGATCTGTCTGCGCTCACACTTCACACTTCTCCACCTCCTTACCCCCACAATTAAAGATAAGTCATAGACTAGACATCTTGTTTATCCTTTTACAATGAACATGTCCTACTTTATTATGCCATAACTCAAGAGAATAACCAAATGAAGAGACTGTATTAATGTTGTTTGCAGGAGTTACAAGCTGAAGTTTGAACATCCCTTCGGTACAAAATACTTTTCCGAAGTATGTTCCTTTATACGACATCACCATCTGTCCAGCATTGATATCCATCCTCAAGCCTGCGTTGCAGAGCAGACTTTCCGAGACCAGACTCTTGGCTATTACCGGTACGTGCTTCACATCCTGAAGCGTCAGTGACTTCCCCGAAGTCAGATTCAGTACCACCGTTCCGATCCCAAGTACTTCAGCTTGTGCCTGGTTTGCCATCATGATCTTCTCAGTTGTAGGCTTGTAGGTGGTAAATAACTCCTTCGAGCAAACATGGCAGGATGCGCCAGTGTCCACCCACCAGTCAGTGTCAACACCAGCCATCACAACCTGCGCAATCATAACCTTGTTAGGCTCACCTTGCTCTGTTTGTTTGGGTTTTGATCTACAGTCTCTCCGATAGTGGCTCTTCTTGCCACAGTTGAAGAAAGTCGCTTCTGACTTGGGCTTTGGCTTCGACTTAAACGAAACCGACTTCACTTTGAGATGGTTGAAGTCCTTCTTGTATTGAGGATCCTTCTGCTTTCCTTTGGAGTCGCCCGCATGCACCAAGTTGGCTTTTGCCAACTGCTTAGACAACGTGTCCACTTTGTTTTAAGCCATCAACTCATCATATGTTGTGCAGTAGTTGATCAAGGCTTATTTGCATCTTCTTCATGTGCATGTCTGAGATAAAATTGCTCCATCCATGCGGGAGCTTGGCCACAACACCCCCCACGACAAAGACGTCGTTTAAGGGCATGTCATCATCCTCAAGTTTTTAACGTAACTTGAGAAACTCCTTGACTTGAGGCAGCATAGTCATGTCGTCTTCAAATCGCATGTTCCGGACCTTTTTAGTCACATGTATTGCGGTTCTCATCCGCCTTGTAATGCTTGTCCAGAGACTCCCAGACGACCTTAGTATGGTCCGTCTTGATGTATGACTCCGCCAGAGTATCCTCCATGGAGTTCAGAATCAGCAGCTTGCAAAATAGTATCCTCCATGGAGTTCAGAATCAGTAGCTTGCAAAGGTGGTTTGTCTCTTCTCCACTTGTTCTGCTTAGCAGTTGCAGTAGCAACTGTCCGAACAGTAGCGTCATCACCGTCTGGAACAACCGGCTCTGGTTCGGTTAGAACGTAGTCCACCTCTACGAGTTGAAGATTAAGACAGACCTTCCTCTTCCTCTTCCAAGCGTTGTAATGATCCCCGTCAAACTTCTCAAGTTTGTTAAAACTTGTATCGAGAAGTTTCGCACGGTTGTTCTCCATCTTTCTCGGATCTTGCTTTGAGATTGTTATTCCCGAGGCTAAATCAACGATGAAAAACCGCGTGGTCAAGATCAGAGATTCACACAAAAGTTTTCACTCTGGCTATTCTCGATCCCTATGAAGAACTATATATCAGGATCCTGTTACAACATGCAGTTACAACAATAACCAGAAAATGAACCTCTCGTTCTTTCTTGCAATCGCAGTTGCAGACAGACATAACAGAGTTACAACTCACAGAAGAGAGGAGGAAGAAGAAGAAGAGACTTGCTTGCTGGGGTGATAAAGATCACCGTTGCTCAAAGCAAGATTCGCCCCCACGATCAGCTTCCAGGAACCAGCAAACACTTGCTGTCACCTCTGTCTGAACTCGCACGAACACCCTAGACTCCAATGGTGGCGGCAGCAGCAACTCTCTTCGTCTCCTAATTTTCGAAGTAAGTTCTCAAAGAAGCACGAAGAGAGTATTTATAGAGAGGGTGAAAACCCTAGCCGCCCAACAGTTACAAAAAGATAGAAACATATTAATTACGAATCCCTAAAAGATAGGTACGAATTAATTTTAAATCCTACAAAAAACGGATCTGAATAACATACCATCTCTTTCAATAACCGTTCAAATATATCCGCAGCAGCAACAGAGCATACGGCAGCGCATGCGGCAGCCCATGCGACCGCCTATGCGACTTGCACATGAGAGAGCGCATCAAATGCGCACAAGCGCCTGCGCCGATGCTGACGTGCTAAGTGCAAAGTGCGCCAACAAAGCGTCACTTTACGCCCTTGAGCCCGAGTCGCTAAGTCCCTTTGGGGCTTAGCTCCTATGGAATAAATTCCAAGAGAATGGCAAAAAGCATAAATGCTTTCATTAAGGAGTTGATCCTTTTTTCCTCCTAGGAAAACACCCCCACATGGCACCCATGTGCCCCACCACACCCCATGTGCACACCTCAACTCATACAAAGTATCGAGATACCCACTTAGTGGTGTAGCCAATGTGGGACTATTTTTACTAGTCCAAAGGAAACAACACCAACATAAACCAATAATTCACTACTCCATAGCAAGGTTCATATCGTAATACGGAGGGCTGCATGTGATCTGGTATATACTAAATGCTTCACTTCAATATGAAGAAATATAAAATATAAATGTGTCAGCTTCAAGATCTACATAGTTGTAACAGATTAACAGTGATAGAAAGATTTACCTGCAAACTCTGCCATCAAATATTCAAGTTCCCCATTAGGTTTTCTTTCGGTAGAAGCATGCAGAAGGGGTAGTATGGTTTCATGTCTTTCCAATCCAGAAAGATGAACATAATCAAATTGTCCAGATACATGCCGAGAAATGGGTTCCTTTTCTAACAAGCTCAGAAGTGGCCTGATCTGATCCTGTTGAGATCCTAGTATATTCACAGCACCGCCATGTCCATTTGATAAAAGTTCGTTATGATGTTGAAGCTTATCAGTAGAAATTCTACTAGCAGAATTAGTGACTTTGTGTTGATCAGGCTTCCACAAACTCATACGTTCTTGTTCCTTTGAAGCTGCAGCTGAAGAAACTCTGTTTGTCAACTGCCCGCCATTTTCATATACAATCTCATAAAGCTTGGAAGATGACATTCGTTCTAATGGAGAAGCGTGGCCCTGTTGAATCTTATCCATATCTCCAGAGGATTGTCGAGACTCCCAATGGGTCGCATCAGGTCTCTGAGCACGGGAAGCTGAAGCATGCATTGATTCTAGCAATGCTCCTGATATAGGATGCTCAAGCCTAACCTTGGAAGGATCAAGTTGTCCAGTACCAGATGCTAATGTTTCAAACTGCATAGAAAGAGGACGAGTAGGATCTAACGGACCAGATCTATGCCGTGGAGTTGAACCATTCTGTGGAAGAGATCCACCTCCACCAGATATAGAGGCCAATCGAGTTGCTTCATTTAAGCTGTGAAGAGTGTTCACGAGCCTAAGAAGTATTCCATTCTTTGCAGCAATGCGACAAAAGTCATTTCTTGGAGTTGTATGTTTAAGTTTAAAGACCTGCCACACGCCATCTATAGCAAGATGAACCATTTCCCTGCAAAGGTACAGAGGATAAGTACAGTATACAGTACAAGATGTATATAAATAACCTTCATAAGTGACTGAGGGACATAAAAATGGATATAAAAAGTGACCGTAAGAGAGAAAAGTTACAAATTAAAGGGAATAAAGATAGAGAACACAGGTGAAGTGCAAACCTGTACTTCGCATAATCAGCCTCAATAAAACCCACCAGAACAGGTATCCCCCGGCAGGCAATGAACATTTGCAATGTCAGGGTGCTGAATGGAAGAAATAAAGAATAACGTTATCAGTCCAACTAATGTTTCTCATGACAAGGAGAGAAAGTATGTAGAATTCAAAATTAAATCCACTACAAAATCTAAACCTGGACTGACAAAGTTGTTGAATAAAATAAGCTGCTTGCATACGAACTTCACGAGGGCGATCTGGTACTGCAAAATTCATTATAGCTGGAATCTGATATTTAAGTTTACAAGAAACATGACCCCATTAATAGGTTCAAACAAGATCGGCTGTTGGTAGTGACTTTTAGAGTGATATTATGAAAAAGGAAAGTGATCTCACAAGGCCAACTAGACAAGCATTTTCTTGGAAACCGACATTATCTTTGACTATCTGATTGATAATTAGCAGCACAGAACAAATAACCTGCAGAAAAATCAACATTATTGATGTCTACTCATAATATGGATAAAACAGAAAATAATAAAAAGTTAAAAACACTATAAGAAATAGGTCTATTAAATCTGAATTCCATATGAATTTCAACAGATGATTCCAAGTACATAAGAGTTAGAAGTAAAAAAAAAAAAACTTGAGTTGGAATATATACACGGTTTCTAGGAACTTCTAAAAGTTCCATCAGTGGGAGAAAACCATGCTGGGACACAAATACATGCTTTTGCTCAGGACGTTGGAAGAAAAATGTGATAAGCTTCTGACACGCTGACAAAATTACTTCTTCAGATTCCTCTGGCTTCAGTAAAGTAACTAATTTGCTGAACTCTACAGACTAATGAGGAAAACAGAAGACGGTCAATATAAACTCAAAACAAAGAAGAAGTGCTTGCTTCTAGTTAGGAATATGAGAATGCAAATGGAGATGGAACCACATACGCATTAATAAAATATCACAAGGAAATGCTATTATGACTTGTGAATGCCTCATAAATAGAAAATTAAATGCTGTGTCTACACTATCATATGAATGCCATCATCAACCATATTTAAAGCATCAGTGTTGAGTACTTTTAAGTAAAACAAAGTTGACTCAAAAGATATTTAGTTCTCAAACTCAAAGTACTTAGGATAAAGGGAAATCAGCAGCAGCATGGTAAAGAGTAACTAGTCAGTTTCGGTTCTATATTTTTTGTACTATATAAGCTTATTAATGATGTTCACACCAACCCAAAAAGATAAAAAAATACTTTTGAACTAAATGATTTTCAGACCCTCCTAGGGTCAAGTATAATCCAGAAACTTCAGCACAAACATAGAAGCTTTCTTAAAATAATTACTAACTCATTAAATCCACAAAGGCTTTGAACCATAGTTTACAGTATCGGCCGATACCGATCCGATATGGCTGATACCAATACATTTTGGCATGTTCCGATCCGATACTGACCGATACCCGATACTGACCGATACCGACTTTAGAGATCTCTTTTCCAGTCAATTCGGCGAAAAAATTGAATGAAAAATGCCCAATTAGCAAGGGTATAAAAACATAGTAATGTTGTAAAAGCATATAAAAGAGAAAATTTAATCTATTGCATGTAAATCAATCGACAAGGGTGACTATTATTTCATTCAATTTCAAAAATACTAAGAAACAACACTGAAAATACTTAAAATTATGCAAAAATGTATAAAATATATTTTCTAAAATGTTAATAATTTACTAATAATTATTTGTTTTCCGATACAAAAAATCCGATACTCCGATCCGAAACCGCCGATACTACCGATACCGCCGATCCCAATACTGATAGGAATGGTCCGATACCGATTCCGATACCGATATTTTGAACCTTGCTTTGAACAGGGTATCCTCAAAGGCCAATACTTCACCTTTCAACACGAGGCTTTTCTTAAATCCAAGATTCAGAATGACTAACACCACAAATTAAGATACAGATACCCTGTTTAAGAAATTTTGCTACTACAAAGAAACCTCACTGAAAGGGTGAATCGGAATTGTCGCAGACAACTAAGATATATCAGGTATTTATCTTAATTTTTAAATAAGAAATGAATGCATCCATGGAAAGATGGAGATAGCATAGTCAAGGATAAGATGAGGGAGCAACTCATTAAGTTGACATGTGCAATGGAGAGTGAAGGGTGCACATCAGGATATATTATATAGTTTTAGTTACTGGGATGAGGAGTCAAAACAAGACTGAATTTTGTGCAGTAAAAAGGGGAAATATGGCTATGACCTTAAAGTTGAATCGAAGAATAGGATGCATGTAACCAATGAAACATACTATGATGTACAATGCATAACTGCTATAGAGTATAGACATATGACTTGCACCTTATACTCTATGCTTTGTTGGCGTATTGAACCAAACACATCTGATTATAGGAGATGATAATCATGCATTAGGGCCTGACAGTAGGCAACGAGATCAAAGAAGAATCACTTGCAACAGTTAGGCTCCAGTCCTCACTGGAATTTCTTTTTGAAAGAAAGACAGCTAGCCAAAGGGAACAATTATTCATTAAGATTATGAAAGGGCGTTACAAGAGTCCCCTCTGGAATTCAATAGCAATAGGTTTCAGAAGTTACACTAGTGTTCTGAGTTTAAATTTTGGTTCTCTCTAAACGTATAAATAAATGTGAAAACAAAATATAAGCAGGGTCTGGTGAGTCCAATGCCACGAGACTACTACTTAAGCAATGGATGGTCTGGGGAGGTCTGGGGAGGGTCAAGATGTGGGAAGCCTTACCCTCATATATATGGAGAGGCTATTTTCATGACCCGAAACTGCTAGTATGCAAGCAACAAGCTTTACCATCACGCCAGACGACACCTCATAGTGCATAAACGGTGCTACATCAAAATATTAAAAGTAATAATTCTGACTGGATGATAAATCATCTATTACAGAATACCACTTTATAAGCACACATGTGAGTTATGACTGTTAAATATGATTATGAATGCAAGTTCATTTATCAAGGTTTGTATCCTAATTACCTCTTGCTAGTCAGTATAGACTTATTAAATCACTATATAGTCTAACTATACATTTGGAGCAAAGCCTTCCTTTTATTTCATATTATAATTAAAACGTATTACTTGTAAGAAAAAATAATTACATATAAATAATTTTATTTACATATGTTATTAATGCTCTATTGCAATTTCATAATTCTGAAAATTTTGTGGACTGCAAAGTACATTCCTCTCCTAGTGTGTAAATGGGTAAAATAAAACGAGTCTGGACATGTGAAAACGTTAATAAGGTATTAAAAGAGTGCATATTCTCCAGTTCTAATTCCAAGCTGATATATTTAGCTTACAACCTGCCATAGTTCACAACTCACTGTAGCTCGATCTCTCCAAGTCATAATCTAAGGGCAGGATTGAAGAGTAAGGCATAAGGATGGCAAGCATAGCTGCAACAAAGCCCATATCGGTGGCATCTAGATTCTAGAATCATCAAGGAGAGCCATTGGTTGCTGATTCCAGTCACAATTTCCGTATCTCCCTTTTCTCTCTGTTTTCCTTCTTGGAGAGAGAGAGAGTTGCTATACATAGGATAAGGTTGTTCAAACTTCAAAGGATATTAAAGACCGCATCATCGTGGTCGGGCATTTTAGAAGAAACACCCTGTGATACTGAATTCACCTGGAGATTCATAAACACATCCTACCCTAGTTTTTGAATAAGCATCCATGACACGTAACTATCCTCATTTGTTATATATTGTTATATAATATTATATATAATTAGACTAAGGGGGTGTTTTTTTTTCATTACTACGTTTGTTTCTCATAGTTTTTTTTGCACATGAAATTATTTAACTATTAATTTTTAAGCCAAATCCCTATTTTTGGCACCGAAAATTATTTCATAATTTGAAAAGTTTGAAAGTAGTTTTTGTTGATGTTTTTATGTTTCTAGAACTAAAAGACCGAAAGAAGAAGGGATTAGGGTTTTTTGGACATGTTTTGTAATAATTAAATTTGTTGAGGGTTACAATGTTCTTTTTTGCACTTACAAGCTAAGTGGTAAATTATAAGCTCAAAATTTGAGCTTACAATTTACCACTTATAAAGGGTATCATTATATAAATGAGCACTTTAAAGTGCAAAAAACAAACATCTTAAGTTGGTGAGTCATGCACTTGTTTCAGCACTTTAAAGTTCTCAACACTATATAGTGCAAAATACAATTACCCTAAGTTTTTATTATATAATATTATTCAAATATTATTCCAATGAAATATGTAAAATATTCTACATATACAAAGTACAAACAAAACAGTAATGATAATAATAATAATTATTATTAAACAATAAATTAATACATTCATTATTATTATTTGATAATGTTATATAAAGCATTGCCGTACATCATACACAGTACTCTGGAAGAGTATCCATGCAACAAATATACATACATATATAAATAGGAACTATTATTACCAGTAAATCTTTGATAAATTGGTACTATTATAGATAGGCGTTAATTATTTAGTTAAAAATACACCCACAAGGTAATTCTGGTAACTCTATAAAACTACATTGGCATATTTATTTACTATGCAAATCATAAATTGAGAAAGCTTACCTTGGTCTGTGGATTATGAATCAAAAAGAGTAAAACAAATGTGAAGAGGACAAAAAGTTCCTAACCAAAATTATCTACTGCACACAAGAAATAAGTGGTTAACAAGTGATCTAGAAAAATAAAAGGAACATCATAACAGTCATGGGGGAATCTCTATGATTAGGTGTCTTGGATACATAGCTCCCAGCAGATATATCCGATGGACAACTCCCATGATATCTAAGCCAGTTATCAAGTTGGTAATATGGTTAAGAGAAACCACAACACACTAATTGCTTTCATTAGTGTTACACAGGACTGCCCTTAACAGAGATGAATGGAAGAGAAGGACTCAATCAAAACAAACGACCCCAAAATTTTGGGATAAAGGCTTTGTATGGGAACCTATAGACACATCCATGGTTTCCATATCTCGTGTAATTAAATAAAAAATTACCCTCCACAGTTTTATATCGAATATGAAATTTCCTCTCTCGAACAACCCAAACTTTAGTAAGCACAATTTTGAAATTTTATATGTATTTATCTAGTTTCGCAGTATCGGTATCGGATCCTTCCTATGAGTATTAGAATCGACGGTATTGACATTATCGTTGGTTTTGGATCAGAGTATCGAAATTTTTCGTATCGGAAAACAAATAATTATTAATATTTTAGAAAAAAATATTGTATACATTTATGCATAATTTTAAGTATTTCTTGTGTTATTTTTAGTTGTTTTGAAATTGAATGAAACAATCACCCATGTCGATAGATTTACTAAGATAAGTTTTTTTTTTACATGCTTTACAAACTTATTATTCTTTTACAACGTTGCTGATTAGTCTTTTTTCGTTCAATTTTCTTTGGCGTATTGACTGAAAAATAGACCTCCAATATTGATATCGGGTATCGGTCGGTATCGGTTGGTATTGGATCGGTACATGCAAAATAGTATCGGTATCGGCTGTATCGTATCGGCATCGGCCGATATTGCAAACTATGGTATTTATTTATTTTGAATATTGACCTATGTTACATGGAATCTGTACTTTAGGCCGACATACTATGGTCGACCCGACCCGACACGGGTACGAAATTCGTGTCGGACTCGTGAACGTGACCAACGAATACCGCAAAATGAAGAAGAGAAGAAGTTAGGAGAAGGCATGCTCAACAAATAAAATAAGATGAAAAAACATCCATGATAAATCAAAAAATCTGAAGGAATACAAACTTTGATCTTGATTTTGTAGCTGGACTTGATTGACCTTGTCATACAGGAAATGTTAGTACCTGGACTTGCCTATGTTGTAGTCTATAGCTGAACTTGACATACTTTGTCACACGGGAAGACCTTGTCATATGGAAAGAGAAGAGATGAAGATAGTATCCTATCCTTTCCCATATGAGAAAAAGAGCATGAGTGAACTATTGTGTTAAAGGAGATGAAGGGACTCACTAGTGTACTAATAGTTTATTACTTTATTTTAAATATGAAAAATGTTCATTAGTAGTTTATTTTATTTTTCAGATGAAGATACAGACATTGTCATATGGAAAAAAGTTCACTAGTAGTTTATTTTTCAAGAGAGCTGAAGGGACTCTTATTTAACTTTATAATAATTTTAACTGTATAATTACAGCTAGCGTCTTTTTGTATCATTTATTAATATGTTGGCATTCAAATTTAATGTGGTAAATTTGGCATGCAAATTTAATGCGGTGAAGCAGCCTAAATTAAAGCATCTGAAAAATACATATTTGGATTTAATGTGGTACATGCAGATTTAATGTGGTGTTATGCACTTTGGTAATTTCTTTGGATTAGACATCTTCAACATACATTTTGAGATCAATGAGATATTATCGCATCATATTTATTTAACAAGTATATTTATTTTAATAGCCGTATCCCCGTACCCGTACTCATATCCAAATTTTGGATCATTTTTAGCAAAGTTTGTGAATCATTCTATTATGAGTTTGAAAGACCTGACTCTTGGATATGGTACCCGTTTGTACGTGATATCCGTATCTGAGTCCACGTGAGATATTGCTCATTCTCAATAGTGAATACAAATCCCAAACACCATTTAATGAACAAAACCTTAATCAAGGTTCGGAATATCACTTTCATACGTTTCTTATGAGTATTTATATCAGTAGTTTCGGTAGCTTCAATAGTAGTTTTGGTAGCTTCAACAGTTTCTGATTGGAGTTTTGGAGTTCTTCATTTCGAAAAACCAAGAAAGAATTAAAATAATTAAAATAACTAAAAATTCGAGAAAAATATTTCATACATTTAGGTATAATTTTGTGTTATTGTTGTTTCTCTTTAGCTTTAAATGGAAATTGGAATAATATTCAAGATCGATGACTGTAACTTATACTATTATTTATTCTTGTCTTTTAGACAACTTACACCAATGTTGGTATTGGTCTCTGTATCGGCAAGGGTTCCGGATAAGGCTAGACCAACACCGATAGGATACGGACGATCGGTCGATACTGTGAACTATTGTAACCTTACTATTTTTCCCAAATTTGATTAAGTATTAATTATGATTTATTAATAAAAACGATGACATCATCGCTCACATCACAATGATGTCATCATGACCTCACCTCTTCTCTACACAATTCTTAAGACACCTCACCCCCTCTCTACACACTTCCACACATTCTCATAACAAGAAGAATCCAAATTAAATTGGTTAAGGGCAAAATAATCATTTCACCATAATCTCATAATATCTTGACAACTCACCCTCTCTAGACACTTCCAAGAGGTGACACCTCATCACCTTCTACATAATTTTCTCACCCACCCTCTCACATGACCCAAACCCCTCTCTCAACTCTATATAAGGACCATTACCCTATTCTTCCAACCCATCCCACTCTCCCCTCAACCCTATTAGCAAGGGAATAGGAGTCCTCCTCATAAGGTAACCCTTGATCCTCTTCAAAATTTTATAACTCTAACTAGGATAAGTGTGTGTGTGTGTTTATATATATATATATATATATATATATATATATATATATACATTATTTTTATATTTAAATTTTTATATAGATATTTGTCCCATCTATAACCAAAAACAACATAAAATTGACCTAGAATATGTAAATGTATCTATATCTATATATATATATATATATTATTTTTATATTTAAATTTTTATATAGATATTTGTCCTATCTACATGATATAGGTTATCTGGACCCCGTCACACACTCTGACTTGTTTCACCCGCTTTGGACCCCAGGCGAGTACAGTCTCTAATAGTTTTCTTACTGATAATTTCTATAACACATGTAGCATTGTTGTACTTGATTCCTGACACGAAGAAACACGAACTAGCATATCTTGTGTAATATTTGATATTCGTGTGATTCATGTATGCTAGTCAGGACGAAAAAATGTTAGTTTATATGTGATCATACCCTTAAATTATGTAAAAATATAATTCATGTGCAAAGGCTAACCACACACTTCACGTATGATTAACCGGCTCCCATTGTACAATCTTAAGCCGATCACATAATCAAACTAGTATTTCAAAACACTTAGTGACTAAAGTTTTTCTTGTTGATACATGACATTTTTCTGTTAATTCATTTTTCTGATCATTTCTTACCATGCATTGATGTCAGTTTATTTATCCATCATGTACTACTTTTTCTATTACTGTTTTACAATCATTATCATGTATTGAAACTGCTATTATGGATTTTTGGAAAAATAGTTTCGAGCCTGATTTTACCTCCTGGAGGATCGAGGAAGGCCGCAAGCGGGAGACCTAGTTATGACAATAGTTAAAGTTTGCAGACTTACTATAGTTGTATGATTTATGAACACAAGATTTTGTACTGTAACATTTATATACATATATATACTACAACATGTTTCTACCTACCTTAGTTTTATGATTGAGTATAATATTTGTTCCCTATATATTATGAGGTGATGGTTATACAGTACTAGTTACAGACAACGTTCTACCGCCGATACTGCGGCGTAGGATGGACGTGCCCACGCACTCGTACCCGAACACCCGGGTGCGGGTCGTGACACGTTTTTATGGTGGCCATGCATGTCCGACTTCGCAATTAATGCGATGTAGTAATAGCATTTAGGATTAAAGTACTATTACGAGCCTGCAATATGATATATGATATTAGGAATAGGAAATATTCAATCACAACTAGGAATTTCAACTCTGAATTAAATTTACTAATCTTAATCACCCTGAATGACTTGATATCTTCTCCAATTCCTGTCCTTCTCAAATAATATCATATCTCGTGCCTTAATGATGTCTCTTTATTGTTTTATCATATTCCAGAATGACACCTATAACATATTCCAGAAGGACACGCGAGACCAAAGCATCCGGTTGTTCAGGAGCAGCTGCAGAAGCCGCTCCAGTTGTCTCTGAATGTCTTCCTTTTCACTTCCACCCCAAGGAGGTGTACCATTGAACACTGGAGGCATGCCTACTGAAGGAACACATTTATATGAGCTCTTCAAATGTATGCTGGAGGCGCAGAAGGCTCAGACTGAGGTCCAGAGGGAACAAACAAAAATGATGCAAGAAAGCATTAAAAGTTACCATCATATGGCTTTGGCATCTATGGAGAAGGTTGCATCTCAGCAGCAACAGCCTGTTCAACAGAAAATAACAGAAAATGGGCGATATCTTGGACTTCAAGAAGATGGCTCATCGGGAGTTCAAGGGAACTGAAGGGATCCTATATGCGGATAAATGGTTCGAGGATATCGAGCGAATTATGCGGGTTGCTCGGATACCGAAAGACCTGAAGGTAGAGGCTGTAGGCTTGCAGCTTCACGATATCGCCCGCACTTGGTTCAGAAATGAGCCCAGACTTGCTGATCCAGACCTAACCTGGGACAAGTTCAAACACATTTTCAAACAGCCCGCAGTAGTCCAGGACGTTCTGGAGAAACAATTCCAGAACTTGGAGCATGGTAGTCTCTCAGTAGATGAATATGCTACAGAGTTCGGCTGGCTGAGCCGATTCGCAGAATATATTGTGAGAGATCCGGAGGACCGAGCTCTCAGATTCCGGCAAGGCTTGGCCCAGGAAATTCGAGTCATTATCCCCTCTAGTATCACGACTTTTGCTGGGATTGTAGCAGAAGCCCAGAGGATCGAGGTGGACACGGACTTTAAACCCAAGAGGGACCGAAATGCTTTCGAAGGATGCAGCAGCACGGGACCAGCAGAACGTTCCCATTTCCAGCCGAGGACTTTCCAGCATCAGCAGCAGCATTTTCCTCCAACTAGATTTCCGGCTCAACCGCATCCTCTCAGACAGATCTAACAGACCCCTTTTTGCCATTTTTGCAAGAAACTGGGACATTCCTGGAAAATATGCAGAAAAATACTTGGCTCTGCGGGACATCAGATGAAGGACTATCATATTCGAGATGCAACAAATCAAAAGGGACCAGCTAAGCCACATGTGGCACAACAACAAAGGGGACCTCCACTCCCAACACAACATCAGCAATTTGTCCAGCACCAGCAGAGGGTAGCTCCTCAGCAGAGCAGAACTTTCGCTACAACTGTCGAGAAAACTGAGCCAACTGGTGATGTTATAGCATCTCGATTCTATTCCAGCCGTAGCATTATTTGATTCTGGTGCATCCCATAGTTTCATATCTGTGTCTTTTGTACTTAAGCATAATTTAGTAGTGGAACCATTGAGTAGAAACTGTAAAATCACGACTGGGGGAGGCATCATCCTAATCAGTGATGTTTGCAAGGGATATCACGTTACATTGGGAGACCGTGTTTTGTCTGCTAGCTTACTCGTAATGCTACTTCCAAGTTTTGACATTGTCCTTGGAATGGATTTGTTGGGTATGCATTTCGCTAGCATTGACTGCCGCAGAGGTCGTGTGATGTTTCGACCTCCAGGAGAGCTGGAGTTCGAGTTTGCTAGAAAGACAGAGAAGCCAGATCGTGGAATTCTTTACGAAGCTATAATGGAGGAGAAAAAGCTACCGCATCATATTATTACTGAGTTCTTAGATGTGTTTTCCGAGGAGTTACCAGGATTGCCGCTAGATAGAGATGTTGAATTCTCTATTGATCTAATGCGGGGAGTAGAACCAATATCACAGCATATCTACCGGATCAACAACAATGAGCTGGCGGAGCTAAAGAAACAAATCGATGAATTAGAAGACAAGGGATTCATCAGATCAAGTTCGTCGCCCTAGGGAGCTCCGGAACTTTTTGTGCCAAAGAAGGATGGATCGGTGCAGATGTGCATCGATTACAAGGCCCTGAACAACCTCACGATCAAGAACAAATATCCGTTGCCGAGAATAGATGATCTCTTCGATCAGTTGAGTGGCGTGAAGGTATTTTCAAAGATTGACTTGAGATCCGGATATCATCAAGTGAAGAAAAAGGAAGATATTCTTTAGACTGTATTCAGGACTCGATATGGCCAGTACGAGTTCTTGGTGATGTCGTTTGGGTTAACTAATATCCCGGCAGTCTTCATGAACTTGATGAACAAGGTATTCCTCCAGTATCTTGACAAGTTCGTGGTAGTGTTTATAGATGATATCCTTGTATACTCAAAGACGCTAGAAGAACACGAAAAGCATTTAAGGATAGTGCTTCAAACTCTCAGGAAGAGAAGTTCTATGAAAAATTCTCTAATTGTGAGTTTTTCTTAAACAAAGTGGATTTTCTCGGACATGTAGTGACTGGAGATGGAATATCAGTTGATCCAAAGAAGATTGTTGTCGTAGAATCATGGGCCACTCCGAGCTCTGTTGCAGAAATTAGAAGCTTCTTACGATTTGCTGGATATTACAGAAAGTTCGTGAAAGATTTCTCTCGAATTGCAGAACCTTTGACTTAACTCACTCGGAAAGATGTAGAGTTTGTATGAACTGAGGAATGCCAGGCAGCGTTTGATGAGTTGAAGAAAAGATTGAGTACGGCTCATATTCTGACATTGCCACCGGGATCAGGAGGATTCGCCATCTATAGTGATGCTTCAAGAATGAGTTTTGGGATGTGTTTTAGAACAAAACAATAAGGTGGTGGCTTATACATCCAGACAGCCATGAACACACGAGAAGAACTATCATACCCATGACTTAGAGCTGGCAGTTGTCATCTTTGCATTGAAGTTGTGGAAACATTATTTGTACATAGAGCGTGTGAAAATATTCACTAACCACAAAAGCTTGAAGTACGCTTTCACACAAAAGGAGCTGAACAGAGACAGCGTAGATGGCTAAAGCTTATGAAGAACTTTGATATTGTCTTGAAGTATCATCCAGGAAAGGCCAACGTAGTTGCAGATGCCTTTGAGAAGGTATCCAGTAGCTATGTGCCTGACGATGGACCGCCACTTGTTAGCAGACTCGGAGAAGTTGGGTATTGAAATAGTAATTCCTGGAGTTAAAATGCAGATGATGGGTATGCAGATTCAGTCGGAATTGATGAACAAGATCCGGGAAACACAATATCAAGATGAAAGACTGAAAGTCTGAGAAGTATCCGAACTCAGGTACATGCCGGATTGCCAGATGATTTTACCATTACAGAAGATGGCTCCTTACGACATGGAGTGAGGCTATGTGTTCCTAGAGGAGATCTACGGGAAGAAGTCATGCAGGAAGCTCATCGCTCTCGGTATTCTATACATCCGGGAGCTACCAAGATGTACAAGGATCTAAGAGATCACGTGTGGTGGTATGGTATGAAGCGAGAGGTAGCACGTTTTGTTTCCAGGTGTCTAGTATGCCAGCAGGTCAAAGCCGAAAGGCAGAGACCAGACGGGTTACTTCAGCCACTGCGGATTCCAGAGTGAAAATGGAAACATATCACGATGGATTTTGTTTCCAGACTTCCACGCACTCCGGGAGGAAAAGATGCAATTTGGGTCATCGTTGATCGGTTGACTAAATCAGCCCACTTCTTGCCATTAAAGTGGAATTGTCTACAGAAAAGCTCGTTGGATTGTACGTGAAGCAGATTGTCAGGTTGCACGGGGTTTCGGTGAGTATCGTCTCCGATCGGAATAGTCGACTTACATCCCATTTTTGGAGAAGTTTGCAGTCTAGCTTGGGTACCAAACTAAAGTTTAGCACCGCTTACCACCCTCAGATGGATGGACAGTCAGAGATGACTATTCAGGTGCTAGAGGATATGCGTCGGACCTGTATTTTAGACTTGGGTGGTTCGTGAGAGGATCATCTTCATCTAGTGGAGTTTACATACAACAATAGTTACCAGGCAAGCATCGAGATGTCTCCTTTCGAGGCTCTGTACGGCCGGAGATGTCGTACCCCATTATCTTGGGATGACGTAGGCGAGCGAGCATTTTGGGACCAAAACTGGTAGTAGATGCTGCAGAGAAGGTAAAGCAGATTAGAGAAAGACTTCGTGTGGCTCAGGACAGACAGAAGCACTGGTCCGATAGTCGCCGGAGACCGTTAGAGTTTGAGGTTAACAAATTGGTGTTCTTGCGAATTTCTCCAACACGTGACACGATTCGTTTTGGGAGAAGCGGGAAGCTCAGTCCAAGGTTTATCGAACCTTTCAGTATTACCGAAAAGGTCGGTGCCCTAGCCTACCGGCTAGCTTTGCCACCTATATTAGAGGGAGTACATAACATGTTTCATGTATCCCAGCTGAGACGATACGTGGCTGACCCTAACCACGTATTAGATCACTCAGAGATTGAAGTGGGACCGAGCCTTAGCTACCAAGAGCAGCCCGTGGAGATACGAGATCGCAGAGAAAATGTACTGCGTAACCAGACGATTTTATTTGTTCGTGTCGCTTGGAGTCATCACTCCCCGGATGAAACTACTTGGGAGAGAGGATGAGATACGTGAGCGGTATCCATACCTCTTTGAATTTTGAGGTATTTCTTCTTTCTTTCTGTATGATATACTTTAAATTTCGAGGACAATTTTTCTAAGGAAGGTAGAATTGTAACCTTACTATTTTTCCCAAATTTGATTAAGTATTAATTATGATTTATTAATAAAAATGATGACATCATCGCTCACATCACGATGATGTCATCATGACCTCACCTCTTCTCTACACAATTCTTAAGACACCTCACCCTTCCACACCCTTCCATGGACACCTCACCCCCTCTCTACACACTTCCACACATTCTCATAACAAGAGAAATCCAAATTGAATTGGTTAAGGACAAAATAGTCAATTCACCATAATCTCATAATATCTTGACAACTGACCCTCTCTACACATTTACATACCCTCCTACACACTTCAAAGAGATGACACCTCATCACCTTCTATATAATTCCCTCACCCACCCTCTCACATGGCCCAACCCCCTCTCTCAACTCTATATAAGGACCCTTACCCTCTTCTTCCAACCCATCCCACTCTCTCCTCAACCCTATTAGCAAGGGAATAGTTCTCCTCATAAGGTAACCCTCTATCCTCTTCAAATTTTTATAACTATAATTCCAATTTTTATAACTCTAACTCTATATATATATATATATATATATATATATATATATATATGTGTGTGTGTGTGTGTGTGTGTGTCAAAAGGGAGGAGAGGAGCTGCAGCAAGCTCTGCTCTGCAAGCAGCAGAGCAGCAGCATGCAGTAACAGCAGCAATCAGTAGAGCAGCAATAGCAAAGCTATATAAATATATGTATTTACCTATATATCTATGTATCTATATATATATGTATACTATATATGTATCTATATATGTATTTATATATGTATCTATATATCTTATATATATGTGTATCTATCTATCTATCTATATATATATATATATATATATATATATATATATATATATATATATAATTGTGCGGTTCACCGACATTCTAAGGGGCTGGTGGACAAATTGTTTAACTGATACTCAGAGGCAAGAAATTTTAAATGCCATTAAAACCGAAACGAATCTCGAAAACAATACTCAGACTACTAAGTCTGATGCTGTATACACATTGATTATCACAATTTTAGAACACTTTACAAGAGGAATCTCCGATCATGAAGAAAGAATAAGAACTCTCCTTCAAAATCTAAGGTGTCCAACCCTTACTCACTTTAGATGTATAAAGATACTTTCTTAAGTAGAGTAATGTTATTAGGTGATGCTCACTGGAAGTCTAAATTTATTGATGGACTCCCTAATCTTTTTGCAGAAAGAATAAGGCAAGGATTGCGAAACCAAAATAATGGTATTATCCCTTATTCTAATTACACTTATGATAATTTAATCAATAAGTGCATTGAAGAAGGTTTAGCTTTATGTAATGACTTAAAGCTAAGACATCAATTAAAAACTCAGAGAATCTCTGAGAAAAGACAACTGGGAGAATTTTGTGCAACAGTCCCTCCTATCTGATAGAAAAAGATCCCATGATCCGTTTTTCTTGGCGGTCAAATGACTGCTTAAAAGAGATTTGAACAATAGAAAATCGAAATAGGAGCCGCTTCCATGGCGTTCTCAAACAGTCTTCCTTTGATCGCTAGCACTAAAGTGCTTGGCTTGGTACGGATTCGAACTTCTACTAGAATGGTTTCCAGTGCGAAAGAAAATGAAATGAGTAATTCAACGTTAAGAAAGAAAGATGCGAACTTTCATTTTTGCTTTTTTTTTGCAAAGCCCATTTCCTGTCTACTTCGTGGAACTTATACCTCCCAAGGAAAATCCCGAATTGGCGAGTTTGCAGTAGATACTTTCAAACCCCTGAAAATAAAGGGGAAAACAAGAGTAAAAGAATATGAAGATTATAAGAGGCCTAATAAACGAAAGAAATACCTTTCGAAACGGCAAGACACCAATGTAAATAACGACAGTAGAAATCCTAAAAAGAAGAAATCTTCTAAAAAGGGTAATATTATTAAATGTTATAAATGTGAAAAATTAGGCCACTATGCTAACAAATGTTATAAAAAATAGAAGAAATTGAAGATGAAGGGTTAAGAAAGACTCTTTATAAACTAATGATTGATTCAGATTATGAAGAAAGCTCATCCAATAATGAATCGACTCATGATTCAATTAATGAATGTGATGAGAATTGCAACTGTAACGAATGTGTTGCAGATAAAGACATTAATTACTATAAATCTATAGTAGAAATGAATGGGTTATCAATAAATACCTTAACTCTTGATGATAAGAAAGATATTATTAAAGCCCTATTAACTGATAATATCAGTTCTGCAATTAAAACTAGAATTATAGACTTAATTGGAGAAAAGTTGGATAAAGTTAATACTCCTATCCAGACTCCTACTGAAGCTTATAGTATGGCTGGAGTAATTTTTCGATATAGAAGTAAACAAGTTAAACCTGTTACAATACAGGAACTTCAGTCTGAAATAAAAACTTTAAAAATTGAGATTAAAATTTTAAAATCTCAAGATCAGCAAATCCAAAAATGATTGGATAAACTAAAACTGGATAATATATCCAAGAATATAGCCAGATTAAAAGAAACCGGTGAATCTTCTTCTTCTGCTAGTTCTTTCCATTTTAAAGAACACGAAGAAGAGAATCTGACTGTTCAAATAGAACAGGAAGATAAGAAAAATAATTTTCTGCAAAAAATAGATTTATTTATTATCCACAAATGGTATATTAAAATAAATTTACTCATTAATAATGAGTAATACATAACTAATTTGATTACATTTGTTGATAGTGGTACAGATCTTAATTGTGTCAAAGAAGAAATTATTCCAATTAAATATTATGAAAGAACTACTCAGACACTTAGTGCTGCTAATAATAAAGTACTAACAACTGTTTACAAAATTACAGATGTAAATATTTGTAAGAATGATATTTGTATTCCTATACATCTAATAGTTGTAAAGAAAATATCTCAGCATGTCATTCTAAGAACTCCCTTCCTAGAAAAAAATCATGCCTATTAATGAGATAAATAAAGAAGGAATTACAACTTGTTATAAAGGCAAAAGAATAACTTTTGAATTTATAACCAATCCAATTGTTAAGATTCTTAATGAAGTAAATCTGAAAGAAAATCAGATTAATTTCTTAAAAGAAGAACATGCTCAGGTTAATATTACCCAGCAGTTGAAACAATTGGAAATTCAACAAAAAATTAAACAAGTTGAAGAAATTTTAAGCTACATACTTGTAGTAATATCCCTAATGCTTTCTGGGATAGGAAACAACATATAGTTTCTCTTCCTTATGAAGAATCCTTTAATGAAAGGAATATTCCGACAAAGGCAAGACCTTGTCAAATGAATTAAGAATATCTTGAATTATGTAAAAAAGAAATCCAAGATTTATTGGATAAAAAATTAATTCGCAAGTCTTATTCCCCATGGAGTTGTACAGCATTTTATGTTAATAATAATGTTGAAAAAGAAAGAGGGGGTACCTAGACTTGTTATTAATTAGAAACCTTTAAATAAGGTTTTAAAGTGGATTCATTATCAAATCCCTAATAAAAGAGATTTACTCAACAGAATAGCTAAAGCACGAATTTATTCAAAGTTTGACCTGAAATCGGGTTATTGGCAAATTCAAATTGACGAAAAGGATAGGTATAAGACTGTTTTTACTGTTCCTTTTGGCCATTATGAATGGAATGTCATGGTGTTCGGTCTGAAGAATGCACCTTCAGAATTTCAGAATATTATGAATGAAATATTCATTCAACATTCTAATTTTATATTATCCTATATTGATGATATATTAATATTTTCGAATACAATAGAAGAACATTTCAAACACCTTAATGTGTTTAAACACTTAGTTATTAAAAATGGCTTAGTCATTTCTGCCCCAAAAATGAAACTCTTTAGGAAGAAATAAGATTTTTGGGACATAATATTGTGAATAAACAGTTACAGCTATTTCTTGGTGCTTTAAACTATGTATCTGAATTTTATAAGAATATCGCTAATGATACAAAAATTTTGTATCAAAGATTACGAAAAAATCATGTTCCATGGAGTAGTGCTCATACTGAAACAGTAAAAACAATAAAACAAAAGGTAAAAAATTTACCCTTTTTACACTTAGCCAATGCTAAGTGGTTCAAAATTGTTGAAACAGACGCCAGCGATATAGGTTATGGTGGAATACTAAAACAATATCCTGACACAAATAGAGAAGTGTTAGTAAGATATCATTCAGGAAAATGGAATGATACCCAGATTAACTACTCAACTATTAAGAAAGAAATTCTTTCTATTATTCAATGCATTCATAAATTTCAGGATGACTTGCTTAATAAAAAATTTTTATTACGCATTGATTGTTGTTCTGCTAAAACTGTTTTAGAAAAAGATGTTAAAAATTTAGCATCCAAGCAAATATTTGCTAGATGACAAGCTAAATTAGCCATATTTGAATTTGACATGGAATATATCAAAGGAACTGACCATTCACTTCCTGACTTTTTAACTCGTGAATTTTTACAGGACAATGCACAGAAAAGATAAAGGGAAGCAACCATGAGTTCCTAGACCCATGACTTCGAACTCCAATGAGTCGAGGCATTATTCCAAGAAAACTGTTCTTGAAAAAAGAAAGACCTCTAATAGAGGCGTTCAATTTCAAGATTCTGAAGAAGCCAATGTTTCTTCATACAAGCAAGCAGTCTAGGTTGAAACAATTTTCACTCAAAATAACTACTCTTGAAGAAATTCTTCAATTAGAAAAATCTGATATCCCAATGATGGACGATCCATGAAAACTGAAGGAAAAATATTTGGAAACCAATATGTTTCCAATACAGGGTAAAGACCGTAATGTCTATGAAGGTATCTTGTTAACAACCAAATCAGTCGAGATAGAACATTTCTATCAAAAGACCAATGATCTTCGTAGTGACGTAAATTACAGCAGGATTATTATACGTCAAATTATCACTCCTCAATCATGGGGACTTCATCCTAATCAAACTAAATTACTAGTTCATCGGAAGAAAAACATCAATATGACTTATTCCTACTGGGATTATATCAAGGCTTTTACCAACGTATTTTACTTTGATAATAGTAAGCAAAAGCACTCGTGGTTTGTTAGAATTTGCCCGAAAGTTCTAAAACAGGAAATTCCTACATGTTTTATCCGTTGGTGGCTACAATTTGGTGCTACCTTGGAAATTTTACCACCATCTTTGCAAGAATTATTTGCGTCATGGCACAGTCTTATTCTCTCTGTCAGAATGCTGATAAACTTTTGGAGGGGGAAAGTACTATGTATTTTTTTATCCATTTTAAAATCCCATATATTTTCAAATGGATAATTAAATGCGAATATAATCATTTGAATTTTTCCATTTTAGCTAAAAAAATTCTGATTAAATGATGGAACCGTATTGATGATAAAGAAAAGGTACAAATTGTACAAAAAACTATCAAGGAAAATGAGATCCTTGTGGAAGCTAAGCTAAAAAAGAAAATAATAGAAGATAGTCCCTTGAAGAAACTAAAAGAATCACTGAGAAGGCGAAACCCTCACATACTGAGGAGGAATTAAAAAAGAAATGCCTTCAATATATGCAGACTCAATTCGATTCAATTTTTGAGACAGATAGTATATCTGTTAATTCTGCTAAATCAAACAAAATGACTGAGGATAATATTGAAGAAGATTCAGAAACCTTCTTCAAAATGATGCATAATAGAGTTACTGCTCAATCATCTGACGAGGACGAAGACATGCAATAATTATATTCTGTTGCCAGAATATGTGTGGCAACTGTTTACTTTACATAAAGAGGAATCTCTTTATTTTTATGGCCGACAATGGTGGACCTACCAACGTTACTTTCGGCGCTACGTGTTAAAGGAGATGTTGACGGGCACTCACTATTGCTCGTGATAAGGAATACACTAACATGCTCCTGTCGGTTTCCCAACCTGCATCTACCGGTTACCATGTCTACCACTGAAGACAACTTGTAATATAAATAGAGGCGAAGACCTCTAGTTTAAATACGTTTTTATGTTTTTGTTTTGTTGAAGTTCTAGTGTGATCCTTCCCCTTGTAAATTTGTACTACTTATTAGTAAGCAATAAAATTTCAGTATTCCGCATAAGTCTCTCCTCTCACCCTCTCTACAAGAGCCCTCTTCCTGGTTTCCATTTTTGGTATCAGAGCCATGCTTATGGCTCAAGGCTGAGGTACTTCTACTTCTTCACAAGCATGTAATTTAATGACATAGTTATTATTTTTTTGTTATTTCTCTGTTATGGTTATTATTATTGAAAAAGTTGTTGCCTTAGTTAATCACGATAGAGTTAGGATTTGTCAAAACGATGTGTCTTAAGCCTAGTGGGACGGCATCAAAGTCGCGTAGCCCTGCTTATGCCGGGATGGCAATTGTTGGCATAAATCGTTGATAGCCGTGCTAGGTATTTACTATCGTTAGATATATCTAAAACTACTAAAGTAGTTAATTAAGACAATAGAGTTCTCGTAATAATTGCTATTAACAGTTTTATAACTTGATTATAATAACTGTCATTGTTCATGCAAGTGATAGAAGTAGAACCTCAACATGTTAATGAATAAAGAATTAGCAATAGGCTTTAATAAGAAAACCCTTACTAAGGGCAAATCTATTAAAAATGTCCAGAATTTTTAATATCCCTCTGAATTAGAGGAATTAAACAAATGGACAATTCCAAAAGTAAAGCCAAATTTTTTTTACCAAATTGGTACTTTTGACTTTAAATCATCCATCGCTATCAAAATAATGAAAATAACCGTTTCTGTAAATAATACAGAACATTCGTTTAAGGTAATAAGCGAAGAGGATATTGGGCATGTACGTGATGCCTATAATTACGTCCATATTGGACTAATACATCTTACATTTAAACCTTTAACCTTACCAGGGTTAAATGCATCAATAATGACATCTCTTAGAGATGCAAGATGTTTAGATTGGAGTCAATCTCTAATGGGAGTAATGCAAACTAGTCTTTGCCATGGCCCAGTCTATTTTAATGTATATCCTAATTTAACTCTGTCTATGACAGAGACTCATCTATTTGAGTCTGTAACTCTTAATCTGAAAACAAATGGTTATAATTTTCTTCCGGGATCTGAGACAATAGTATTAATTTATAGGATCCATTATAAGATAATGAATACTATTGCCCCGAATGCAAGGCATATTACCAAACCTGGTAGAACTACTTTGGTAGAAGAAAAAAATTGTTAACATCTAAAGTAGCCACAAATAGAATAATTCGATGGGATGAAATTAATTTCCCAAAAGAATAGGTTTTGAATCAAGTTGTGTTACCACAACCAATTATGGACAGACATTGATAAGATAATTCAGACTCATGATGGGAAAGTTGAAGTAAGATTTGCTCCACATGATGTCTCTCGACTATCTATATCAAGTCGAAAACCTTTACCCTCTACAATAGGGTCAACTTCTACTAATAAAAAATAAATAAATAAAATTAGAATTTCTGATGATGCAATAGCACATCCATTATACAAGGCAAAGAGCAAAATAGGCTCACCGACAATGTCGAAAATGAAATTTACTTCTGCTTAATGGGTTTTACAACCAATCAAGAGACTCGGGACATTCTCAATAGAATGTACTACGAAAACGTTGAATTTAGGAAATGGTTTGAAAAAACCTATCCTATCAAGACAAGGTATGAGTTAAAAGATGAATATTATAATCATCTAGAAAAAAAGAGAAGGATAATACCCTTCGCTGATTGGTTTATCCAAAATTATGTGGATACAAAATTAACACAAATTAATGTGTTAGAAGAACATTATAAAATCTGGAATACTGATACAGGATCAAGTAGCGGTATAACCAGATCGATGTATCCACCAAATAAAGCAATTAAGCTCACTGTTAAAAATTTGACAGAAAAAAATGTTGCTGTTTCTTTTGTCAAAACTATTGACATTAAAGAAACAATTATTAAAGAATTGCAGAAAGTATTACGGCAGAATAATTATACAAATATTTTTATCCAAGTTATGGATCAACAACTGACCAGAATTGAACATGCCTTGGATAACCTATCGCACAAATTCAATGCAATAAGACAATTGGACCTTTCTGGGAAATCTTCTTTAAAAGAGACTACTAACATTTCTTTAAGACCTACTACTAAGGTAAAGGAGTTTAAAGTTGCCAAGACTCCCGAACTCACTAAAGAAGATATTAAAGAGCTAATAGCTCAATTTAGAAGAAGTAATCTTCAGACTATTAACGTTGAAGAAAAATAATTGTAAGAGCTAATAGCCTATGCAAAGCAAAAAAATTGCTACTATTAATGATAACACTAATAAATCTGCCATTAATAATATTTCTAAAAGTATTCAGGTTATTAATGGACAATCGTCAAACGCTACTTCTGAAATATCATAAGACGATCAGCAAACCGAAGATCCAATGGATGATGAAATCAATCCACAACAAATTGAGCATCTTCAAAAAAAAAATTGCTGAATCTAAAATAGATAATCCTCAAATTCAGTCGGTGAAATATGGTAAACCTAACATGATGAAGTATTATTATCAACGACCTACTCCAACTAATGTACTATTTGAAGAAAATGATTCAATAGTCCAAAATTATTATAGTTGGAGAGAAATCTATGAATGGAACATAGATGGTCTTACAGACAAACAAATTCATGATCAGTTACATCGAATGATGATGTATTCCAAAAATGGAAACCATGAAGAGGGCACTTGTAGAGAGGGTGAGAGGAGAGACTTTTATGCGGAATACTGAAATTTTATTGCTCACTAATAAGTAGTACAAATTTACAAGAGGAAGGATCACACTAGAACTTCAACAAAACAAAAACATAAAAACGTACTTAAACTAGAGGTCTTCGCCTCTATTTATATTACAAGTTGTCTTCAGTGGTAGACATGGTAACCGGCAGATACAGGTTGGAAAACCAACTGGAGCATGTTGGCGGATTCCTTCTTATCACGAGCAATAGTGAGTGCCCGTCAACATCTCCTTTAACACGTAGCGCCGAAAGTAATGTTGGTAGGTCCACCATTGTCGGGCACACAAATAAAGAGATTCCTTTTTATGTAAAGTAAACAGTTGCCACACATATTCTGGCAACAAAATATAATTATTGCATGTCTTTGTCATCGTCCTCGTCAGATGATTGAGCAATAACTCTATTATGCATCCTTTTGAAGAAGATTTCTGAACCTTCTTCAATATTATCCTCAGCCATTTTGTCTGATTTAGCAGAATTAACAGATATATTATTTGTCTCAAAAATTGAATCCAATTGAGTCTGCATATATTGAATGCATTTCTTTTTTAATTCCTCCACAGTAATGCGAGGGTTTCGCCTTCTCAGTGATTCTTTTAGTTTCTTCAAGGGACTATCTTCTATTATTTCCCTTTTTAGCTTAGCTTCCACAAGGATCTCATTTTCCTTGATAGCTTTGCTATATAAATATATGTATTTACCTATATATCTATGTATCTATATATATGTATACTATATATGTATCTATATATGTATACTATATTGTAACTACATTGTATCTATATATCTTATATATATGTATATCTATATATGTATTTATATATGTATCTATATATATATATATATATATGTATTTATCTATATATCTTATATATATGTGTATATATATATGTATCTATATATCTTATATATATGTATACGATATATGTATCTATATATATATATATACTTTATTGTATCTATATATGTATCTATATATCTATATATATATATGTGTGTGTGTATATATATATATATATATATATATATATATATATATAAACTCTATATGTATCTATATATGTATACTTTATTGTATATATATATATATATATATATATATATATATATATATATATATATTTTATATTTAAATTTTTATATAGATATTTGTCCCATCTATAACCAGAAATAACATAAAATTGACCTAGAAATCTAGTGGGTTAAATCTTCTTAATTATATTTCACCAATTAAGGTGAATTATTCATGATATAGGTTATTTGGACCCCATCACACACTCTTGACTTGTTTTACCCGCTTTGGACCCCAGGCGAGTACAGTCTCTGATAGTTTTCTTACTAATAATTTCTATAACACATGTAGTATTGTTGTACTTGATACCTGACACGAAGAAACACGGACTGGCATATCTTGTATTTTTAGACCTTGATCTTGTGTAGTACTTGATATTCATATGATTCATGTATGCTAGTCGGGGCGAGAAAATGCTAGTTTATATGTGATCATACCCTTAAATCATGTGCAAATATAATTCATGTGCAAAGGCTAACCATACACTTCACGTATGATTAGTCGGCTCCTATTGTGTAATCATAAGCCGATCACATAATCAAACTAGTATTTCAAAATACTTAGTGACTAAAGATTTTCTTGTTGATACATGACATATTTTTCTGTTTATTCATTTTCCTATTCATTTCTTACCATGCCTTGATGCCAGTTTATTTATTCATCATGTCTACTTTTTTTACCACTGTTTTATAGTCCTTATCATGTATTGAAACTGTTATTAGAATTGTACTCGTTCAATCCTGACTGAATAATATTTCAGGTAGCACTTAGAAGGACCTGTGGCCTATCTATTATGGATTTTTGGAAAAATAGCTTCGAGCCTGATTTTACCTTCTGGAGGATCGAGGAAGCCGGCAAGCGGTAGACCTAGTTATGACAATAGTTGAAGTTTGCAAATTTACTATAGTTGTATGATTTATGAACACAAGATTTTGTACTGTAACCTTTATATACATATATATACTACATCATGTTTCTACCTACCTTAGTTTTGTGATTGAGTATAATATTTGTTTCCTTTATATTATGAGGTGTTGGTTATACAGTACTAGTTCCAGACAGCGTTCTACCGTCAACACTGCGGCGTAGGCTGGACGTGCCCACGCACTCGTACCCGAACACCCGGGTGCGGGTCATGACAACTATGATCCAAATACCGTGTATCCAAAGACAGTGGTAGGGTATATGTCTGGAAAGCATATGAAGGATCATGCTGCACGCATAAGACTGAAAAAATAATGCATAGCACAATGAATACCTGCAGGTGGAATATGTTGTCTGAATGCAAGTTTTCCTCAAAGACCTGTTTAGCAAATAAAAGGGCAAAACAGTGAAGTGTTGTTCAACCTTCATTTAAGCAGTAGCACCTTAAGGTCAAAATTACATACCGAACTGTCGATCACATTTTCATTAATAGCATCCCTCACAATTCCAAGTAACAGTTCATCATTTCTCTGTCCCGATCCATTCTCCATATGTGTCTGGGCCATCCTAGCTTTCAGCTCTTTCGGCAAGTCATTCTTTCCACCATCAAAAAGTATTATATTCCCTTCTCCTCGGGCAGAGGTCGAAGACTCGGCATCTCGATCCACAGAAATTCTGTTAAGAGGTGGAAATAAATCATCCAGGGAGGCATCCCCTGGTGTGTCACTAAATCTACTCAGCTCATGTCCTCCAGTTACAATTGATGGGATAACAACCTTTGAAAAAGTTAGTAAAAAGTATCAGTAACACAACGTAATTAGAACGTCAGAAATGGAAATGCATTAAGAAATGTACGTTTCTACCAGAAGACCAGCAGCATCTACATAAAATTCATTTCTAAGTCGAGACAAAAATATTGGACCCACGCCAGAAATTGCAAGGAAATGACAAATTGATAACAAACTAATCTGCCATGGTTTCCAATATAAAGTAGAGTTATGAAACTATCATCTATGTCATCAAGGCGTGAAAATGACATCTCATAGAAACATAGTGAGAAAGATCATATAACAGCATTTCCACTTCAAATACAAACTAAATAAGTAAAATAAAAACAGCTAATCTAGTTTGATTATCAGAAGAATCTCACACCATGTTAAACAAATGGTAAACCAATCACATGATAAAACTTTATCCATAGAATGCACCTCACCTTCTCAGAGCCAACTTTCTGGATTCCAGGTTCAAAGGAGAACAGAACGCTTTCATCACGACTTGTCATTCCTTCTTTACCATGTTCTGCCTCGCTGACATTTTCCCTTTGAGACTCTAGATAGTTTACCACACCATTTGTAAGATCATAAGACTGCTCATTTGTAGCTGTTGGATTGACATTTGCTGTTTCTCTAGCAAAAGAGCTTATTGACAGATTTCCATGAAAAACTAATGTAGGATCTCTAGTAGAAAGCATATCATCTTTCAAGTTATCAACACTCTCTGAGAAGATATCCTGACCAATGTCACATTTTTCGATCGTATCTTCATTAGTTGCATTCCTTTCAACATCTGTATCACTAGACCTCTCCTGAATCATGACCACACTGAGTCAATTGAACTATAATAGGAAGAGTTTAAAATAATGTTAAACACCAAATAGGTGCTTCAGTAGGTTATAATTCACTGGCTATATCTAAAAGAAAATAAGTTCCTAAAAACTGTACGTGGATAGACTAAGGCTGTTATAATGTGCATTGAGAAAATGCATTGTGCCAACAAGATGACCTACTCGTTCAATTACGGGAGTAGCACCATTTGTTTTCTCTCTTGCTGGAATTTCATCACCAACATGATCATTGCCAATTGAGTTGCTAACAACCACTGTAGCATCTTCATCGATGTTCCTGAAGATAACACAAGTCAATAATCAGATAGGAAAAGGTTTAAGAGAACAAAGAAGGGAAGAAGCAACTCATCTGCCTGCACAAAGGAAACAAGTAGAACAAGGGCATCAAAATTACACACAAATCTTAATACAATGGTGTGGGATATGAACAACAACAACAACAACAACAACAAACCCCTTATCCCAAATTTCTGGGTCGGCAGCTTCTTTCCTTTCAGCTCTCCTAAGGACCATGTCCTCTGTAATGCAAACAAAATCCATATCCTTCCATGTTCGTCTGGGCCTAGTCTAGTCCTAGCGGTTCCATTAACTACTACACTATCCCTCCTCCTTATGAGAGCATCTATTGGCATGTGTTGCACATGTCCAAACTATCTTAAGTCAATTTTTCCTCATCTTATCCTCTAATTGGGCACCAACTCTAACTTCTCTCGGATACACTCATTTCTAATCATATCATTTAACATATTGCCACAAATTATCTTATTCTTAGCATTCTCATTTCAACTACACTAACTTTCTGGACATGTTCGTTAATTGCTCAATACTCTGATCCATAAAGTATGGCTGGACTTATAGCAGTATTGTAGAATTTTCCTTTCAACTTCAGAGGTATCTTGCGATCACAAAATACTCCAAAAATGTTCCTCCATTTCAACCATCATGTTTAATCTATGCACGAAATCCTTCTCAATCTCTCCATCATGATATATGATTGATCCCAAATATAGAAAGATATCACTCTTAGATATATCTTGTTAATCTATATGGATTCCCTCCTCATTTCTCTTTTGACTTTTGAGTTGAAATAATATTTCATATACTATGTATTTGTACTACTAATCCTAAACCCCTTAGATTCTCAAGTCTCCACACTTCTATTTTAGCATCTAACCCTTCTTTACCTCATCCACGAACAAAATATCATCAGCAAACATCATAATACACCATGGAACCTCCTCCAGGATATGCCTAGTAATTTCATCTATAATTATCAAAAAAGGTAAAGACGCAATGTTGATCCTTGATGGTCAATGGAAATATGGAACATATTACGATCTTCTGAAACAGTTTGCTCGGACGACGTAACTTTATCATACATATCCTTAATAGTCTTAAAATAATTACTAGGAACTTGCTTCTTCTTCTTCTTCTTCTTCAAAGTTCACCATATTATTTTTTCTAGAAACTCGATCATAAGTTTTTTTTAAGTCGATAAAAACCACATGTAAATATCACTTTTTTCTCTCTAAATCTTTCTATGAATCTTCTTAGTAAGTAAATGGATTCAATAGTAGATCTTTCAGGGATAAAACCAAACTAATTCTCTAAAAATTTAGTATTTTTACTCGATCACTCTCTCTCAAAGTTTCATGATATAACTCATAAGCTTAATGCATCGATAGTTATAACAACTTATCAACCATTTCTCCTCAAAAGTCCAAGGTTCAAAGTATCGGTATCGGAATCGGTATCGGACCATTCCTATGAGTATCGGGATCGGCGGTATCGGTTGTATCGGCGGTTTCGGTTCGGAGTATCGGATTTTTTGGTATCGGAAAGCAAACAACTATTAGTAAATTATTAACATTTTAGAGAATATATTTTATACATTTATGCATAATTTAAAGTATTTTCAGTATTGTTTCTTAGTATTTTTGATATTGAATGAAATAGTAGTCATCCTTGTCGATTGATTTATATGTGAGAGATAAGTTTTTCTCTTTTATATGTTTTTACAACCTAACTATGCTTTTACATCCTTTCTAATTGGTCTTTTTAATTCAAATTTTTTTGCCGAATTGACTGGAAAAGAGACCTCTAATGTCGGTATCGGTCAGTATCGGGTATCGGTCGGCATCGGATCGGGCCATGCCAAACTGTATCGGTATCGGCCGTATCGGATCGGTATCGGCCGATACTTTAAACTATGCTCAAAACATTTGCAAATCTCAAAAGGAATATCATCAGGTCCTATCGCCTTTACATTTTTATTTCTTTACTGCATCCTCAACTTCAGAAATTATAATTTTTTCTTACTCTGAATCTAAACTAAGCTTTTCTATGTTGCTCTCGCTAAATAGCTTGTGAACTCTCCTTAATGTCATTCTCTTACACAAGTCTCTACTTCTCTACTCCTCCTTTTCCTACCCTTAGCAAGCTTGTACATATCTTGTTCTCCCCCTAGTTCCGAACCTCTTATATAAATAATCATAGGCTTTAGATTTTGTTTCATTAATTGCTTTCTTATCTTCCTTTCTGCTATTTTACCTCTCTCAAAGTTTTTCTCGCTTTTACGCTTCTACCAATCTTTATAGACAATTCTTTTTGCCTTAATAACCTTTTGAACTTCCTCGCCACCAACTTTCTTCGAGGTTCAACCATTTTCTTTTGACATCCTAAAATCTCTTACTTTCTTGATACAACTTGTCATATTGCACCACATAACATTAGAATCATCTTCTATGTCCCATCTTCCTTGTCATCTTATTCTTAAAAATAATTAGGTCTTTCCTTTCAAATTCTACCATTTGGTTTCGGTCTCTTTTCCAACCTAGCATCTCTTCCATTTCTTAATATTAATATCTAAGACCATCAAACAAATTAGGATACATGTACGGCATAGGGGGGAGGGGGTGTCTGTGTGATAGAGAGGCACTCATGAAGCCATAAATGAAGAATAAGTGCTAGAATAAGAATCCGTCCCGAGTTTGGACTGGTATTGGACAATACATTTGAGCTGAATTCCAACTGCATTCTGTCTTTCTTTTTCCAAAATCTTGCACTATTCCGACCATGTTCTTACATAATACTACTAAACACAGATATGATCCCTTCATGGATGTGTCCGTGCAATATAAATGTTTGTCAATGTAAAATAGTTGGGAACCTTACAATAGTAAACCATATCGAGGAGAGGGCAAGTAGACTTTCTTACAACCCATTCTGCTTACTCTCAAAAATCATCCTAGAAACCAAACCAACTTTCTATCTGAAAATCCAAACTACCATCTTCGGAGTTCGGACACATGTAAATAAGGTTCTTTGTTCAAACAAAATTCCACCAAGTCATTTCCTTCAACCTTTTTTTCCAATCCATAACACTCTTAGCGGGCAATGGTACTAACAACAATAAAAGATGTAATGTTCTCAACTCCTACATCCATCCTCATTATATGCATTGCGCAATCTAAAGAATGATTTCAATCCTTGAAATTCTTATACTTGTTCTTATTTGAATTTATCACATTTGAAAATTTATCAAACATACACGAATTAGACCTCTGAGAATAAATCTGCTCATACTCGTCATTCAGCACCCTCCCATAAATACATAGCGTGCTAATATCCAGTGTTATATTAGACAATTTTGCTATGTGCTTGGTCAACAATCAAGTCATCAATTAAACAAATTGGATTGCTGAATAACTGCAATTTATCTGGCCACCTAGAATTTTTGTTTATGCTGCCCATCTGTGTATACCACTCAATGATCACGTCCGAGAACTTAGAACACATCTATAACAATCATATCATTTAATGGGTACCTAGATCTGTGCAAACCTCGAATTTGAATTGGCATATGGAAAGAGATTCAACAAGTTCAAATTTGTAGTAGAGGGAGATGAGGTTGTTGCTAAAAGTGTCTGGACCAAAAGAGAGGATGGTGGGGGGAAAGGGAAGAAAATAACACAGAGAGGAGGATCCTACCTAGTGACCACCAGCCTTATCAACATAGGCTAGACGGGGCATTGGTCCCTCCTAATCTCCATCGTCCCCCCATCAGTTCGTATGATGACGAGGATACGAAGTAATATATATATATATATATATGTTTTTTTTCCCTACTCCCCCCCCCCCCCATTCGACCTGTGCACCCCTCCCCCCCCCCCACAATGTACTCATGGCCTTACCACTAGGCCATCAATATATATATATATATATATATATATATATATATAGAGAGAGAGAGAGAGAGGGGGGAGGGTGGGAAGGTTAGTCAAAACTGGCAGCTTTCTCTTGTTCACCATTGACCAAATAACCAGAAAAGGGGAACGGGAAACATGGGGATATAAGTTTGCTACAATTGACAGTGATGGTGAGAGGGTCAGATGGGATTCAAAAGGGTAAAGGGTGGATTGGGGGAGGATGGAGGTGATAGCTGAGCCAAGGAAGGTGAAGATGGTGATCAAGCTGCTCTGAACATCATGGGGCCAGTGCCACCTATTTCTGCTATCAATTTCTGTCCCTCTAAAAATTGTTGGTATCGAATAGTTTCATATGTTGTGGTTCTCTGGATAGGAGTTTGGGCTTCTCTTTTAAATTCCTTAAGAAAGTAATATAATTTTAAAAGATCACATGAATTTTCGTGTTATACTCGTGAAAGAAGTTACAGGTCATAAAACCACGTGATCCTATCCATTGCAGGTATGGCTACCACATTGAAGTATTTCTATGCAACATCATGCTGTGGATAGCTTAATATATCTGCAGGGCCCAAGCAAATGGTTGTGGTGACCGACGACAACAACAGAAATGATGTTAAATCAGATGTTCTAGGCCTGGATTTTTCTCTCCCTCCCTCCAATCTCTCTCCTCTTTTCATTTCTAGGAGCAGGTTTAATGAAAGTTATATCTCTGTTTCTTGGTTAATAAACGGAGAAGTTGAATTTGGAATACATATCCTTCCTAAAGGAATTGTCCACATTCAGGGTTCTTAACCTTCTATGCATAAGTATGGTTTGCATGATCATTAAATCCTCTCTTTTGACACCACCATAGGTGATTGCTGCAATCCCAACCCCTGCCCTGACATTTAACCATCTACCTGTCAACTTCCAACCAATTGCCTCAACCACTATCATCAGTAGCCGTCAAGTCTGTCAATGGTGCTTTCTTGGCCACAAGATGATGTCAACATCAATTGCAGCACCTGCCTACAAATTATTTTATGTGAAATTTTGACATGCCCCCCACTTTATTTACGACAATTCAAGGTGAACCTCACACAATTTTCCTAATGTAAAAACCCCACTTTTGACGAAAACTGTCTAGGAGTGACAGTCAACTCCTTTGAACCAAAACTTTTGACCAAAATACACTCCTCCCATTGTCTTCCCCATCCCCTCCCAACCGTCGCTCGTCCCCGCTCCCCCCCTCCCTCTCTCTCCTCCCCCAATCCCCCCCCCCTCTGCTCCGGCAGCACCCCTCTCTTCTCCGGCGCCGTCAGCGGAGGGGGGCGCGCAACAGCGGCGGCAAGTGCTGCATCGACTAGCGGCAGGGTAGGGAGGGAGGTCAGCGCGGCGAGGGTGGGGAGAGAGGTCAGCACGGCAGGGGCAGGGAGGGGGTCAGCGCGGCGGGGAAGGGGCATTGGTTGCCTGCGGCGGGGAGGGGTGGTGGTAGGACGGGGAAGAAGAAAATGGAGGAGAGGTATTTTGGTCAAATTTTTTGGGTCAAAGCAGTTTACTGTTAGGCCGGTTTCTGTCAAAAGTGGAGGGAGGGGATTCTTACATTATGGAAATTGTATAGGATACATCTTGAATTGTGGTAAATAAAGTGGGAGGCAAGTCAAAAAAATTCATATTTTATTCTCTTTTGCCAATTTCAACCACATCCTACTTGTTATCCACCCAATCTGTTAATGGACATGAGTATCTTCTAAAGTTTACTAACTTCCTTCCACGGATTAATCATACTGGTCCCGGGAAAAAAAGTCCTTGTAAAAAGCATCAAGCAAAAACCGATTCCCAACTCACAAAAGAAGTTTATTTATTGTCATTTCAAAAACAAAATTTTATATTGTTTCTTCTCACAAGGAAGTTCAGCGCCAGGAAAAATTACTGATGGTTAAGAAACACAGTGCAAGTGATTTAAGAGAATCGATAGCTAGAATGTGACTTTCGACATCTGTAAACATGGCCACTCTTGGTGCTGTGAGTGCATTATCATCATTTCATTCAATGGATGGCCCTCCTATCATATGAACTTAAACATGACTTCCATGTATTTGTCCTGACATACAATTTGGAGAGTGATCTGATATAGTCGTCCTAGTATAAAAATAAATAGTCTGTGCCAACCTATGCAATTTAGGGCCCGTTCGAAAGATGTATCTGTTGTCGTAGTGTGAGAAGAGATCTAGCACAGCAAATTTGCTCCAAGTGATGTTGCACTGAGCTACTTACATAAGGGCCTGTGTGGTAAACTGTTAGGGAAGATTTGGATTTTTACTATAAAAAAAAAAGAAATTCATATGGGAATCCAAGCACTTTCTTGTCCCCCTATTAGGGACAAATATGTTTGTTTAGGATAAGAAAGTGAGAAAATGGAAAGTAAGAGAGTATATTATATAATAATAATTATCTTAACAAATAAAGATGAATAGTAGATACAATTAATTAATATTAATTAAAACTTTTGTTAACTAATTAATTATCTAAATTATCAAGGTTCGCATATCGGAACCGGTATCAGACCCTTCCTATGAGTATCGCGATCAGCGGTATCGACACTATCGACGGTTTCGGATCGTAGTATTGGAAAACAAATTATTATTAATACATTATTAAATTTTTAGAAAAAACTATTTTATATAGGCATAATTTTAATTATTTTATGTGTTGTTTGTTTCTTGGTAGTTTTAGAATTAAATAAAATAGTAGTCAAATTTGTCGATTGGTTTACCTACAATATATAAGTTTTGTTCTTTTACATGGTTTTACACCCTTGCTATGTTTTCAACCCCTTCCTGATTAATTTCTTCAATCAATTTTCTTTGCCAAATTAACTGAAAAAGAGACCCCAATGTCGGTATTGATCGGTATTGAATCGGAACATTCCAAATCGTATCGTATCGACATCGACCGTATTGAATCGGTATTAACCAATACTGCAAACTATGCTAATTATATAATAAAATAAATAAATAATCTCAATATTATTTAATTATCTTATTTACTAATTAATTATTATTAATTAGATAATCCAAACAAACTCAGTCCAAATCTATAAAGTACGAACACGTTCAAACTTTTGGGTTTTGCCATGAGGTTACGTATCAAAAACTCAACAAATACGTATGTGGCACTCCGTGAACACACAAAATATACGTCATGTCCATTATGTTCTTATTTACAGTGTTGTGTCGTATTCGTGGTCATACAACATAAGTCCAAATCAAAGTACAAAAAATTATATAAAATAAACTTTATTATACTAACAACTAAAACTTGTTAAGAATAAAAAACATATTAAAATATTAACTAAATAATAATTAATTTTTGATTAGTTATTAGTTAGTTTAATTGTTTATTAGTGTTAACTAAATTTTAATAGAATATGGTAATAATAATAAAATAGCAAATCTCCTTTGCTTCCTCCCACATGAGGATGGGGGAGAGCAGATTTTTGCAAGGGGAAATGAACTGCACGGAGTAACAAAAGTGCAAATCCAACCCGATTTTCACCCCCAACCAAACATAGGTTTTGGATTTCCAAGCCCAAATCCCCTTTACCAAACACCCCCAAAAAGGCAGGAATGTTTAGTGGATAACTAATTATGCATGGGGCCATTGTGACAAAAGGGGATCAGGAACATTCATATTATTGAGCCTTTATCAAGGCAACCAACTACTAACAACCTGCAAGAAAAATTGGTTTTTAATGAAGCTTTACTTGCAAGCTTTCTCCCACAGGTTGCACATCGGCATACAGCCTATGTTACACTGTGAGTAAATAAAAAGAAGGAAAAGTGGTGTTGCTGCAAGTAAAGTTCGTGTACAGTTTTACTTGCACCAACTAGACAGGGCCTTAGTGAAGTTCAATGTTGTATAAACATGTGCATGGTGTATGTGCACACATACAAAGAAATATACACAAAATCCGATGCATGTTTATACTTTAATTTTCACACTATACTGTCCAAAATCTTGAACAAAAACCATATCCATTTTATCCTCGTCCAGTTATTATAGCTAGTTTTTCCTGTATCCTGACCTACAATTTAGTTAGTAAAACCAAGTAACCAAAGAGTGTCATTAACTCATTTTTTTACTACTCCAGAGATCAGAAAGCTTTTCCTCCCAAGTTATCACCCTAGTTCAAAATGTAGAGCCGAAATGAAAGAACGCAAGAAAAAGGGAAACTGTAATGAAAATGAATAATTTTCACAGAAATGCTTTTTCTCTATGAAAATGCATCAAATTAACTTCCTTGTGACCAAAAGATAAGGAATGTGTAAAGGAAAATACTAAAAGCTTGAATGTTGTATAGGACAAAAAAAATAAAGAACTTAAACTTGAAACAACTCTAAGATGTGATTAACAAAAAGCTGATAGTCATCGCTGAGCACCTTAATGATCGTCCTGTTTGCCGGAGAGAAGAGTGCAAAGCCCGCCTTGAGTTCTGAATCCACGGATGCAACAGTAGTGTTTCTGCATCTGGTCTTTGCATAGCATCCTACATATGCCTTCAATATTAGTGCATTGGCTTAATATTTGACAAGTAGTGAGGGATTGTGTTGCTTTCTACGGTGAAAGAAAGAAGGTTTGTTCATTAAAATCATACAGAAGGCCCAGGGAAGAAATTAAACTCTTTACCTTTTTGAAACACTGACGGAGAAAATCAGTAATATCAGGTGATAGGCCTTCAGGTATGGGAGGATGGATATCCTAAGAAACAAAACAAATGAATTTTCAAAAACAAAACCATCAATAACTCAATTACAATATTTTTTATAACAAAATGCTCAAATATACTCTAAGAGAGTTTATCAATACAGAGGGTTAGTAACTACTAATTAATGCTGATATAAAATAACAAACTCTACAGTAGATTTATCCCAAACTTGAGCAATGTGACTACTTCTATATAGATATAATTAAGATTTTAAGACATCATTCAATAAATTGAAACAAAAGACAAAGCCACGACAGCATGCAAACCATTTATAGTATTGGCATAATTTTAAGTCATGTTTGTCCGACTTGGAAACTTGACATGTTCGGGTATTTCAATGTTGATACCATACAATACTCATATTATTGCTTTTGTAAAATTATTATGCTGAACCCTAGGAAACTACTTTGAGGAAAAAATTGATTCACAATCAAATCGCAGAGTTCTGAAGTCACATCAGAATGGTTGTTTCCTTCTAGTACAAGTAAGACCCTCTCAATAAGATGGCATTTATTTAAAATGCCTTTATATATATATATATATATATATATATATATATATATATATATATATATATATATGCATGATGTTTTTTAATGTAAGCACTGTCACCAGGAAAAATATATGGCAATCAACTTAGAAAAAGAGTAAAGGGTGTCATCGACAATGCAGATGTTGAATCTTGGAAATAGTACACAAGAGCAAGATTCAAACCCGAGTCTAAACATACTTCCTAAATAGTTCATTGGTTCGGCAGCACAAAAGAAGAAAAGAAAACACATAAAAATGAAAGAATGAGAACACAATGAGGCCTCAAATATTCCTTTCGACAGTAATGAGGCCTCAAATTAACAAAGTATAATATCTGATGATGTGAAATGGATAGATATTAAAATTTCAGTAGCTCTTACATCTTCCGTACACCAGACACTCTTAGGTATACCATAAAAAAGGAGTATTAAAAGAATATTAACAAAAAAAAAGATAAGTTACACAGGCCAAAGGACAGATCATGTGATGTAAGGAACTAAAATAATAATAATAATAATCTCCAAATGATATAGAACAACAATAACTGTGTTAGGCAAATGGAAACCTGAACAATTCGGAAAAGCGCAGGCATAGGTTGAAGATCATAATATGGCGGAACACATGTGAGCAGCTCAATGACGGTGCAACCAACACTCCAAATGTCTGATGCAGCACAAACCCCAGACATCTCAATAACCTGAGATGATAGGTAGACTTTTAGTAAGTTATTTTGTCATTCAATAAACATTCTACATAAACTGGATATTGGTTGAAACGTAGTAAGTCAAAACCAAATCAGCAATCATAGTTCTGGCCTTGTTATGATACTTCTTCCCCATGCAGATACACTAATTGAAGCATATTTACAAACTATATACATTCCTTCGGATGTAAGCAGAGCGATAGACTACATCCATCATGATTCCAGAATGGAATTCCACTACACTTCAAATTAACAGGGGTGCTTTGGATATTTTAGTATTGATGATCTTAAGAATTGATGATCTTAAGATGATTTTCTATCTATGACTTACTTTCTCCACGAGCTGATTCATGTTGAAGGATTAGTGAGGGAAAGACTTAATATGAAGTTGTAAGAAAGGATTTTATCAAATGTGTCGTGGATACAAACATTTCCCTTAATGAGCTGATCAACTATTCAACAAGGCCTGGCTTCACAAATACATACTTCATTTATCCAAACATGTTACAACCAAGTGGCCCAGTTTTCTTATGATGCAATGTACGATAGTAAGTAATACCTTAAATGCTTGCAATTTGCAACTTATAGCATTATCGCTATGCTAATGCTATATCAGTATGCTATGTTAACATACTTCAATTTAAAGTTATATAATTAAGAATTGTTCTAAGTTTTTGTCATTACAGTTACCTTAGGCTCCATTTGGCAGATCAACTCCAAGTTGTGTTTGATTAGTCATTAGACATGGGAAGAATAAAGAATTGGAGTGTATTGATTATGAGGGTTGTCATTTGGACTCTGATAGGAACCAATCAAGTCTTACTGGTAACCTGACTTGGGGAAGGTGGGTCCAATTCTCAAATGCAAAACCCGAGAAGTCAAACCGGATTTAGTCCATCCACATAATAACTGGGGATAACATGAACCCAAGCATAATTAGTTGTGAATAAATCAGGTATGGTCTCCATGTAGGCAGCAGGGCCCACCAAAATTGATGTGGAATAGATTTAGTAGGGCTTCCATGTATAGACCTATATGCGACGTGAATGTGATGGTGTTCAGGCACACTTTCTCAGTAGACGACCCAAACAGGCCAAGCTCAACCCAACTTGACTGATACTTAAGATGGGTAGCATACAGGCCAAGATCTGAGCTTGACTCTTCGCTTAACAATACATGACCCAACCCAACCAAATAAGAAAAATAGATATTATGTGTTGATCATTATTACATTAGATATTCAAAATATTATGTAGTAAGAAATAATTTGATCAAGCTATGAGAAGTGTTACACCCCGTTCCCACTTTGACTCCTATGCTATGATGATCTTAGTTTTCGCTCTTGACTGGAGTTTTGTTGGCTTCTAAAGTTGAGATGGTTTGGATTTGATTATGTTTTGTTCATTGGGTTTGAATTGGTCAGACCATTTGTGCTTGATTGGGTTAAACCCAAGTGTCCCTTATAGGTTTGGATTATGCGGCTTATTGATTTTGGATGGTGATATCTTGCTTAATGGGTTTTTGGAGAATTGGTTTGATGGTTTAATGGTTTATTGGTTCACTATTGGAATTTTTTTTTTTTTTTTTGTGAGACTCACTTTGAAGAAGAATACCCATTAAGAAGATATTTTCATTTCAAATTGAAATCATGAATATCCCTTGTCATTTTATTTTTTTTGAAATTTGAATATCATAATCAAGTCTCTCATGGTAAGATTTGATCATATCTCCTAAATTGAAAAATGGTGCAATTGCGGCTAGGTTTGGTGTATCTTGAGATCTACGATTGAGATTAATCTCACCTTAATTAACTTGATTCTACAGCTAAGATAGATTATGGGCTAGTACTTGGATCCTACAAATAGAGAGAGTTCTCTCATTTCTCTTCACAACAATTCTTTTCTTTTTTTTTATATTTTCTTTGAGGGGAAAGACTTTGGGAGAGACTCTGTTGAAGAGAAGACTTGTTCCAAGAAGAAGAGACTAGCATATGAAAGGACCTTGATTTGGTGTAGACATTTCATCATAGAGTGAGTGGACATAACCCTTCTCTCCTTCACCCCTGAATGATAGCATAATAAAAAGAACCAAGACAAAAAGGATGTTATGTTGCTCGTGTTTTTTGTTTCGATATCTTCTTAGTTGAATTACTTTTGAAAGGAAATGTGGAACCTGAGAACGTTATATCTTTGCTTTGCTTGAATAACATGATAAGAGAATATTGGATTATTCAACCAGAACGCCTAGACGGCACCCAAGCGCTGGGCAGCGCTAGGCGGCTGGTGTCCGCCTGACGCCCGTCTAGTCCACCCGACGCCCGACTATGCATGTTATTGGATTTTATGGACTTTTTATGGACTTTTTGTGCAATTTTTATTTGGTTTTTTGAATTTATTATATATTTTTTGGACCACTTACATCTAGGCGACCGCCTAGGCCGACTAGGCGTTAGGCGGCGGGTTCTCGCCCGATTAGCACCTAGTGCTTTTCACAACCTTGACCAGAACAATAACATAATTGTAGAACATTGCTTCTTATCTTTTGGATTATTGAAAAATTAAGATTGTATGCAAATTAGAAGACCATTACAATTATTTGATAATTAAAGAAATTGAAATCTTATTATATATGAACCATTACAGAACCTGTTGTAACATAAAAACGCTAGTTTGATGTTGGTATTTGATACGAGAAAATAGTAGAGCAAATAACTTAGAAAGGACTAATAAGATGACGATTAAATCTTATTAAACTATTATTGCTTTGGAATAATAGAGGACAAGGATAAGAGTTGATACTTGTAATATGCACAGTAAAAGAACTTAGACTATGGACAGATAGAATGAACTCTTATAGAACCTTTCATAAATACTAGAGATGCACCTTATTGTTGCTCGTTTTGGGCACTAGGGGTTGGTAGGCTAGAAGACATGGAAAGAAACATGGAAGAGATTGAAAGAACCAATACAGATAGGATTGGTATTTAGAAGATGTATAATAAAAGATTAAAAAAAGAACCTATAATGAATACACACTCGATATGTTTGTTTAAATGTAGGGTTCAGTAGAATAATATTAAGCATTAAATGATACATCTATCATTGTTCTAAAATTTGAAATTAGCGCCTAGGCGCCCGGTGCCCGCTTGGTTCCCATCCGACATCCGACAACCGCCCGATTATGCATGTTATTTGGGGTTGGGGTTTATGGACAATTTCAACATTTTTTGCGGACCATTTTTTTTTGTTTGCCGCCTATAATTAGGCGAGACTAAGCGCTAGGCACCCAGTGCCCGCCCGACTACCGCTTAGCGACTTTTACAACCTTGACAGTAAATGGCACATATGATAATATGTTACACGATTATGGATAGTATGGTGCGTTGTTGGCACCATTGTGGAAATCTTCCGTGCAAACTATTGGGAAACATGAGATGAACTTGTTTGATTGTGCGTGGAGGTGTTGTGTACAAGCTGAGGCCCTGAGATGGACTTTGAGTTGGAATATGCGTTAAGGCATTGTGTTCGAGTTGAGGCTCTGAAATTCTTGATAGAATGGTCGTATGATTTTTGGAACAATGAAATATGGTTATTCACATTCTTATTCATTATGTTTATTGATTTTATTAGATAGATTCATTACACATTGGTCATGGACAACTTGTGCACAAGTAAAATTTCTCGTGTGATTTCCGCACGGCAATAACTTTTGACCTAGGGAGAATAGTAGTTTCGCAGAGCTTCAAAGAGGAAGTTATTGTATGGGTATCCAGGGCTATGTTACCTGGACGCGGGTAAGGTGTTAGACACATCATGTAATTAAATTTGCATGGCTTCATAAAAGACGTAATTAAAATTTGCACGGTTTCATAAAAAGACATACTCTCTAATTAAATTTGCATGATTTTATAAAAACACAGTTGTAATAAAGTCTTTGCTCATATAATTATTGTGTTAGATTTTAGGTGGGTTGGTTTTCCCACTCAAGTGCATTTTATGTACTGAGTCTACCGACATCACATTTCAGGTATGGTGGATGAGACAGGAGAATCAAGGCAGATTACTTATTCAAAGCAGTTTATTTCAAGGTGTTTTATTATCCTAAGTATCGGGCATAATATATGGAAAATTTTCTTTGAGACATAATCTATAAATTCTTAGATGATTACAGTATATTCTTGAATGATCCTAAGTTGTGATTTCCGCTGCAAAATTTCTAAGTAGTTGGTTCTAATAACATTTATTTCAGTTTGACTCTAAAGAATTCCTATATTTGAATGATCTTTGATTGTTGTAAATACCGATGCATTATACTTTGAATTTGTGAATCGAAATTATAGGCCGTGTACAAGTCAAACTTAAACTTGTACGACATCACGTCCCATGCACTTGAATATTGGGATCAAGACGTGACAAGAAGGAACGTATTCCTAGAGATCTTAGAATTAGAACCTATATTCCTGTATTATGATAAGACAAAGAATACAGCCATAATGGTCACAAATAGAACCGTAACATAGATCAGTCTTAAAATTCTTCATATAAAAACTAAGATCAATGTAAGATCGAGATGCCATTCTATCCAATGTACTAAAAAAAATTACTCCATAATGGAAACACTTAATATAACATTATTTCTATAATATAAAATGCGAAATTATTTGTGGTAGTTGGGAGAAGTGGCCTTACTACCCATGACATAGTTCATTAACTGGGCACTGAAATTACAAAATATAACTTATTTCAACAAGGTAATTCATAGTAACAGATATTAACAGTTGATGCTATTCTCAACACCCAGAGACAATCAAAACATGCTCTTCATTGTGTGTATTAACTGCCTCAATAATTACAAGTTTAAAGAGCCTAGTAGGAGACAACTAGGTAAAGCAGGAAATGCTCTATCTATTTTTCGGACTTAAGAAGCACCATAAAAGCATCACATCACATGACAAATGTAAGAAGAGAAGCTTACTTTCATGATACAAGCAGATGATGTATCACTTCCTGATACAGCTGCACAGACTAATCTACCCACTGGAGGGATTTATGTTACTATATAAAGTAAAATTAAGGTTTATGAAATAATAGTATGTTTAGATATTGTTTGTATCATACAAATGCTCTTTGATTCAAATAAAGGTTGCCATTAAAACCAACTGAAACTCCATGTGTAGCCAAACACAATCGTTTTCCTTCATGTTTGATTGAAAAAGGGTAATTATTGAAAATGGCCGAGGTTTCCTAAAAGATGCATGACCCCTTGAGTTTTACATAACTCCACTAAGGATTCATGTCTTAACACATAAATTTCTTTAGTACTTTTTAGGACTAATTGCTCTTTCCATTTATGCTAACTCGATAAATACTGATTTGGATTTCATTTTGTAACCTTAATCCTCATCATCGTACATAAATGTGGGATAAGGATGCCAACTAAAATTTTAAGCTCAAGTATACATTTGACACCCACTAGAAGAAGAAGAAATGCTCAAGACTCAAATTTTCTTCCAATCATATCATCGTAACTAAGCGCTACCAATTGCTCATTTCAATCATCGCCGCCATCATGTTCATCCTATAACAACGCCTTTAGTTTCTTCGTGCTAAAAATGTTCAAACCGAAATACCAACGGACAATTCACCCCATTTCCACCAACCCTGCCACCAAACAACATTTAACAACTATGAGTACAATTGGGCACAAAAACTCAATGACACGGTCATCTATGAGTAGAAAGGGTTCATAGAAGCTAAATGACACGTAGCTATCACATTGATCGCACAATTAAGCTCATGATGTACTTACAATGAGGGGAAGATGATTGGAACGACAAATTGAACTTTTAAGGCAAGAAATAAGCCAAAGAGACAAAATGAACAAATTTCAATCATGATGCAAAACCACATAGCCATATATAGCTCAAACTATACATATGAAATTTTAGCAAATTGTTTCTGTGGTTGATCGCAGTGTTACAAACTTATAACTAGAGAATCTGATAGAATGATACAAATTATGATCACACGCTATATAATCATTACCAAAAGTACCTTAAGGTTAAAAGAGTAAATAATTTCAGTGGTAACAATAACTTTGTATATATGGTTAAACAGTATTAATACATTCTTTCCTCTTGTACATCTTTTGTACTTGATCGGTTCTGACACAAGACATGATTTTCACATTAATGAGGAAACTTTGATTTAAGTTTCCTATTTTATTTAAATCATTTACCTCAAAACCGTGCTACTATATCTCGGTTTAAACAATCGACCATATAGAGAAAATCATATAGAACGGTCTATATCCTTTATTTATAATTAACAATCACTTTAGCATTCTGACTCAGGTATTTTGTTTATCCATTATTCATGAATATAAACTTTGCCATTATTGTTCAACTTAAGTCCATTACATTGTAAAGATATTGTTGGAACTAAAAGAAATATTTAACTACTTACCTCTGGTGCCATCCAATATGGCGTCCCAACTACTGAATGTGTATTAAGATCTGCTTCATTTAACTTTGTGGCAACTCCAAAGTCTGCAAGTTTAACAAGACCCTGGAGAAAGATCAGATATGAAAATACAATATAAGATTCGACTTATAAACCAAGAGAAGATAAAAACTGTGGAAATGTATATTGTGACCTCCAAATAAGCTTCCTGACAATACATAGAGGTACTAGGATGAAAATCAATTCAACCGTTGGTAGCAAAATCTAATTCAGTATTATATTAATAACAAAATAGCAGGTAATTTATAGGTTCCTGTGTGATATATTTGACCTGTGTTGGAGCAAATGATTTATTTGATGTATCATGTGATTTCTACTTAAATTGCTTCCTGACGATGTTCCATGGACACATGAAAATGGTGCCCATATCATGTCCATAGACTCCGTAAAGATATCAGTGTCCATGGCGTGCAACATAGGTGACTACTTACTATACCTATATGAAAATGTCTATATCCACCAAATCTGTATTGTGTCCTTATCCGTATCCTTGTCCATGTTCATGCAACATAGGTTCCTGGTATGCTAGTTTTGCTATTTGAAACATTAGACATGTGGACTCTCCACGTTATCATATACTCTGCATAGGGCATGACCACTTCTTTTTTAGGATGCTCGGCGATACGAAAACAGGACTTTGCGCACGCTGCGTTGCATGCCATTTGGGCCCACTGCCCCCAATTTTCACACACACACACCCACACCTCCCCCGCGGTTTGATCCCGAGACCGTCCGCCTAACCAGGGAGGTTATACTTCTTCTCAACTTATGACATGGCCAGCTCAATGTTATATAGTCTAGTTAGGCTAGTCATTAAATTAGTGGTTACAAAAACGAGCCTGAATCTGGATTTCATGGCCTATAATAATATTTCTAAGTCAGTTGGGAAAGTCCTCAAGCCTAACAACAAAAAGACTTGAATCTTCTTAAGGACCGTTTACTCGCTAAGGGTCGCAAGTGGCATGTCCTTTTTCACACTCCTCAATTCAAGTTCATTTAGATGTAACCTAGTTCTAGCAGTGTCTTTGACTAAGACCATATATTCTTCCTAATGAATCCATTGCACGTGTCCAAACCACGCTAGACTATTCTCTTACCTTACCCTCAATTTGCATTCTTTTCTGCTCTTGGGCATGTCTTCGAGATGAATGTGATACCCCGTAGTAAATCATATCATTTTACCTCCTCATCTAGACTCTTTTCCTATTTTAGGGCTGGGTTGGATGAGGTTAAATTGCATAACCAAAAAGGTAAGGCTAGCTAAATTTCAGCAGGCCTTCTAGGTATTATGGCAAGGCCATCTCTTCGTCATAGTTACCATGGCTAGGAATTTGGTACCAGCGCAAAGGATTGACATCAGGAGACTCCGCCCTTAAAACTTTGTTAATTCTCTTGAAGAGCTTTCTTGTGTTCCATACCTGACCTTATTCTTCTAAGAGAAGATTGGATGATGATAGTTACCTAAAATGGCACCATCTACAACATCCAAAGACTACATTAGTGATTACCCTATTTTTTTAATGTATTGCCAAAAACTACATTTCAGCTATGCTCATTTCTTGAACATGTTTCTAATTGAATGAATATTATTTAAGGAGATAGGCGGTAATATAAGGTAAAGTAAGATAACTTGAATTCAGGCAGCTGGTAATCTAAGGAGACAGTCCTCAAAATAGATGATTCAAAAGGTGAATACGCAGGCTTTGTTGTTGGTAGAATTCTTTCTCTTGGTCTATCACCTTTAACATGATTGTTCATCCTAATATCTTGCAGATAATGACAAAATAATGTTGAGGGGAAAAAGAAACTTTGCATGCATCATGCATAGGCTTTAAGGTATCTTAAAGAGCTAACTCTTAATACATGAGTTGAGGGGAAAAGGAAACAAATAAGGCTTTCCAAACAATGAGAGCAATCAAGATTGCTATCAAGAGAGTACAAAGAAAAAGGTCTGGAAACTGAAATATAAGATTCATTTATCTGGACTTATAGAACTAATCAAAAATCGAGAAATGGAGGTCGCAGCATCGTCAAATTGGACAGTGGTGCAGATGGTCTTCACTAGTAAGGCTTTATCTTTGGATGGCAAGGGGCCAGCATAATACATGAAAATAAGTCTCAAACTCTTAAGGCAATTTAATTTAAAGCAAAGACAGCTCCTTTTGTTCCTTTACGTTTTTTGAATTTTCTTCCAAATATAAATAGGTTATTGCACAGTTGGATTCTTATGATCATTATCATATAACTCATAAAAACTGCAAACATGTATATAATTCCATATTCAGTGTAAAAAATGAACAAATCCCAATACGGCATGTAAAGATAACTAGACTCGACATTAGCTATTCAACATAATTGTGAATGGATCTTTTGCTAAAAGAGGAAGAAATCAAAGACCGCGGATGACCGCTTACAACCATCTATAGTTCCACAGACTGAAAAGAGTAATATAGGTCATTGGATTTGTATTCTAGGACTGTCTATAATAATACTGAAAATAACATGAAATATTGAAACATTACCTCTTTTGTTGTCAAAATATTTGCACCCTTAATATCTCGATGAATGACACCTTGCTCATGCAGATACACCAAACCTTCCAAAACCTGACCAAGGATAATTAATGAACAAAGAATAAAGGAATGAAAAAGTGAAATGGTTAAAGTAGCCAGTAGATGATCAATATGAACAATTAAGTGCAAAAAACTGCTATCTTGCACGTACCTGAGCAATATAAAGAGCCACCAATGACTCTGGGAAGGGCCCAAACTTGTTGGGCTTGATGATGTTCGCAAGTGAACCATTCTCCACATACCTACATATGAACCAGTAGGTTTGAAATGCAGATTACGAGGGGAGGAAATTGCATCGTTCACTTTATTCCAATATATAGCAGTAGTGCTACACTTGAGAAATAAATTCACACAGGTAGAGTGATTGGGTAAAGATCAATTACTCTAGAATGATGTGAAGGTGGGTCTTCGTCTTTAAAGATCCAAGATACTTCACAATATTTTTGTGGTTAAGATTCTGCAAGCAAGTTCCACAGCCAAATGCAAGAGTATAAGAAGATGGATTTGTAAGTATGTACAGTTCATAACTTTGGTGTAATATATGACTAAGTTCCAATATAACACTCAATCCACTTGAGGTTAATAGAACTTCGCAAAAACAGAGCATGCACCTACTACCTTGACCTATGAATCCATAATTAGGAAAGCAAAAGGGTCTGCCTGAAACAGATCACTCCAAAAACCAAACCAATAAGGAGAGATCTCCCTGAATTTGATGAAAAGCCAATACGAAACAAAGTTTCTGGTTTAGATTTGTGCAAGAATTCAACTATAGACGGGCTTTAGTAATAAGGAATGCACATATAAAAGTGATGCATAGAGGACTTTTTCATGGTACAAAATAAACTCTAAACAGAAAGGGATGATCATTTACTTTTTTCTCCTTTTAAACAATAAGTGAAAATTCAAAAAAATGGGAAAAAAATAGAGAGAATAAATTAATGAAAAGGTAAACTGTACCAATAAGAAGTAAGCTTCTCCTCCACAATTCTCTATCATAATAAACTCCCAATAAGGTCTATGCTTACTGCACAGGAAAGAAATGGAAGATCTAAACATCTCCCCTAAAAACAAAAAGCTACATTGCAGGAAACTCATTTAACGTTTTACCAATATGATTTGGGAATTCTTTATATCGCTCCCCTATGTTACTTGGACTTGGCAAAATTTAGGCCAAGGTACCAGGGTCAGCCCGACCCGACATGGGTACGGGTATGGGTACGGGATCCGGGTCGGACAAGTCAATGTGACAAACAGACACGGCAAAATGAAGAAGAAGAAGAAGAAGAAGAAGAGGAAGTAGTAGTAGTAGTAGTTCATGGGAGAAAACATGCTAAAATAAAAGATGGAAAAACATACCTGATAAATCATAAAATATGAAGGAATACAAACTTTCATCTTGATTTGGTAGCTGGATTTGGCAGACATTGTCATACGGGTAAGGTTAGTACTTAGACTTATCCATGTTGTCGTAGACTATAGCTGAACTTGGTAGACCTTGTCATATGGAAGAGAAAACATGAAGATAGTATCCTCTTTCATATGAGTAGAGCTCTCAAGTGGGCCGGGCCGGATGAGACAGGCAGGGCCTGGGCCGGGCCTCTCGAGCCCATGCAATGTAGCGGGTCGGGTCGGGCCGAAAGGGTGAAAATATGAGTCCAGCCCGGCACGTGGCCCACGGCACGGTAGGTTTCAATCCGGGCCGGGTCGGGCCTCTGTATCTATTCCAAGATTTTTCTAACTCTTCCAGAAGCTTCATATGTGAATTTGAAGTATCTATTCCCAGACTGGTCAAACCAAGTAAGACTCGCTGTGAAGGAGAGAACATAACTACAAAGCTCATGCACCCGTTTTTTGTTTATGTTAAGAGGAGTAGTTCGATCCCTGGAAATTTACTTCACAAGAGTCCCCCTAGGATCAGAGAACTGGCTTGACACAGCCAAAGAAAAGAGGAGAGTTCGATCCCAGATTGAACCGAAGCCTACTTCCTTTTTTTTTTCTCGGGATCTTTCTCCAAGCAAAGTTTCTAACACCGAGGGAACCGAATCTCATTTCTCAGTGTCTTCAATGCATCCATTACCCTCTCTTCTTCCAGAAGTACAAAGAACTTGTACTCCAATATTTAAAAAGCTACACACTTGAGAATATTGTCATTTTGGAGACCTATTTCATGCAAAGCAACCACACTTCCATCCCAATTTCCATCGAGCACTTGCTTCCTAAAGAGATTAACAACAGGTGAATGCAAATGCATTCCAGACTCTCCCTCCATAACTGCTCCAATTTTCTCATAACCCAAAGAATAAAGAGATTTAGTAATAATCCTAACAAACTCCACCTTTTTAATGACTCCTCTAGTACAAACCGTTTCTTCTTTCCCTTGGGACGGTAACGGTCTAGCCATTGATCCTCCCAAAGGAATAATGGTTTCTGAAAGAATATTTGAAGTAACGGTCTTCTTTCCCTCGGGCCGGGACAGGCCAGGCCGGACCTCTTATGGGCCGAAATATGAGACCCGGCACGTCCCGATATACTGGACCGGGCCGAACCCACAATTAATCGGGCCGGACCGGCACATGGGCCATTTTTTGGGGTCGGACTCGTTCCGGGCTGGGCCAGCCCGGCCTATTTGACAGGTCTACAAATGAGAAAGAGAAAGCACAAGTGAACTATTCTTTTAAGGGAGCTGAATGGACTCACTATTTTATTTTTTAGATCAAAATACATATCTTGTCATATGGGAAATGTTCACTAGTAATTTATTTTTCAAGGGAGCTGAAGGGACTCTTATTCAACTTTATAATAATCTTAACTATATAATTACATATAGTGTCTTTTTTATCATATATTAATGTGTTGAATGTGGCATGCATATTTAATGTGGTGAAGCAGCCTGAATTAATACATCATTGGATTAATGTGTTGCACAAAGATTTGATGTGGAGTTATGCACTTTTGTAATTTCTTTGGATTAGACATCTTCAACGTACATTTTGAGATGAATAGGATATTAAAGCATTATATTTATTTAGCAAATATATTTATTTTAATAGTTGTATCCTCATAGCTGTACCCAATTTTTGAATCATTTTTAGCGGAGTGCGCATGTCCTTCAATTATGAGTTTGAAGGGCCCGACTCTTGAATATGTACCCATACGTACTACACACCCGTACCCGAGTCCACGTAACATAGCCGCTCCATGTGACTTTTCGAAATACGGTGCAGTTTCCCATGATTTTTAAAATTTTATGGAAGTCTCCATAATTATTTGTAATTTATCATAACTCCTTACAACGTGTGTGTGTGTATATATATATATATATGCACTCTCTAAATAATTGTATACAACCCTTATACGCGTAATACCAATGGCATTTGCCACACAGCTACGTAATTGACCGGAATGTCATGTGGCCCACTATACCTTTGCCACGTAGATACGTGGCACCCTCTTAGGAAGTCATATATATAGTGGTTTAGCAAAACTTGTGCTTTTGTTGTGATTTGAACCAACTATCAACAAAAAACCTCAACATGTTCCTTAACAAAGGTCACTAACCAACTTCTCTTTGCATATTTCCAGCTATAATTTTATCTACTATCTATTTGACAACAAAACAGTATCTTCACTATTTATTAATTATTATCTGTTTAAACAACTATTCACTTAATCTAACTTTATCTTTCTTTAAAATACTTTTGTCTTTTAAATTAAAACTTAATTTCCTTCTAAAAGATCTATTGTTTTGAAAAATGTAAAATAATTATTCTTTTAAATACTTTCTATTTTAAATCTAAATTTAATTTCCTTTTAAATAATTTATCTATTTTATATCTAAAAATTCTCTTTCAAATACTCTCTCTAAATAGTAAATCTAATTTTATTTATATTTTAACTGAATCGAATCATAACCACATAAGAAATGTCCGATCATATCCGAGACGCCTCATGCGTGCATATACATGCGTCAAAAATCTCGTGTGCAGTGCGATGTCCTAATCACAACCCTTCTTCCCACACTTAAAGGATATTCGTGGTATTATAAATATGTCCCATTGTGGACATGGACCAAAGGAATGTAGTGAACATATTGATTATGCACCACGTTGCTCTGGTTAACGTTACAAACATCAACAATCAAAAAAAATTCTCTTAAATCTCTTTTGCAATTTAGTAGGTCTCAAAATCTCAGGCTCGTGGTGGTGAGTTAGGAAGATAAGATACTGGAGCAACAAGAAAGGGTGATCATCCATAAAGACATGGTGGCAATATGTGCAATAGCATCATCATGGATGTAGTTGTGAATGATAAAAGCCAACTCCAAGTGTGGTGAGGGCAGTTGTCACTACCACATTTCTAGATAGGGATATTTTTGTCTATTCATATTATTTATATATTGTGTGAATATTTAATATTATGTTAGCATTATATATTAGATATAGTATTATTTATTTAATGGTTAGTGGACTAGTCTATTTATTGGATAAGAGACCTAAGATCGTCTTTCATTGCGCTTCCGACAAGGGGGGCAAGACAGCGGGTTGATCAGTTCTACTTGACCCTAGTGGACCTAATTAGACTAGTCATGACATATTGAACCCAACATTTTGGACTAGGCCCATAGACTCAACCCTCTTCATTAGTTAAGAGATTAGAATTAATCATTCATTAGAATAGAACCTTCATAATTTACCCCTCCCTAATTAAAGACCTACATGACAATTAATGAGGGCATATTGGACTGTGTGTTGCTTGGAAGGGAAGCATAGGGTTGGCCACTATAGGAGGGGAGAATTCTCTCTCTCCACTTCATTCATCATTTCAATTAGATCCCCAATTGTGTTCTTCCCCAAATTGACTCATCCCTCCATCAAATTTCTCTTAATTCACTCTCATTCCCTTCCATTTTCATCAATCGAGGAGCATTGGAGTTTGGATTTGCAAGGAGCACTTGGAGAAGGAGGAATTGACAAGAAGCTTGTGTCCGGATCGTGTCCATTTGAGCATTCATTAGGAATCCATCTCCCAATATGTATAATTCTGATTTTTCTTATAAATTAGACTATAATTCATGCATTTGACCATTAGGAACCCTTTCATGGCTTAGAGCTACCCATAGGAGGAATAACTAGGTCCAATTGACCTCTATTGTGGCTTTTACATAGATTGTTGTGCCCAATTAGGGAAAATTACGAGATTGATGCATCAAGTGTGTGTCATGAGACCAATTTGGTCTAATTAGACTTAGATTGGTAGTATAGGACTAGATACGTGTCCACAAATGGATACGAGTATGACGTATAGCACTACTTTGTGATACGGGATGATTTTGAGGATTTTTTCTTCGACACGGGTGACACACATACCATATTTTTCCATGGCACTTATAATAGCTTGCTAATAATTTGTTTAGGCTTATACCATATTTTGCCATGGCACTTATAATAGCTTGCTAATACTTTGTTTATGCTTTAATCATCACTTATGACTTGTTGGTAGGCTTTGGTTTAGATTTTATTGAGTTTGGGATGCGTAGCATGAGCGTATCATAATCGTACACCACAAGTGTTTGTTAGAATGTCTAGTTGATTATTTTAGTTAGTATTCAGTTTTGTATATATATATATATATATATATATATATATATTCTTTATTAATTGATAATGTGTGTGTGGGATTCATGAATGTTTGATCTGTGCAGTGGGTATGAAGGGTGAGGTTGCAGACTGTAGTGTAAGGAGAGTGATTGTGTGTGTTTGGATGACAGAGTTGAGGGGAGTTGTATGATCCAGTAGGATATTACAGGAAATGCAAGTTGAGGGGAGTACACAGTGATAAGAGTAGGTAGTAGCAGCAGTATAGGAAGAGAACTTGGGGTGTCAGTTGTTCAACTGAATGAGATGGAACGGCAGCAAGCAGTGGCATTAAGGGAAAGCTTGTGCAGGTATTTAGGAGTCAGGGAAGTATCAGTAGAGAGGGGTTTAAGAGTTCAGTAGCAGCAGTAGAAGCAAATCAGCAACTGCAGTAGCAGTACGTTGCTGCTCTAGGTGAATACAGTTGAGCAGCAACTGCAAAACTCTTGGGGACAGCAGCAAGATGCATCAGCAATTAACAGTAGCAGCAGTGTAATGCACTGTTGTGTATCAGACCATGGGTTATAGGCACTGTGGAGTTCAGTTGGCACTACAAGGGGTTAGTTGATTAAGTGTCGAGTTCATGAGCAAGGGGTGAGGGGGATTAGTGAAGTGTTGTGCTAGTAAGATTGAAGGTGTATTAGAGTTTGAGTCTAGGTAAAGTATCAGCCAAGTGCTAAGATATTAACTAGTGTTAAGGTAATGTCTAGAGTCTTGTGTTAGTTAAGATAAGGTAGTAATATTAGTTAAGTAAACGTGTTAAGGTAATAAGTATAGTATTAGTCCTATGATTAGATGATGAGGTTTCTTAGTTAAGGTAATGGGTTATATATATATATATATATATATATATATATATATATATATATATATATACCAAGGTAATACTAGATATTAGGTAACAATATATACATTCATAAGTTATATGTAGATACCTTAGTGTGAATAGCTAATACCTTAAGGTAATGACCTTAGTTGCCCTAGTATCACCTAGTATTCACTAGATTAGACTTGTATCAACCTAAAAGCTAGGTATGGACCCAAAACCAAGGTAAACACCTAGTTTAACCTAGTTTGACTACTATGACCTAGAAATCATATTTTGACTCATTCTAGTTTATTATCATCCATTACACCCAAGTGACATTGATATCTCATATATAGGTCTGTGTGACACCAGCTCATATATCGAGATATATCATCTGCTCAGGACCATAGGCGAGTACATCTCTCTGTTTAGTTTTCATTTCATGATAGTGTATACGTCACTTGTTCTAGAACTGATATACCTGATTCTGACATATTGTTACACGGACTGGTACTATATGGATCCTGTCAGGAGATGTTATCTCCTTACCGTGTTCGGCCGGTACTCCTTACACATGTATTTCATCGTGTGCATCGGATATTGTTTTTCATGTACTTCATGTGCTCTCACTATCTCATGTGCTAGTTTGCTTATATTATAATCATATGCGTAACGTGTCGTGATTGGATCTATGAGTATTGGTTGGGACGGGGGAGTAGAAGTTGGTTATGTGATCAATCTCTTAGCGTAATCATGTGTATGTCGATTATACACTTCACGTATAATCGAGTTACCTTAGAATAATCATGTGCAACCCAAGCCGATCACATATCGAACATGTGCTCTAAATCACATAGACTATATTCTAGTTTCTCTTACTTACAGTTCATTTCATATTTCCTATATTTACCTTTCCAGTACCTACTGTATTTATTTGCATGTTGCAGCAGTATTTCCACTTCCTAGTGCATCTTGTATTCTTTTTTATTTCTTGTCATATATTCTCTGCCATGTATTTGGAACTGCTTTCAAAGTATTGTACTTCGTTCCAATTCTGACTAGATATATATTTTTTAGATGATTGGTTAGAGGAGTCACATACTATGGGTCGCAGGATGGCGAGCCATCTGAGATTGCACCTTTAGAACAGGATGACATAGTGCCAGCTGTCGAGGAGATTTAGCTATTTCATTATTATATTGGATGTGACCATATCTTAGACATTTTGATGTGTTGTATATATATTTGAGACTTTGTATTGTGACTTGTTACTCTATTCGTCTATTACATATCGTACCATATCTTCCTCTAGTTTATGGTGATTGAGTATTGATTATCATATTATCATATTGTTCCTTCATTTGGAGTTGAGATATCATTGACAGGTACATTATATATATTGTGTGAGATGTTTAGATAGTATTGTTAGACAGTGTTCTACCGCCGATGCTGCGGAGTAGGCTAGACGTACCCACGTACTCGTGCCCTTACACCGGGTGCGAGTCGTGACAGCAGTCAAGGTTTACCCTTAGGGGGAGTTTGGTTCAAGTTTTGGAGGCTTGGGAATGAGTTTTAGATTCCTTACCCTTATTTGGTACTAGGATTGGAAGATGGGGGAATAGGTGGGACTTCATATTCCCATTGTTGTGGAAAAGTAAAACCCAAGGCCCCCTTTGGCCTTGGGAATAGTTTTGCTTTCCTAGAAATATTGTTGGATATTTTGTTTGGACCATAGTTTAAAGTATCGGCCGATACCGATCCGATACGGCCGATACCGATACAGTTTGGCATGTCCCGATCCGATACCGACCGATACCCGATACTGACCGATACCGACATTATAGGTCTCTTTTCCAGTCAATTCGACGAAAAAATTTGAATTAAAAAGAGCAATTAGAAAGGATGTAAAAGCATAGTAAGGTTGTAAAAACATATAAAAGAGGAAAACTTATCTATCGCATATAAATCAATCGACAAGGATGACTACTATTTCATTCAATATCAAAAATACTAAGAAACAATACTGAAAATACTTTAAATTATGCATAAATGTATAAAATATATTCTCTAAAATGTTAATAATTTACTAATAGTTGTTTACTTTCCGATACCAAAAACTCCGATACTCCGATCCGAAACCGCCGATACTACCGATACCGCCGATCCCGATACTCATAGGAATGGTCCGATACCGATTCCGATACCGATACTTTGAACCTTGGTTTGGACAATAACACCCTAATTTTACTTTCAAAATTTTAACTTCTATCCCAAACATGTGAATTTAGATAATATAAGCATGGAAGGGTATTTATGGAAAACTAAATAAATTAAGATTTTTTTTCCATATTTCCAACCTAACCTAACCAAACATGGGTATGGAAATGTTGAATTTCTTTCCCATGGAAAATGAATTCCTAGGAATACAAAACCTTCATCCAAACGCCCCCTTAAGGGCTTCCATAAGTATCGCGACCAAGATTTCTAAAAGTTAGTAAGAAAAAAAAAACTCCCAATTTTGCTTGATCTCCTTGACTATTTTCTCCATACAACTAATTCTTTTCAAGATAATCTAGATAGGATTCCATTAACATATATTAGAAAAAAAACTATCAATAACAAATCGAACGAACCACTACAAGCAAGCAAACAAGATCAAGAGTAGGAAGAAAGACATTGAAAATAATCTAAGGATCCTGGTACCAAAAGTGATGAGTAAAGGATCCTTCAGTGGTCGAATATTTTAATGAGAAGGGATGGACATCTTCTTTAACCTTTCTTCGGATTCCAAAGTAAAAGTTGACAGATAAAGGCAGAAAGACAAAAGGACAACAGAATTTTCTAATAACAAGATTCTCTTCCCAAATCTTCACCCCTTAAGGCCTTTTAAAAGCTAAAAAAAGAGAACTGAAAAAATAATATCTTCCAGAATTGGATTAAATGCCAACACAACAGACGTCTGTCTATTCTCTAATTCACCCGACCCGATAGTACCCATTTTGGGAACGTCCAGTGCCAAAGTCACTGAATGGGTAAGTCGCCAATCCCTAAAACGGACTATGTAATGTACTTTATCTGCTGGGTTACGGGTACTGGTGGGTATTTTACCAGAGGTTTCTATCAACCTACCCTTGTGCGATTCCTGTTGAATCATATACTCGGGGGGTGGGAGAAGGGCGGACGATTTTCAAACGGACTCCTCATTCATTAGATAGAGAAGATCGCTTCATGTAAAAAAGTATCACAGGTATATTTACAAGATGTATACCCAAGAAAATCACTCCTTTGGATATTCTCTATATATTTTCCTAATTCAAATTTAAGACAATCCTTACCTTCCTCAAATCAGTTCCTTCTCATATTTAACTTCAATAATTTTAAAAGCATTTATCTAATCATTCTAAATTATCCAAACTTCTAATTGGCCAAGTAACCTCTTACAAAACCAAAATTAAGTAAAGACTAACATTAATATAAATAATTACTAACTTGACTGAAGCGCATCAGGAAGAAAATGAGTGTCATATAAAGAAAATATGAAGTAATAATGTATGTTGAAAGCTTGACGCATAATTTGATTAAGACATTAAAATAACCAGTCTGACTATTAATTAGTCAGCCAGTTCTAAACCTTGATTTTTCTACAGAATCCCATTATCTCATTCTCCAACGCATGGTTAGTACTTCCGCAAATGAACAGGTCACTGGAGTTTCATGATCTTTGTAACCTAGTCATCCTCAAATTCCAAAACCTTAAGGCAATAACCATGCGGTTTGGATTCTGGTTTATGAGTTCTTAATGCAGCAAATTTCTGATCAAATAATTAACTATAACATGTATAGTAGATGCAATCTGAACCAAATCCAGTAAGAGCTCAACTCCAATTTTTCAGATCCACGTCCAATAACATTATGCAAAAACAGTGTCAAATAATTAAGTTCTCAAGTGTTGCTTACAGATCTATCTGTAAGAACATCGAATTATGGACAGGAGCATTGGCAATTTATAAAGTGGCTCCATGAGGCAGCTATAGAAGTTCTGTATTTCATTTTCTTTTCTGCTGTGTAACTACTGAAAGTACTGATACACCAAGCGCCAACATTTATAGTGGTGTTTAGAACTCCTCTAGTAGTACGGACTGATTGATTAAACAGAACAAACAAGTGAGATATCATCCAACTACAGAATGAAAAGTTTAAGCATGGTTACAGATTCAAGGAGCAGATGGAAGGAGTACCTTTAGTAGATCAATTTCTTGCTGGATTTCGTAATATTCCCACGGGAGAGAAAATGGTGCACAGAAAAGACAAGCATGGTATAAGAACTTCAAGAGAAAACACTTCTATAAAATATATTGAAAAAGAAAAACACACAACAACCTAATAGTTATAACTTGTTAAGGCTATCCAGAAAGAAATAAACCAATGCAAATAAAACTAGCAAACAAAGAAACCAAAATATATGGTTTTTCTAAAATATTTCATCATGGTGAAACACTACTCAATTAAGCACATATAGCTTAAGAGATATCACACTTACCAATCACTAGTAGCAGAATAATCATCTGTTAAAAAAGTTACACTTAAACCAGTTAAGGCTGTCTTAATAAGATCTGAACTTGTTTCAGTGTTGGACAGAATAGCACCTATAAAACTGTGCAGGATTTCTTTTTTCTTTTTTTTACATGTCTCTTCTTTGGAGACGATACTTGTTTCAAAAATGACATCTCTGCAAATAGGTCCCTTGAGTTGTACTAAAACAAGCTTCTGTTTACCTTTTCCAGAACTTGGACTCTAAGACATTACACTATCTCCGCTATGTTTTGTAATGTTGATTCTAGAGGTCCAACAAAATCCTCATTACTTCTAGATCTCAACCAACATAATGATGTTAAATTGGGAATGTAATTCCTTTGAGCTCTTTGTCTTGTGCCATAGAAAAGTATGTGTCTTCTAATTTCTTCATCTAGACTTCTTGAAGTGAAAGTTGGAGTATACTCCTTGTTTGCATGAGCTTAAACAGGGGTGGCAATTTTAACCTAACCAGCCTTCTTAGGAGGGTTTTGTTAAGGTATGAAGTATGAACATGTTGGCTTCGACGGCTTGTCTCCTGATTAATAAAAGGTAGGATACAGGTCAAGAGTGTGGCTTGTTAATGGCTTGGGTCAAAGTTCCAACTCCAAATCCACTCTTTCTACCTAACTTCTTATTTTTCTTTGTTCTTCCTTCTTGCTTATTTTCTACTCATTTCTTCTTCCTTCTTCTGCTCCTGTGTCTCTCACCTTCGTCCTTTTTTTTTCTTCATTTGTTCCTCCTTCCCTGCCAAGGAACAACTGCTCTCATCTTCTCGAGATGGCTCCTCCAGCAACTCCATAACACCGGAGCAATGAGACGCATTGTGGAGGATCGTGATGGAGAACCGGCTGTTCTGAGCCTGTGAGGCAACAGAGGCTTCAGCCAAGGACCACAACAGCGACCGATAACCCTTTAAGGTATACTCTAAATGGGTCATACATAAACAACTCGGGTTTCTGGTTGAGCAACAATGGTTTGAACCTGTCTGTTTGGCACCTTTATCCTAAACCACATGACAAAGAAGGTAGGTCTTCCTATCCCCTAGTTACCTTCTAACATATATGCCAATGCTCTCTTGTTCTTGCTCTTGCTCTTGCTCTTGCTCTTGCAAGCCAATTCATAGGCGAACATAACCAATAGTCCTCAATTTAACTGAGCTTGCTAACTCCCTCCCTGGGTAAAAACCATTTTATTACTTGTGTTATGGGAAAACTTTCAAGGGGGTTTCCTATGATTTAACTTTTTAGAATGCCAAATAAAAGCAAGAGCATTTAAGCATCTCCCTGATGTGCATTTTAATTTGGATTATAATATGACTTCTTCTTTCAGAATGAAGAACTGAACTGAAGGATTTCACGACATGAAGTAACTAATGAGGCAAAAAACAACTATATCGATGATCATATTTTGAAGATGCAAAAACAATTCAGAGGGAAAGAAAATAGCACGAGCTGCACAAAAGCAATCTTACATATGATGTGGTCTTCACAATGACAGAACAATGAAATGAAATTAACTTTATCATAAGACCAAAAAAAAAAGCTTTTTAAATAAACTAGAACAAATGGTAATGATGATTAGCTTATCAACCAACTAAAGAATCTGAACCATTTAGCAGGTAGAGGTCTAAATACAACTAAAACCATAACCATCAAGCTGTCCAAATGTAAGCAACTGCCCTACTCTAAAATCACACGGGAAGAAACCTGCTTTAGAAGAGAGCCATCACTAGAATTCTCCACCTTAAACATCTTTCGAATAAGTAGTACACTGTATTAGATTCCTTTATTAGCACTCGCATTCAAAAGCAAGTTTGTCCACTAATGAGTCAAGTTTGTCCACTAATGAGTCGAGTTCTGTTTATATTACTCAAACTTGGATGACATTTTATACCTATTTCCAGGGATGGTCCGAGAATTCTTGGGGTCTAGGACGGGGTTTGAAAGTGATGCCTCTTGAACGGGTAAATGAAAAAAGCCCAATTTTCTAAACAAATTTTATGGATTTTTTCCTCGGACACCAATTTTACAATCAATTTACAAATGAATTTTTCTCAACAAAAAAAAGCTTTAAAAAGAGTAATTAGTTGAGTAACATTAATGTCGTTTTTTTTTCTAATAGTCAAACAAGGCAAATAAAAACAAGATCATTGGGAGAAAAAATGACAAAGTAATTGTTAGAATAATAAAAGATATTTAAAAAAATAACAAATAATTAGTTTATCTCGTAGTAATGGCTCTCTCAATGCATTTCTTGATCTATGGTTCGAACTTTGTTATTGCCATTTTGGTTACTAAAGCTTAATATGTATAAGTGGGGTGTAGGTCCTCTTTGGGCCTTCCTACCAAGTCATTATTACAGAGTACTACTTAAGTGGGTCTAGAATCTCTTTAAGCCTTCTCATTGTGAGGGCTAAGTGGACTAGTAAGTAACATTTGGACATGTTTTGGGGCCTTGCCTATTGAGGGGCCTGGGTGGTCGCCCCACCCTCTGAGCCGGCCCTGCCTATTTCCCGAACATTTTTTTTAGTTGCATAGTCCATTTGCTAACCCGTCCAAATAGATAAATCAAGATATCTCTTAAATAGGGTTCCCGGTCCTCATAGCATTTACAGCTCCATTAATCTCATCGTCGATTAAGAAATTCAAGAAGCTTCAAAAAATATTTCAAATATTGGTTACTATCAAAATGGTGCCAAAAGTACATAATAACTATTGCCACAACTGCCTTGGGGGAATGACATTGTTGTCAATAGTCTAGAACTTCTTACATCCGTTGATAGCTATCAGAATGAACTCCACTTAAGAGTTCTTAATTTTTCACACTAATCCGATATGCCATATGTTACGATTGTATTGTCAAAAAAGTCCTTGTTCTTCTAACTTCCAATATTTCAGTGTGTTACTGATAAAAGTACTGTTGGAAGAATTGACCATATCTATCAAAGCATACTTCTACATTAGAACTTGAAATCACTCATCTTTATATCTCCTTCTAGCTATAATAACACCAAATTACACTCCCGAAAGAATTCAACTCCCGCCAACTACAAGCAAGTTGCTAGACTAGCCACATAAATATGCCCATGTAATTGATATCCTAGTAGCCTATGCATTCAATTTCATTTTAAGCCAAAAGGAGCAAACCTACCACATACCTTAAGAGGTAAATAACAAGTAGAGCAAAAAGTGGCATGTAGTAGAATGAGTAAAACAAGTATCATAAGCTGCATGTCTCATTACCATCTACCTTTATGCAACTTCTTTTGGGGGTCCATGATATGCGTAATTCTACTTTAATAGTTTCAAGTGTCCTTTGTACTATACAAATGTTACAAAGATAATTAAAACACATTTGTTTGAGGGTCAAATGCAAACTACTTTCCAGTCCTCTAAATGCCGGAAGCACACGCTAGGCAGACAGGCAAGGGCCTAGAGCTTAGGGACCTAGGCAGAGAGACAAAATCTGGAGTACAAATAACTAAAATTCAAAAGTATATGTTAAAATGACAAAATAAAATAAAAATTGAATGAATGAATGAAAATAGGATATGTATCAACTGTGAATTCGTCAGTTACAATTTACCATAAAATTAATCAATGACCAAATTTCAATACCAAATGATTAAAGTATCAACCAATTAAACCCAAACTAAATCAAAGAAACAAAAACAAATATTTTTTTCTAGGCATTCCAAAGTATAACAAGCTAAAGACACAAAGAAATGTATGAAAACTATAATTAACAGAAACGTTCATCTAGTTATGCTCCCTTGGGCTCCTTCAGCCAAGGGTCTGAGCCACCTAAGCTACCATCTAGGGGCTTCTTTACTTTTGATCGTAAAAAGGACACTTATAGTGCAAATTCACTTTCTCAAGATGGAAATCAATCAATTCGTAAAAAAAGTTGGTCTCTCAAGTAAAACAATTAAGAAACATGTTTCCATAACAGGATAATATTAGCTTCCCATAGCAGGATAACATTGAAATCTCTACATGGGAGGACAGACTATTGAATATACTAAAGACCATTTGGACGGTGAAAGCCCTCTGAAAGTTCGAGCCTTCTTTGGAAGACCTGCAAGAACGCTATTCTTACTAGGGACAATCAGGTAAAGAAAAAGGGGTATGAACCGGGTACATGCAGCCTATGCAATAATCAAAAGAAATTAATTGAAGAACTTTTACTCAGGTGCAAGCTAGTTTGCCAATATGGGAGACTTGTAAGGACCAATCTGGAATTCAAAACCACCCCAGGTCTATCAAGTCGCTTTGGGGTGCTTGGAGTAGTCATCGTGTTTGTGCTAAGGATCAATAGTTGTAGGATATTGTTGTTGTAGCTATTTCTTGGGTGTATCGTTTGAGGGGGGGAAAATAGTGTATTCAATAACAAAATGCGACTCTCAACAATTGAGTCACTAATTACATGAAACATCTGGTTGTGAGGAAGGGAGGCATTGGGCAGAGGAAAGAAGCAGATAAGCATTACTAAGCAATAAGCATTACTATGGAGAATAGAAAGCAGAAAAGGGAGCTTGCACAGAAGGATAGTCAACCGTAGAAGTGTACGGTCCACTTCTTAGATGACTAAAGCCTTTGTGGAATATGTATTAGCTTTATTTCTAATTTATATGGCCAGGTGGGAAGTATCGAACTTACTTTTTTCCTTCTTTGTACCGACAACACTGACACTCAAAGGCTACTCGTTGGCTGTCATTTTATAGTTGGGCATTTCGTAACTATGATTAATAAAACATTGGGAATTATTCCCATCGTTTTATCTTCAAGAAATATTAGCTTGCATTTTGTTATTCATGATGATACTAAGAATTGATACCATGCTAATTTTCATGATATGAAGCTTCGAGAACGTGTAATTTTTTCATGGATCTAATATCATAATGTTTTTTATATGTCAGTAGGCATGGGCGACGAAGGAGAAGAAGAGAAGATGGCTGCTCCAAATTTATAAAGAAAATAATTCTTCGAAGAAAACCAGCATTCTATCCGTAGGTAATAGGTAACACATTATCCATAATTTATAAAACGTCAAGAGTACGGATTTAGATCCCCTAATGTCCTAGAATGTCAAGCAAATGTAGAAGAATGCACAAGATATTGACATATATGCAATTATGCATGAGATATTGGCCAATGGACATTCTCGTATCGCGTGCATTTTTTCATATTTACATGACATTATAAGGCGTTACGAGATATTGGCATTAGGGGATCCCAATCCCAAAAGTACAAACATAAACTAAACATAGAAAGATTATGATAAGCTGGAATATAATGAAAGACTGAATATGAAAAAATATACTCTTTACTCAACCCACAAAGATAGACTGAATCTTTGACAAAAGATCAAAGCTGACTCAAATACTAATCCAAAAACCACCAAACTTGGTGTAAACTTAAAATTCTAAGTTGAACAACATTCCAATTAGAACGACTTTAAATGCTTCCCCGTAAGGAAATGCAAGCAAACTTCCAATAGAGAAATCTTCCATGATACTAAGCTCTGATACATGCTAATTTTTATGATAACAAGATTCAGAAACAAGTTATACTACAAAGATAGGCTGAATCGCTGATTTAATCTCAAAGCTTGACTCAAATATACTATAAATCCAGGATAGTAAACCGAAAACAGCCAAAATTGGTTAGATTCAAAACAGCCAAAATTGGTTAGAATCAAAATTCTATCTTAGACCGAAATTCCAGTTATGTGGAACCGGAAATTCGAACACCTTTAAATGGCTCCCCATAAGGAAATGCAAACAAAGTTCCTAGAGTGAAATACTCCAAACAGCTAACACAAAGACAACGGTGGTTCGCCAAACAACAATTATCAGCCAGCCAATGGCGTCTCTACTCTAATCCAACATTGATCAAAGCTTTTGTCCTAGCATACTTTTCAGAGTGTCCGTGTCATATCCGGCACGACGTGGCCGAGAATGAAACATCTAGTGTTAAGTGTAGCTCCGTACCATGATGATGTTGAGATCTTCCTGTGGGATGTTCTCCAAAGAGACCTGCTTGATCGCGACGAAGTCCCCGTTCTCCAAATCCAGACCTTTGTAGACCCTCCCGTAAGCTCCCTTCCCGATTTCATCTCCGAGCATCTATAAAAACTCCAAATATCCATCAAATTGATCGAGAAAAAAATAACCGAGAAGAAGTGGAATTTGGAGAGGAATGCTTACGTATTTGTTGTCGAGAGTCTTGGGCTTCTGAAATTGAGGGATGCCGGAGGGACGAGACATGGCTGGAGCGTCGAAATTAGGGATTTGGATCGAGAAAGAAAGAGAATTTGGGTTTTTTTTTTTGGGATCGGAAAACCCTAGTTGGACCCCATTTCCCCTCTCCCTCAACCTCGGCAATGGGGGAAGAGGAGGTCGTGCTGTGTCCTCATCATTTCTTAAACGTATTCTAACGGGTCCTTATCGGGTTTGTACTATTTCCGTTAATTGTAACCCGTAAACTATTACGACGCCCCCGCGCGCCGCCCATGTTTTTTCTTTTCTTTTCTTTTCTTTTCTTTTCACCATTACTGTGTTTATGCGTGAAAATTGTTTGTCAAAAAACTTTTAGAAAGTTAATTCACTTTTTAAAATAACTGAAAGATTATTGTGAAAAGTATCTTTGCTGTCAGAAAATTTGCTGTACAAAATATATTTTAGAAAAAATTAATTAAAATGAAATAATTTATAAAAAAATTGAAATCACGAAAAGTTTTATCATCTCCGATAGCAAAAATATGAAATAATAATTTTTTTTTATTTGTCAAAATTTCGCCAACTGGATTGTCGTCAACCAAGTTGACAAAAATATGACAATAAAATTTTTTTTTTGATGATTTTTTTGATAGTTGGGTTTGATTTTTTTTTTTTCTTTTGGGTTTTATAAATAATTAACCAATAGATTTTCTAACGACAATTGAAAATTAACTAAAATATTTTTTCAAATATTAGATACCATATATATTATCAATAGTAACTGTTTGATTATTATCTATACTAATTTGTTATTATGTATACTGGTATAATTTTGAAAATATAATTATTATCTATAGTAATTTGTTATTATCTAACTAAACACATATTCAAAATTTAAAACATATATTATGAGAAATCATAATTAAAATAGATATCACAATTTAACAAATAACAAACTAATTATTTTTTATCTATATAATTAATTATTTTAAATAATTTTTGTGTACAAATAACAATAAATTATCTTTTAGTGATATGAAAGAAAAAATATAATATTGATAATAATATTAATCAATAGATTTTGTTATCATTCATATTAGTATAGATAATAACAAATTAGTATACATAATAAAAAAATTCGAAAATAAAATTACCGAAAGTAAAATTTGGAGGTCGGAAATTATTTTTTTGCGATTCTAAAAATTTTCGAAATCCGTCAAATGGTAAAACAGTTTATCCCGTAGTACTTTTCGATACGGTCATTTTTGCACAAACTGGACCTTGTTTCGATCTCTCAGTCAAAAGTTATGATATTTTAAAGTTTAAATTTTATATTTTTGCCTCTAACATGTGCGTCTTGTTTCGGATGAAAAAAAAAAATTTACATGAATTGTGTTACTCTCGTCGAAAACATACAAATCGACCTATTGTTTGATGAAAAACGATTTAAAAACAAATAGTTATTGCCGCTCAGAGTCTGCTCGACGGCAAACGCAAAATTATTACGGCAGGAATTTTTTTATTTTTTTTTGTTCAATGATAGCATATTTTATTTTGTATGTTAAATTTTATTTTCTTCTAATTTATTTAAAAAAATTTATTGCTAGAACAACTTTTTTTAAAAAGAACTAAACCTAAATAAAACTAAACAAAAACAAAAAAAAATAAAAAAAATAAAAAAACTTGAAAAAAAAACCAAATCCAATTATCCAAAAAAAATCTAAAAATCAAACTAAAACAAATCAAAACAAAAAACCACTGTCACATTTTTGCCAACCGAGTTGACAAAAATTATACAAATATAAAAAAAAATTTAATTTTTGTCATCTAAGATGGCTAAACCTTTGTGATTTCGAATTTTTAAAAATTATTTGATTTTAATTAATTTGTTTAAAAATATTTTTTTTATAGTATTTTTTTTTCAAAAGTATAACAGTAATCTCAAACCAACCCAAAAGATAATGAGTTTGGTTTCAAGAAGAGATAGAAACATGGCCAACTCACACCTAAGTCTAAAGTTCCTATACTCCCTACTTGTTAAAAGAAAATTTTGGTTGGTGTATTATTTTATATCATATATTGCTATCTCCAATCTTATAATGCGGTTTAGAATCGAATTAAAATTGAGTCGTCCAAGTCGTAAGTAAATACTCAACCAATTTAATTTTTAAAAAAAATTATAGGAGATAAATAAAAAGTAAAACCAACTTTCCTGTTGTCCGTCAAAGCCGTAAGTAAATATTCAACCAATTTAATTTAAAACAATTACTGGAGATTTAAAAAATCTAAAACCGTAAGTAAATACTCAACCAATTTTTTTTTAAACTTACAGGAAATAAATAAAAACTTAAACCAGCTTCTCTTTAAAAAAATCTATGTTGGTGTTGTTTCCTTTGGACTAGTAAAGATAGTCTCACATTGGCTATACCACAAAGTGGGTATCTCAATATAATACTTTGTATGAGTTGAGGTGTGAACATGAGATGTGGTGGGGCACATGGGTGCCATGTAGGGGTATTTTCTTAGGAGAAAAAAGGATTAACTTCTCATGAAAGCATTTATGCTTTTTGTCATGCTCTTGAAATTATTTCCATAGGAGCTAAGCCCCAAAGCGACTCGGACTCGGACTCGGGCTCAAGGGCGCAAAGTGGCGCTTTTTTGGCGCACTTAGCACGTCGCATGGTTGCATGTGTGGCCGCTTGGGCAGCCGCATGAGCTGCTGCTTGGGCTGCCGCATGAGCTGCTGCGTGAGCGGCCGCATGTGAGGTTGCTTACGTGGCCGCTGCTTTCAGATATATTTGAACGGTTATGAAAAGATATGGACAGTTATTCAGATCCGTTTTTTATGGAATTTGAAATTAATTTGTACCTATGTTTTAGGAAGTATCAATTAATTTGTTCCTATCTTTCCGTAACTAATGGACGGCTAGGGTTTCTACCATCTCTCTATAAATACTCTCTCTGTGCCTCTTTGAGAACTTACTTCGAAAATCATGAGACGAAGAGAGTTGCTGCTGCCGCCATCATTGGTGTCACGCCCCGATCTCCAGCAGGAATCGATCGTCCCCGCTAAGTGCGAATCACCGCGCCAGTGCTCCCGTAGGATGATCGTTTCCATCGGGACGTGATGCCGCGCGAGCCTGTAGTTGTACCCGCGCAAGGCAAATACCGGAAAGACCATTGATAACTAGTTCACCAAGTCGATATAGCGAAAACATAGAATAACACAAGTATGAATACATAAACAAGCTCTCTTTATTGATAATGAATAAGGTTACAAGCGGCGCTAGGCCGAAATTACAAGTCGCTCAAGCTCTCTCTCTCTCTAACTTATAAAGGCGTGCCAAGCTGCTTACCACTTGGGATGATACATAGGCGATGTTTCAATATAATGTCATATATATGTGCTCCAGCTTCGGACGCAACACTTCAAGGCTCCAGAGCGAACTCTACGCCTTGGCGCACACGAGGGGACATTCTGCACCGAACAAGGTTCTCCCGCACCCTGCAAGCAATCTGGTGGGTTATTAGCGTCACGTCCCGATTCCGTGGAATCGATAATCGTCCCTCGGACGTGACCGTCGTGCGGGTCTAGGTTGCGCACCGCACAAGGCTAAATTATTTTGTTTCGCATAGCGAACACATATTCAGAGTACGCAGATAAATTGAAACACGAATTTGAAATATGGAAAAGTTCTCTTTATTGATAATGAACATCTATTACAAACTCTTGAACGAGTCAGCTAATTGTCACACGGGCTTACAAAAGTGTTGACACAAAATGAGATGGCAGTCCTGTACATTATATCCCTTTACTAAACTTCAAAATGACAAAGACCTCCGGGCGGGATGACGGCCTTCCCACGGAGCTGCATTGTGTATTGAGTTGCTAGCTCCTTTCTTCAAGTACTTCAAAATGCGGCGCGATCAGGATGCGCCTACAGCTGGACTGGATCGGAAAAGACGACTTCGGTTCCTCGCTCGGTTCTCCTTAGTACGGAGAACCTGTTTCAACGAGGGTCAGTACATCAAAATGTACTGGTGAAGGCGAGCTAATCCGTCCCTTTGTGGCATCATGCCAGTGATCCCTTCGTATATTTAAACTTGTTGCAAGCTAACTTGTGTCTTCGTGGCAGGGAAGGCATGGTAAGTATTGTGCAGGTGGTTCAGACGGACAGGTAAAAGCCACCGAACGGTGGCAAGTTCATTTTATTAGTTTATATATATATACTGCTACTTGTAAAATAAACTAAGGCAAGATAGAAATACCACTAATAATATGCATGCTTCATTAAAACAACGTGTTGATTGGTATAGTTGGGTTAGCTCGCCTTCACCAGTACATTTTGATGTACTGACCCTCGTTGAAACAGGTTTTTCGCACTAAGGAGAACCGAGCGAGGAGCCGAAGTCGTCTTTCCCGATCCAGTCTAGCTGTAGGCGCATCCTGATCGCGCCGTATTTTAAAATACTTGAAGAAAGGAGCTAGCAACTCAATACACAATGCAGCTCCATGGGAAGGCCGGCATCCCGCCCGGAGGTCTTTGTCATTTTGAAGTTTAGTAAAGGGATATAATGTACAGGACTGCCATCTCATTTTGTGTCAACACTTTTGTAAGCCCGTACGGCAATTAGCTGACTCATTCAAGAGTTTGTAATAGATGTTCATTATCAATAAAGAGAACTTTTCTATGTTTCAAATTTGTGTTTCAATTTATCTGCGTACTCTGAATATGTGCTCGCTATGCGAAACAAAACAACTTAGCCTTGTGCGGTGCGCAACCTAGGCCCGCACGGCGGTCACGTCCGGGGAACGATTATCGATTCCACGAAATCGGGGCGTGACAATCAGTACGTGAATGCACTGGTAGGGAGGCTTCTCGCCCGCTCGACAAATCTAACACGTTATATTAGTTTCGTGCACCGACTATTAAGTTATCTTTCTAGTCTTGCCTTAGGATCAATTTTATGGCATAAGATACAAAGTCTAACTCGTGTGTCAGTGTGTCGTGCGATATACGGGAGACATGGTGATACTTACCAACTTACCATTTGTCCTCCCCTGTCCAAGTATAAAATCAAGTTAAAAATAAACCACGAATATATATATATATATATATATATATATATATATATATATATATATATTGCATAACGAACAAGTGTATGCTTTGTGACTCAGGTTGTGCAATGCGTTATACTCAGGGCATACAGATTTCTCAGATGTCTTATACTCATTATACACCGGCATGTTATACTCAGACTATTAAAATGTGTATCAAAGCTTCAGATTTACTTGGTCCAGTTAACGATCAGCACGCATAATGCGCCGTACATCCGTTACTTGCCACAAGTTTCTACGAACCCATACGCAGGTTGCCGCCAAGTATGAAATATACTAATGATACATACTTGGTCTTATGGCCTGACGAGCCACCATGGACAAGTTATAGTCTCAGCATGGGAATGGGATACAACGCAGGTAGCGAGCCCCGCTACACGCCTTCCCGTCCGAAGCAAACGACTATCTGAATATTTCTGACCGGTTCGGATCGGCCCCGGTGCGACCAGCGTACCGTCCGCAGGAACCATAAGCCTGTGCACTGGTTGTCCATGACCATTGACGATCAACACTAAGCTTTTATTATATGCAACATTTTAAGGCCTTGAATGAACATAGCTACTAGACATAGTGCGAATGCATTTACTCGTTCAGAGATCTCATGATCTAGTGTGTCCCGTTCTATGCACCGTTTATGCCGACGTTTTACTACTTATTGCAGCTCCCATTTTGGGAGTTGCCTTGGCGATCCAACGGTCCCGAAGACTTTTCGTGTTTTTATTATTTGGCTTGGAACGACTATTTTGATAGTTTTTCTGTCACAGGTAAGTGAACCAGGATCTAAGTTGTGCTTCTATATCGAGGCAATATCTATATGACGAGCATTTCAAGGCATATGAAGGAATATACTTAAAAGAACATATAAAGAATAAAAGTAACGCTACGAGGGTGAGGTTATAAGAACTGTAAAGCAAGCATACCATTCCATTCAATCGATCTACTTCAATGTTCTATGCAAAGAGATATAAGATGGGATTATTCCCTTAACTAGATATGTTGTATTCTTTATTAGCATGCAAGAGGTGATTCGTCTAGCGACTAGCATGTATCAACCATATTTTTAAGTGTGCAGGCTAAGCAAAGACAGGTTCATCGTAGCCATCCACCTTAGCAATGATTTGTCTCGGTCGAGCGATACTCCGAGCGAGCCTTTGAAAGTCTAAGTCTGAACTCCTGAAGGGCCAAGTCTGAAATCATTTGCCTCAAGCAAAGTCTTCTCGCTGAGCAAAGTGGGTCAAGTTATCGCACTTGTGCCGTTTGAATCGGCTATCCGTATTGATACAGAGTGGGTCCTTATAATTGGAGTCCAGGAAGTTCGTGCGAGTCCGAAAAAGAGGTGACAACGAGCGTTCCAGAAATTCTACGTGAACTTGTTGGTTCCTGGACGTAGATCATGTGGGGGCGAATGTTGCTTTGAGCAACGGTGATCTTCATCACCCCAGCAAGCATATTTTATTTTCTCTTTGTCACGCCCCAATCTCAAAATATAGAGGGACTAGACACGTGGCAAGGCCAGCAGCACACACCGATGGGCAACCCAATTTAATGGATCCATCGGGGCATACTTAAGCTGTAGTACATCAATAAATAGGTCCAATGATACAAGTCACATTCTATTCTAATCTCATCCACAATAGATAATCACAGATCAAAAGCCAGAATAAATGCAAATAAATATAATCTAACATGTCTCAATAAAAGTGTCTCGGGGAACAATCCGAGAACAAGTCTGATACACTGTCAAGATACAAGAATAAAGATATCAACAATAATACTGAGTATGGACAAAGTATATACTCAGAAGATACCCGCAGAGGTCACTCGTCTACTGGATCTGGTACTGCTCCAGTGCCTGCTTCTGCTCCTTCTCGTGCTAATGCTCATGTCCTGTATACCTCGGGATCGATCTCGTCTGCTATACTTGGGGACATAATCCGGATCCAGGTCCTCAGGGGACATAGCAAGGTACAAGAATAATCAAGCCAAAATAAATGTAGTGCAGCAAATAAATGAAACAATAGGGTAATACTATATAACCAGCTAAGTGATATGCAAGATGAGAGCATCACTAGAACTCAGGCAGAAACTACTACAAGCTCTGTGTCGGGGAGCCGGTAGCAGTGATATCATGTGGTTGTCTAGCTCGGAGAGAGACTAAGACGCCGGCATAATATAATCAACATGTAGCCTGTGTGTCTCTCCCCACCCAATGTAATCATACGTCTCATGTCCACAATGTCTCATGTCCATGCCATGCAGGATCAAATCTAATACAGCAAGTCATATGATAGCTATGAATATAATATCTATGTCACAAGTCCTGTAGCCTATACAGAATCACCATGAATGTCTCAGAAAGATTCTGTCTCATAAATAGTGTCAGGTGTCCTGGGTATGACGCACTTGATAAAACAAGCACGAGAATACATAGGGTCTCGATATCCATCTCTATGTGACGTTACAACGTGTCAGGGACAAAGTTCTCCAAATTCGTCAAACTTAGTGTCAACAGGTCCAGAACGATGATACGAACCCAACGAAACTTCCAGAATTGGATTCCGATGAGCCGATCACAAAATCGCCCGTCAAGTGGAGCCTGTGGGGCCCACGATACGCGGTTTTGTCAACGTTCTCAGAATCGAACCAAACTTGGGTCACAGGACCAGCGTATCGCTACGAGTCCGATGGCACAAGTTTCTTTTCGATCCGACGTGTGTACACGAAGTTACAACGAGATTCAGAATGGGCGGATACGGGGGTGTTGTCGGCGGATACGCGTTGATTCCGGTGCGCACGTTTCGGTGAAGATCGCGCGCGACCAAGTCGTCCCGTTTGGCGGGACGTACTCAGTTTCGGGGTGAAACAGAGCGTTGTTTTTCCTGTTTTTGGATCACGATTTGCGATCGCCACAGGACGCGACACACCGAGCGGGTTGCACGAGCATCGAGAGGGTCACACAGGGTTCGCGTTGCAATAGACGGAACCAAAAACGGAGCAACGAGGAGAGAGAAAATGTTACCTGAACAGGGCTCCGTGGAATCGAATTTCCCGTGTCCGCGAGGCGACACGATACAATACGACACGAAGCAAGGGTTTAGGGTTTCCAGGCTGGCCGGAGCTACGGCGGCACTGGCTGAGGGCTCGCGGAGGTGGCTGGGGGAGCCGGAGCGGGCGGGGGCTCGCCGGAGCCGGCTGCTGCTGTTAAGGTGTAATCCCCCTGATTTTCAAAAATTTATAAATTTGGATTTTTCTGAATTTTCTGGAATTTTCTTGGATTTTTCTGGAATTAAATTCATGTTCTTTAATTATTAAAGGATTTTTAAATGTTAATAAATAATATCAAAATATTATTAAGATAATATTTTATGGTGTAAAATGGAAAACCGGACACAGGGTAATTTTTCGGGAATTTATTGGATCCCGGATGAATTTTTAAACCATTAAAAACTATTGTTAAATTTAACTGATTAATTAAATCAAAATAATTAATGAACCAAACCAACCCAGTGTGTGAACCGGACCAGACCGACCGGTCTAACTAGACCAAACCGCTCAGGCTAGCGGGTCGGATCCGGGTCAGACCCGACCCGCTAAGCACCCGACCCAAACCGTTTGGAGCCCAACCCCTGACCTTTCTCCTTCCCGACGTTTCTCCTCCGGCGGCCGTTTCCGCCGCCGTGGCCGCCGGAGACCCCCCATCTTCACCTCCCCTGTAACCCCCGACCGCTCCTCTTCGACTTCCGGCCAACATCCGGCCGTCTCCCTCCCTTCAAACCCTATATAAGCCGAACCCTCCGCCGGAAAAGAACCCCTCCAACTCTTCTTCTCCGGCGAGCTAGGTATTCCGGCCACTTCCCTCCAGCCTCTGACCAGCCCAGCCAAGATCTGGCCTCAGTCTCCGTTCGCCTCACTTCCAAACCCGACGCCGCACCTCCCGTTGCCACGCCACCAGAAAACCCGACCCCATTCTTCCCGTTCAGCCGACGTCCGGCCAAGATTCGGCCGCCCAGACGTCGCCGGCCACACCAGGACAGGCGCTGCTTCCGCCCGCACCCCAGGCTGACTCCGGCGAGTCCCGACCAGCTCCGGCAAGCCTCCAGCAGCAAGCCCTAGCCAGGACACAGCTTGGACACGGATCCAGGACACGGAGACTCGAACTTGACACGCGCAGATCGGACTTTTTGAAACCTGTTCAGTAACCACAACTTTCTGTTCGTAGCTCGGTTTCCTATTCCGTAAATTGTATCGTGTAGCCTGTATGACCCTCTCGGTGCCCGGACAAACTGCTCGGGGCATCGCGTCCTGTGGTGATCGCGAACCGCGATCCAAAAACAGGAAAAACTAAGCCCTGTTTCACCTCGGAATAGAGTACGCCCCGCCAAACGGGACGACTTGGTCACGTGCGGTCTTCACCGACACGTGAACATCGTAGATACGGACGTGCAGGCTTTCGCAGAAGCTGATTCGGATGTGCGTGCACACCGAAATCAGTACGTATCCGCGGACAACACCCCGTATCCGACTTTTCTGTAATTAGCTGTAACTTAGTGTATACACGTCAGATCGAGACAAAACTTGCGCCATCAGACTCGTAGCAATACGCTGGTCCTGTGGATCAAGTTTGGTTCGATTCTGAGAACGTTGGAAAATCACATGTCGTGGGCCCCACAGGCTCCACCTGACGGGTGATTTTGAGAACGGCTCATCGGAATCCAATTCTGGAAGTTCCGTTGGGTTCGTATTAACGTTCCTGACTTGTTGACACTAAGTTGGACTAATTTGGAGACCTTTGACCCTGACCCGGTTTTCGTGCAAAGCGGCCCACATATGGACTCGCTTTGGCCCAGAAATATCGTTTTTGTCCTTGTGTCCAAACTGGACTCAAGGACAGGCGTTTCTAACTATTTCCTATGTTCTGAGACTGTTGGTAATATTCATTTCAGCTTTTGGAGGAGAGTTTGCTGAACCCACAGTTACAGGGACCGCTACCGGTATTCCAATCCCAGGCAAGTGTACATTGCCATAAATTACAGTTTATTAGTTTATTTTATTCTCTTGCTCTATTTTCTGTGACTAGTGTACATGATATAACCTAGGACCGTATGACATACTTAGTGTCCGATTACAGTCGGGTGCCAACTCCGTACGCGAAGTTGTGTATGTCATTTAGTGATGGACATTCGAGACCCTTTATATTCTCGTGCTTGTTTATCAAGTACACTATAACCTAGGACACTTGACACCATACATTGACAGAATCTTCCTGAGATATTCAAGGTGATTCTGTGTAGGATACAGGATGGACATAGTTATTATACTCGTAGATTATGACTGTTGCATTAGCTCTGATCTCACGTGACATGGACATGAGACGTGTGGTTTCATTGGGTGGGGAGAGACACGCAGGCTACAGGCTGTTCTATATACATATACTACTATTGTGAGGTTGTAGACTCTCGAGCAGAGCTAGACCACTACTAGATATTGCTGCTACCGGCTCCCCGACACAGAGCTTGTAGCAGTCTCAGCCTAAGTACTAGTGTTGCTCTCAGTTGCATTATCACATAGATGGTTATGTAGTTACCCTGTTTATTTCATTTCTATTTCACTGCATCTATTTTTGGCTTGTATTATTTGTACCTTGCTATGTCCCCTGAGGACCTGGAATGGATGATGTCCCCAGGTTTAGCAGAAGAGCAGTATCCCGAGGTTTACAGGACAGGAACTGAAGCTGTACCAGGAGCTGTTGCTGAAGGAGTACCTAACATAGAAGCAGAGGTGATGGCTGAAGACTTTACTTGAGATTATGATATTTGTACTCTTCAGATACTCTATTTTTGGACTCTTTTGTTCTGGTCTGATGAACCAGTGTTCTAGACTCTTATCGGGTTGTTCCCCGACATACTCTGCTGAGACTGGACTTTGATGTACTTTCTTTATTGCTGATGTTCTTACTATTCTGTGTGTGGATGATATTAGTTTTTTTTGACTTATTGTTGTAGACCTATATTACAGCTTAAGTATTCCCGATGGATCCATTAAATTGGTTTGTCCATCGGTGTGTACTGCTGGCCAATGCCACGTGTCTAGTCCCTCGATATTTTGGGACTGGGGCGTGACATAAGGCTGCTGCTGGAGAGGAAGGAGGGGGAGAGGGCGGCGGCCGCTGCTGGCCGGAGGAGGCGGGGGCGAGGGCGGCGAAGGCGGCGAGGGCGGCGAGGTCTGGAGGGGGTTCGAGGTGGTGGCGGGGAGATTTGCGGCGGAGGGGAGGGGTTTAGGGTTTTAAATAGGGCGGAGCGAGGGGGCTGGGTGCCACGTGAGGCGGAGGGGGAGGTGACGTGCGCCGGGCGACGCGGGCGGGGCCAGAAGACGCGAGCGGGGCGGCAGGAAGACGCGGGGGGGTTCAGGTCGTGGGGTACGGGTTGGACTCGGGTCGGGTCGGGTTGGCCGGATCTGACCCGTTAGGGTCAGGGCGGTTCGGTCCAGTTTGGTTGGACCGGGTTCAGGCCGGTTCAGCCCGGTTTGAGCCCGGTTCAACCCGGTTTGTTTAGGTTTAATTAAAAATAGGGTTTTGAGGCTTTTAAAAATATTTTTGGGGTCCAATAAATTCCAGAAAAATTATCCTAAGTCCAATATTTTATTTTACACCCAAAAATATTATTTTTATAATATTTTAATATTGTTTAAAAATATTTAATTTTATTTAATGTCGAAAATATCTTGTTTTTAATTACCGAAAAATTACCAAAAATTTCAGAAAAATTTAGGAAAAATCCTGAAAAAAATCAGGGGGTTTTACACTCCTTTCTCTTCTCTTCTGCTAGTTGTAATTCTGTTCTGTCCGTTTGCAACTACGAGAATAAGGAAGAACGTGAAGTTTGTTTTTTATAATTTTTTTGTAATCTTAAGAGCAAGTTGTAATCAGAATCTTTATATAGTTCTTTGTGGTGATCGAGAAAAGTCAAAGTGGAAACTTTTGTGTGAATCTCTGATCTCGACCACGCGTTCTTCCATCTTTGGCTAAGCCTCGGAAATTACAATCTAAAACCGTAACTATACTCGACCAGTATAATTTTTTTTAAAACTTTTGGGAGATAAATAAAATCTTAAACCAAGTTTCCTCTTATCTGTCCAGGTCGTAAGTAAATACTCAATTAAATTTTTTTTTTAAACTTATGGGAGATAAATAAAAAGTTAAACTAACTTTCCTCTTATCCGTCCAAGCCGTAAGTAAATACTAAACTAATTGTCGAACTCGAGTGACAATTGTGGTTACCGAGGAGCGGCATAAGATCCTAGTTGGGTGGCGAAAGATTTTTGGATCGAACCACAAGATCCGTATTATTTCTTCCATTTATAAATGGTGGTAGTTGGAGGCAGTGGCCCAAAAGGCATACAACACAGTGTGTAAAAGGTCATGAGTGTTACGTCGGGCATCTTAAAAAAAATCCCAACTAATTAATTAAAAAAACTTACGGGAGATTAAAAAAATCTAAAACCGTAAGTAAATACTCAACCAATTAAAAAAAATTTAAAACTTACGAGAGATAAATAAGAATTAACATTAAATATACGTGCACGTTACTAGTTATTATAATACGACTAAGAAACGACTCAAACATGAGTTATCTAAGTCGTATGTATATCATCAATTATTGATATATAAAAAATAAAAATAAAATATCGCAAAAAATATATATAAAAAAATAAAAAAAAACTAACTGCTGCATAAGTTTTCTTTTCAAGTAGTTGAGAAAAAGATTTAAAAATCACCTGAACATATAACAAATCTCTACTACTATAATACGACTAAGAAACGGCTCAAACATGAGTCATCTAAGTCAAATGTATATCATAAATTATTGATATATAAAAAATAAAAATAAAAAAATTATCGCAAAAAAAAATATATATATAAAAATTTAAAAAATTTAACTACTGCATATGTTTTCTTTTCACGTAGTTTAGATAAAAAAAAAACAAAACCACGTGAACATATAACAAATCCTTAAATATATTCAAAATATTATATTTAAACTAACTATAAGGTATTATCTAATTAAACACATATCTAAAATTCAAAAAAAAATAGAAAAAATTATAATTAAAATATATTCCAATCATATTTAAAATATTCTAATATAATTTAATTTTTTATCTAAATTTTTAATAATATCAACTTGATATCCTAAACTTTAAAAATAGACAATTTGATACCTCGAATGTAATCGTACAACTTAATACACTGTCAATGTAAAAGAAAATACTAAATGACTCAAATGTAATTGTACAACTTAATACTAAATGACCAAGATATCTCTCATTCAAATTTAGAATTAGTGTTTCCTCCCCTTCTTCCATTGACCCTCAGTCTAAGCCATGACTAGTCTAAGCCATGACTCCTCCGCGGTGTCCTCATCTTGGCCTTTCATTTCGCATATATAGTCTCGCCAAACGGCGGGTTCTGCTCCGATATCGCCTTTTGCTTTTTCTCCTCCGCCCCCTTCCCCGTCAACGCCTCCGACCCTGTTTTCCTTCGGTGAAACTTCTCCGTCCCCGCCACCTGGTGGAACCATGAGTGGCACAATACTAATACTCCTCCATCCATCTTCCAACATCTTGTCGTCGACGACTTTCTTACCTCATCATCAACGACTTCCTCATCCCGAGCTCGAAGTCGCTACGTTCGGAAACAACCTCTGGCCATGAGTTCCTAGCTCTAAAGGAGATCGGCGTCTCCGACTCAATCGGCGTCTCGAAAAAATTGTCCCCTCCCTTCGTCATCTCCGCAGTCGCCACCGACCCCTTCCGCCCCGGTGCCCCAGTGGCTTCTTCGACTTCGTTTTCATTGGAAGATGACACATTGAACCAACCGTCGCCTAGTGGTAAAAGGCTTGGGATGGGGCGTAGGCAGGGTTCGATCCCTAGGATCTCGGGTAGTTAATTAAGGAATGTTAAGGGTTCGGGTAGATAAAAAAAAAAATCAATAACTTTTTTTAAGTAATCCTAGTTACGTCACTGTTATAGTTTAGTTTTGGGTGGGTGCATGGGGTGGGGTGGGGGTTGAATTGAATTGATTTTTTTTGTCATTTTGGTCAGATCTATCTCAACTGGTTGTATTCATCTCCATGGTCTTCACAAGGAGAGTGATTCCAATTTGTGTAAAATGCAATAAGATTTTCTTCACGTGTTTAATACTTTGCATTCTAATTCAATTTATCTTGTTTATAACTATTAGAGTATTATATTTATAGTTGTTATATATATATATATATATATATATATATATATATATATATATATAGTTATGTTTTGTCACGTCCCAGTTCCAAAATATCGAGGGACTGGACACGTGGCAATGGCCAGCAGCACGCACCGAAGGTCAACCCAATTTAATGGAACCATCAGGGCACACTTAAGCTGTAAGAAGGTCTACTACAACAAGTCACACTAATCTCATCCATAAAAGATAAATAAATAAACTGCATAATGAAATGGAAATAAGTAGCAACAAATCTCAACAAGTCGGTCGGAGAAACAATCCGACATATGTCTGAATACTCTGGCTCAGTAGGCCAGGAACAAAAGAGATAAACATAAAGTAAATACTGAGTACGGGATTAGGTACTCAGGAGAAGTCTTCGGCAGTCACCTCGTCTTCAGGGTTCAGTTCTGCTCCAGTATCAAGTCCAGTAATAGCTTCAGCTCCTGTCCCGTATATCTCGGGGTACTGCTCCTCAGCTAAACCTGGGGACATAATCCATTCCAGGTCCTCAGGGGACATAGCAAGGTACATAAAATACAAGCAAAATAATAAGCAGTGCAGCAATAAGTAAATAATGGGGTAGACTATGTAACCAACTAAGTGATATGCAATATGAGAGCAGCACTAAAACTCAGGCTGAGACCGCTACAAGCTCTGTGTCGGGGAGCCGGTAGCAGTAATAACAGGTAAAGGGTCTAGCTCTGCTGGAGAGTCTACAACCTCACAATAGTAGTGGATATATATATAAAACAGCATGTAGCCTGTGTGTCTCTCCCCACCTAATATAATCACGCATATCATGACCATAACGTCTCATGTCCATGTCAGCGGAATTATAGCTAATGCAACAAGTCATAGAATATCTAAGAATATAATGTCTATGTCAAGTCCTGTATCCTATACAGAATCACCACGAATATCTCGGGAATATCCTGTCTCATGAATAGTGTCAAGTGTCCTGGGTCGTATGGTACTTGATAAGACAAGTACAGGAAAATAAAGTGTCACGAATATCCATCTCTAGATGACCATACCCAATACCGCGTACGGTGTTGGCACCCGACTGATAATCGGACGCTAAGTACGTCACACGGTCCTAGGTTAAGCATGTACATCAGTTATAAATAAAGCAAGGAATTATGCAACAAGACTATAAAGTTGGCAAGGTATACTTGCCCTATGATGTATAACTAAGCCAAGGAATATGTAGCAAATACTGCAAGTTTGGCGAGGTACACTTGCCTGATGTTTGGATTCCACTACGGTTCTGTAGCAAATACTGCAAATTCTGCAAGTTTGGCGAGGTACACTTGCAAATACTGCAACTTGGGTCACAGGACCAGCGTATCGCTACGAGTCCGATGGCGCAAGTTTCGTTTCGATCTGACGTGTGTACACAAAATTAGGGTGAATTACAGAAAAGTCGGATACGGGACGATGTCCGCGGATACGCGTTGATTCCGGTGTGCACGCACACCCAAATCAGCTTCCGCAAAATCCCACACGTCCGTATCGACGACGCGCACGAATCTGTGAAGACCGCACGCGACCAAGTCGTCCCGTTTGGCGGGGCGTACTCAGTTACGGGGTAAAACAGGGTCTGGTTTTTCCTATTTTTGGATCGCGGTGTGCGATCACCACAGGACGCGATGCCCCGAGCGGTTTATCCGGGCACCGAGAGGGTCATACAGGCTACGCGTTGCATTTTACGGAATTGAAATCGGAGATACGGGGTGCGAGATACGAGTACCTGAACTGGCCCTTCGAAACTGGGGTTTTCCGTGTCTGACACGCGTTCTGGACACTGTGTCAGCCGTGTCCACTGTGTCCGCGTGTCCAGCAGCGAGTCCGGTCTAGGGCTGAGGGTCGTCGAAGCTGCGGGACTGGCCGACGGTCGGCGAGGCATCGCCGGGCTAGGGCGGAGCTGGCAGGGGGTCGTCGGTCGGGTCACCGGAGGCGGAGGAAGTGGAGGAGGCGGAGGAGGATTCTGGAGAGGGGGAGGCGTCGGGTTAGGTGCTGGAGGGTGGTGGACGGCGGGTAGAGGTGAGGGCCGCCGGAGTCTGGTCGCCGGAGGTCGGGGTAAGGGCCGCCGGAGTCTGGGTTAGGGTTAGGGGAAGTGAGGCGGGCGGCGGAGAACTCGGGGCGGGACGATCGTGGGGGTGAGGGGTGCAGCGGGTCGGGTCTGGCGGATGCGGGTGTGGCCGACCCGACCCAATAGGAAACGGGCTGGGCCGGTCTGCGGGCTGGGCCGAAAAACAACAACAACAATAATAATAATAATAATAATAATAATAATAATAATAATAATAACCATTAATTAATTAATAATTAGCTTAAATAGTTTTTAGGCATTTAAAAATAGGTCTGAGGCCCAATAAAATCCAGAAAAATTACCCTAAGTCCGGTTTTCTATTTTACACCATAAAATCATATTTTTATTATATTTTAATATTAGTTGTTAGCAATTAAAAATTATACAATTACCACAGCACCTATGTAAATTCCCGAAAATTGCAGAAAAAATTTCCAAAGATTGATTTTTTAAAAAAATCTAAAAATTTTAGGGTGTTTACATGTTTCAATTTCATTTGAGATGAGTTGGTGGTCATAGGGAGAGTAGGAAAGTTCATGTGCACAATTAGTATTGAGATGTGTATATATATATATATATATATATATATATATATATATATATATATATATATATATAGTTATGTTTCAATTTTATTTGAGATGAGTTGGTGGTCATAGGGAGAGTAGGAAAGTTCATGTGCACAATTAGTATTGAGATGTGTAAGCATATATATATATATATATATATATGTGTGTGTGTGTGTGTGTGTGTGTGTGTGTGTGTGTGCTAGAGAGGGGTGTCGGGTAAGTAATAACCAACAATAATAAGTAGCAACAACAGTAAGCAGCAGTAATAAGCAGCAGCAGCAGCAATAAGCAGCAGCAGCAGTAGCAATAACAAGTAGTAAGCAGCAGCAGCAACAACAACAACAACAGTAAGCAGCAACAGCACCAATAACAAGCAGTAAGCAGCAGCAGTAAGCAACAACAGCAGAAGTATGAACAAGCAATAAGCAGCAGCAGCAGCAGCAATAGTGTATAGCACAATAGTGCATTAGAGATTAGGATGTATGTATCAGTTAAAGTTAAGTTAGTTAATATTGTTAGTTAGATATATATATATATATATATATATATATATATATATATATATATATATATATATATACATTAGTTAGCATAAGTATTAGTATTGGTTAATATTATGTCTAGTTTACCTTGAGTTACACCAAGGTAATGAGAGTTGAGGTGTCCTGGGTATGGGTATTGAATACCGGATGATTATGCTAGTTATGTTAGTTTGGTATAGTATTGATATAAGTTGTGAGTATAAGTGCATGTTAGTATATAGTGGGGTATGAATGGCTAGTTAGTTAACTGTTAGATATTGGATTATCTTGTGATACCAAGGTAATGTCAAGATATTGACTTATACTCAAGATATTGGGTTTGTGTATCAAGAGGGGTGTGTAGGTGGTGTGATACCGTATTTGGCTCAAAGCCAAGGTATCCACTTAGCATTAGTTTAGCTAGGGGTACTATATATTTTTATCTTGTATATATATATTATTGTATTTTCATATCTAATAATTTACGTATCTTATGATACGGTATAGTGTTGGTATCATAGTATCCTAAGATAGCTAGTATAGCCTAGTTACATAGAGTATGGACCCAATATCCTAGAGATGGACTCATACAACCTATAAGTAGCTAGTTTGACCAAGTTTGACTAGTTTAACATAGTGTTGACCTAGTTTGACTATTTTGACTTAGAAATGGCTTTATGACTTAGAATTTGACTAGTTTTACTTATTTTTATTCCAAAATCTTGTATTGATGTAATATTCCATATATAGGTATGTGTGATGCCAGTTTGGACACTGAGTTGCATCATTTACTCTGGACCTCAGGCGAGTATATTCTCTGATAGTTTATATTATTTAATAATTACTATAATGCAAGTATTTATAAATGTATTACTTAATTTCTGATACATTGGTACACGGATTATTATACACATGGATCTTCTGTCATGAGATGTTATTTATTATTTTATTGTTTTTCGTGTTCTCATATGGTTAATAAGCAATGTTTAATATTAGACAATGTTCAATGTTAAAAGTTTAATATTTAATATTTTACAATGCCTTGAGTATCTTGCATCGTAACGTGTCATGGTTGGATATATTGTACTAGTCGGGAAAAGGGGAAGTGTTATCTAGATACATGTTCAAAGCCTAGACAATGTTCAATGTTCAATGTTTAAGTAGACAATGTTTATCCAACGTTTAAGTAGACAATGTTCAACCCAAGCCGATCACATATCTAACTAGTATTTCAAACACTTAGTATAGTTACAGTTCTTCACTATATTCTATTTTATTTTCTTGTTCTATTTCATTGTGATCAGTGTATACCATATTGCTCTTGTTTATCTGTTTCTTTCTACCATAGTATGATATTGTTCATTGTTTCTCGTCTTGTATTATATTCTCTATTTCTGTTTATAATCATTATCAATTAATTGGAACTGCTATTGGGTTGTACTTTGCTCCAATCCTGACTGGATATATTTTTCAGATGACTGGTTAGTGAGGATGTGTCCCACCTACTACAGGCTAACAGATGGATTGTCACCTGAGAATGTAGTGCCAGATATCGAGGCCATTTAGATTTTTATATCTTGTAGTAGTTATTTCTAGTTAGACTTTGGATTGTATTATTATTTTGAGATCTTGAGTTGTGTTTAGATGTTGAGTTGGGCCTATGATGTATTGAGACTTGTATTTCCTTTTCTTTTATTCCATATCGCGCATACATCTTCCTTTAGTTTTTATATGTGATTGAGTATTGACTACCCTTTATTATATTATCATATTGCTCCTCCATTTGGAGTTGGAATGACATGACATGTATTATATATATATTGTGTAAGATGTTAGATAGTATAGAATATTGAGATAACGTTCTACTGTCGATGCTGCGGCGTAGGCTGGACGTACCCACGTACTCGTGCCCCTATACTGGGTATGGGTCGTGACAGTTTGGATAACCCGGATAGTCTACAAGGCATATGGTTGTAAGAAATCTCAAACTGCATGTGTTAGTAACTAGGACTATGATAACCCTAGTTAGCTAATGATAGCAAGCCGTATGGCATGATTGACCGTGATTGTTTAATTTTTAGTATAGTCCTGTCCTGATTTAATTAGCAGCTGATCCGAAAATGATAACCGGAGTACTGATTTCATATGTCCTTGTTTAATTACTCAAGAACTATTTAACTGTTATTTTACCTGCTATTCTTACTGATTTACCTGCATGCTGGTTTTTAGTTCATAAGTTTGGCTACCTTGTGGTACTTGCTATTTGGGGTCTGACTCCACTGATTTTGTATGGCCAGATTTCGGAGCAGGATAGCAGGATCTTCCGTACTTTCCTTCTCAAGATGGTGAACACGAGGATCACCCGAGGATATGAGTGTGTTTTCTTCTTCCTCACTGACTAGATCTTGTACATTACACTTTTGAGGCATTTAGCCACCGAGCACGTGTTTTGCTCGTATTTTAGGATTCTTGATACTGCAGCCTGCGGGCTTACATGTAAAGCATATTCTAGACTATAGCTAGGGCTAATCATATAATATTGTACTCTGCTAGTTCTTCATTCTGGTAACTAGTATCATAATCATCTAGATATGTATAGTTTGGGATACCTTATTATTATATGTTTGGTGATCATACATCTTGTAAACTTGTTGCATGTTTGAGATTGAGACGCCTATGATTTCTTGACCCAGGATTGCCTTATGGATTGTAGAGTAAACTCTCACATGTCTAGATAGTTATGACAATATCTTGGGGTCTAAAATACTTTGATATACGTAGCTAGCTTTGTCTGCCCCCGCTCTCAAGTATTCTGGTTCTGGGACGTGACAATCATGATACAGTTTTAAAGTTATGTGATGCTTCTAGTTCACAGTGGGCCCTTAAGATTGAGCTTCTGTCTCATAGTAGTATGTGATTCGACATCTGCAATGTGAGTGATGTATATCCCTAGTAAATAGCTAGAGAATCTCTCTAAACGAACTTATGGTTCTATAGACGGACTTATGGTTCTCTAGACTAGAGGTTATAGAAAGTTATTCCTTATTTCACTCGCCTAGAGTTTTAATATGGTAGACATTTGCCCTTATATCCTTAAAACTCAGTAATTTTTTTTGAAATTATCAGTGTACGAGATTATATATTTGTTGGGTAAAATGTGCTATGTCAGAGCATTCAATAATTTGAGCGAGACAAGCTATAGTAGATACTACGTTATTATCGTAGAGAAAAAGATCATATTCCTAAGGATGGTGTGTGTAGCAGCATTGTAAACTATCAATTGAAATGTCTATAGAAATTCAGGTCTATGATAGTTGTAGTGCCCCACTCCGCGTAGGCGCTACGTACAAGTGATATCGCCTTGCTTGCTCGAACGAAAGTCTTCTCGGAGAGTTCCCGACCGATTGATCAAAGTGAGTGGGCAGAACTGCATTCTCTGATTCTTGCACGACTTAATAATGAATCTGAGTTTTTGAATGCTTGTTTGCTTAAGAAGATTGTTTTATAAGAAGAATGATAAAACCGATTCAGCATGCTAATAAGAGAACTCACATAGCTTGTCTTTGAAACGAATCTGTATGCTTGCCTAACCAGAGAAATGGAAATGCTTGTCAGAAATGAGATAGAACCATTACCATGCTAAAGAGAAAGATAGAAATGTTGTATGCTTAGAAACACCGACACAGTTATCGAACGAACCTTTGCTATGCTAAGAAAGAAAAGTAAATGAATCGCTTGAATATGTCCCTTTGAATATGCTAAGAAAGAGATAGTTATTGCATGTTAGATTTGAGATCAATCGTGCTTGCCTTTATATGTTTCGTTTGTCTGTTTGCTATATCGAACTGATAAGTGAAAATGTGTGAGTGCAGTGACTAATAGTACGCCCTGAGGATATAGCCCGCAAGGGTCTAGTGGGGTGTGCTATTAGATATGTGAAATGTGTGCTTCGTCTGAGAAAGATATGCTTCGTTTGATAAGATGTGTTCTGCTAAGACCGTATATGTTTGCGTGATCATTGTTTTGCTTGAATTATGTGTTCATGTCATTGCATTTGGTCTCGGACAACTTGTGCACAAGGTCTTGTCTCTCGAACGGTTCCTGGGGCACTAGGAACCGCTCGGTCCGGAAGAGATTTTTGGATCGCCCTGAGGTGTACGGCTCGCAAGGGTCTAGTGGGGCGATATATCTATTAGTGTTGTGTGGGACCCATGATGTCACAGCTGCTAGTACTCGGGTGTGTTGGTGAAGAGCTGAACTATGAGTCACAGCTGCCAACACCCATGCGTGCTAGTGAAGAGCTGAACCTTGGGCAACTGCTGCTAATCATGGGGCAACCCATGGACCGTCATATAGATATGGCGCATGCTAGCTTTACCTTCTTGCATACCTATCGATTGATGACACCAGAGATTGATTCATAAGTTTGTTCATAATGTGCAAATTGTGGCTAACTTGTGTGTCTGCTGCAGGGATAACCGTTCGGCTGTGGGTAAGAAAAGCAATGAGTTACATATAGCATGTTCGTTCATTTTGTCTGCATCATAGAGATTATCTGTTAGTGCTTCATGTATTGCATCGGTCAGACAATGACTATTAGTGCAGAGCTGAACCTCGATCACAGCTGCTAATAGTATCAGAATGTGAGTCATTGGTTAGCTGGATTACCGCTACCGATCCTGAGTTTCTCGGGGACCGAAATCATGTAGATGTGTTGACTTAAATTCTTGAATGAATGAGTCCACTTGATATGTTTGCCTTGATTCGATATGATCAGTCTGCTAGATAAGCTTTGCCCCAAAGAGTTAGATTTTTGATGCACAATACATGCTGCGCACTGCACGATAGAGCACCGTCCCAATTCGTATGCTTATAGTTTGAATATGCAAAACTGGTTTCCAACTTGTGTTTTCAAAAGATGTAATCTGACTATAGTCCTGAGCTGCATGAAATAAACTTAGGTAAAAAGTAGCAAGATCACTAGTAATGCAATATTTTGCCACATGATTACTTAGTGTGGGTTTCAGGGGGTGTAGCTTCTGTTCAGTTGTTTTATCTCACCAGTACTTATATAAAGTGCTGACCCACCAACAGTTTGCTTGTTCTCAGGTGCCTGTTCGTCCGAGGAAGCGATAGCCGTGCCTCATCCCAAGGAACCGAAAATCTGGAGTCGATGCCTTGAGCCGTATCGAGATTGCTTTGAGCTGCTTTTGTATAGAGGGACATAATGCATGGAACGGTGTCATTGTAATCGAGAGATAGAGTGCTTGAGCGAATTGTAATCTCGACCATGAGCCGCTTGTAACACTTTTGATTATCAATAAAAGAGCATATTTTCATGTGCCATTGTGTTCTTTACTTTTCTGTAATATGTGTGTCGCTGCTTCAGTATTAAATAGCTTACTTGCCCTTGTATCAAAGCTTTGGCCTTGTGCAAGCGCACTTTAGGCTTGCACGGCATCACGTCCCGATGAGAACGATTGTCCTGCAGGAGAGCTGCAACATGGCGATTCACGTTCAGCGGGGACTATCGAGCTTGTGGGAGATTGGGACGTGACAATAGTTGGCAAGACATCCGTAGTTTCCTACGGATTGAATAAAGTTATTACATAAAGTTTAAAATTTTCTAATTTATATGAGGTTGGCAACTTTAAAATATATGCAACTGCGTTAATGAAATACCAACATTCAGATTGGTAATTTTTTTTACTTTTGGCCTTTCAAGAACCAGCGACCCGTTGCGATATGCAAAAGTTAGTTCGCGGGCGACTAATTTTTTTCGGACATGCAGCGCAATACTTGTCATGCATGCACCCATTTGGGTGGTACAAAACTCAAGCAAACAAATATCTTATTGTATGCAAAAATAAAGATTATAAATTTTCCAACATAATCCAACATTCTAGCAAATAAAAGACATGAAAACATACACTCGTATACTGACAATTATGCATTAAATACTCAGAAAATTTTGTTTCCAATGGGCATGAAATACATCCATGTAACATATATCATAAACTACAATAGTTATTAAAAGAACTGTGTTCTTTATCTTCAAATGTGAAGCTTGGTAATCAAACTGATGCCATGGTCCTTAATAATGCCATATGGATCATGTAGCTAACAAAATTAGTTTGGATAATACTGCATTTTGTTGTTTGTGTACTTTTAGCTTCAGAATGTTCTGCAAATTAACTTTTGCATTGAAGGACTGTGATTCAAGGGATAGTGGTCTGTTTAGTAGGATCTTATTGTCCCTTAGGCCCCAACTTGTTCTTTCTGGCCGGGCCTCTAAAATGACTACTGAGCAAGAGAGTACTTATAACAAGTGAGAGATTGCAAACTATGATGCTTATACAAATAAACAAAAAGTTCAATTTAAAATCTCTTAGAACTTTAAAAGATATTTTATAATTTGATTCTATCTATATATAACAGATTTGCTGAAGTAGTTTCTTACAATAAAATTGCAACACAATTAAATATGCTCATTTAATAGAACCTCTTTTTACAGAAATATGGACTAGATGAATTGAATTAATTACAGAAATAGAACATGTCCAGATAGTACCATCTCTAATCTTATAATGCGGCTGAAAAACGACTAAAAAATGAGCGGTCCAAGTCGTATGTATATCCTCCATTTAAATAAATTAAAAAATAAATAAATAATTAAACATCTACCTAACTATTCTATTAATGATTTAAAAAAAAACTTAACTAAGTATTTAATTATCTAATATAATTTATTTATAACTTGACAACTCTAGCTCAAGTGGTTAAGGTGAGAGAAATTTTCTTGGTCACTTGAGTTCAATTCCTAGATATAATTTTTTTTATAATAAATTTATATTTATTTATTTTTTTAATAATTTTTTACGCACGTGTAATACACTTATACATTACTAATATTTATTACTTTCAATGAAGTTTCTATATTTTTCTTAACGGAAAATTAGATGAATTTAACGGGAAACTTATCAAAAAATTGGTTTACATATATACAAGCAACGAGATATTTTGGAAATACAAGTTGATCAAATAGTTAACAAGAAGCAACAAACAAGGTATGTTGGTAGTACCAAGAGACATTTTTGTTTAAACAGAACAGAACAGAACAGAACAGAACAAACAAGATATGTTGATCAAATATCATAAAATAATCGTAAATGATGAATTCTCCATACTTGGATTTTCCCATCAACAAGATACTGTCTATGAAAATTTATTTCCCTCTATCCAAAAGCAAGATTAATTATAATATGTCTATATTTGGTTTATTTTATTGCAAATAGAGTAGCAGCAATATGAGAATATCAAACATAACAGAAAATTTATGATGCAAATTCTGATTACATTCAGTTAAGTCTAAGTTGATCTATGTAAAATGACGTGTGTGATGCCAAGATGTTAGCCTAAATTGAGAGATATGGCATCCGAGGGGAAAACATGGTGGATGGAAAATCACAATTTTTATATTTTTCTAAGATTGGATCTTAGCTAAGATAAGATACCAAATATTAAGCTTTATGAAAGTTGTTGGATCATAGTTGACAAAATATCAATAAATCAGTTAATTATTTTGACAAATATCAATCAATGAACATAACGAAAGAAAAGAAGAAAATTTATTTGGGGTTCAGATCATAGCACATATATACTTCTTATAAAATATAATATGTTGAACCTGGTTTTGAAGTTGGTATAGCCTCCTTTTGGATTGAAAAATGCGACTTGGAAGTCCGACTTTCGTCGTGCTTTCTTTTTGTGTTATTAAACCGATGATCTGTAGAACAATCTTGCTAATAACATGTTATAAAAGTGAACAAAAGAAAAGAAAATATTGATAGCAGAATCAATAGCATCAATATTCTCTTTATTAAGATCATACAAGGTGGAAATTGTTGGTGTTTTCCACTTAGCTTTGGGAGTTTTAGTCCCATATTTGAAAACCACCAATGTGTATATCTCAATATATAGCTATGCATAGTATTGGTATATGCACATGGGGTGGTGGTCCATGTGGGTTGACTTTCCTAGAGGGATTAAGTTTGAACTCTATTATGACAATCTTTATTTTGTCACCACCTCTGAAAAGTTTTTCTTAGGAGCTAAGCCCCGTGACTCGGACTCGGGCTCAAGAGTGCAAAGTGCTGCTTTGTTGGCGCACTTTGTACTTAGTACGTCAGCATCGTCGCATGACGCTCGTGCGCTCCTTTTATGCGCGAGTTGCATGCATGGTTGCTATCTCGAGTGTATGCTTCGTGGCGCATGCGGCCAAAGTGCTATGCATTTTATGCGCGAGTTGCATGCATGATTACTAGCTCGGGCGCATGCTTCATAGTGTATGCGGCCAAAGCGCTATGCATCCCGACGCTATACGACCAATGCACTATGTGTAACGACCCATTCTGCTCAAGCGGAGAGCCGATTCAAACGACGCTAGTGCAACGTCCCGACCCACCTTGCTCAGCGAGAAGACTCGTTTGAGCAAAGGATTCCAGACTTGGCCCTTCAGGAGTTTAGACTTAGACTTTCAAAGGCGAGCTCGGAGCATCGTTCGACCAAGGCGAATCATCGTTAAGGTGGGTGGATACGATGAACTTGTCTTTGCTTAGCTTGATCACTTAAAAATATGGACGATACATGCTAGTTGCTAGGTGAATCACCCCTTGCATGATATAAAGAATACAACACACCTAGCTAAGGGAATAATCTTATATAGTATTCTTTGTGTTAGAACATGGAAATAAAATTTGGCTTATAATTGGACCCTCGCATGCTACCGTAACTTCGTGCAAGTAGACTGCTAATGCTTCAAGTAGCTCATATATACTCTTGGTAGTACACTGTTTTACTTGTTTACACTGCTCGCGTTATAGATCATGCACCCCAATATGCCCCTGTATGGTTTTACTCCTTGCACTACCCCTTAGACTCGTGCTAACGTAAGGGTTTATATTCTAAAGTAGACTATGGAGTATGTTTCTTTTTGCTTATGTTTTACACAAATGTAATGCTTGCCTGCTTACATGCTAACTTGTACTCGTTGCCTCGTTTTAATGCTTGTCACTTAACGTATGCCATAAAGTAGTCGATGCGCGTAAGTGATTTCTTTTAGCTACCCTTCTAGTATTGTTTAGCCCGCGCCTATTGGTTCGTGACCTCAGCCCCAACCTAGTAATTTTGAACTTGCTAATAACCTGGTATGCTTTTATAACTGTAGAGATTGTAGAGTTTTCTGTTATTTTGCTTATTATGTGAATTTAAATTTTGTACCTCCTTTTATCATCATCTAGCGCACTTAATTTTGATGTACTTTGTTTATGCTGCTATTCTATAGCCTAGTTTTGCAAGCTTACTCTTTATCAGGCTTGTTCATGACACATGTATTATTGGACGCGTACACTAATACAAGTGTTTATTCAGAATCAGTGTATTACGGTCTGATCAACCTTAGTGCATTTTGATTCGCACTTCGCACGACTACTTTACGTGGATTGAGATACGTAGTGATTAGTAAACAAACATACTTGACCTAGACATGCTGAGCATACCGTATCAGTTACATAACTAAACTAATACGAGCATGCGAATAAATGACTACCAGAATAGAACCTCAATCCATAACCGCCTGACAAATCCTACTAGAATTCTTTAAACGCCTTGATCCCCATACTTCCGTTCTATCACCCCACCCTTGAACTCTTTATTATTGATCTTCGCCTTCCCTTATTTCGGAAAGACGAAATCTCTTGCTGGTATAAGTTTGATACATAGATAGTACTAGATATGCCACATAGGCCGATCACATACTTGAGGATTAACCTTTCGTAATTGAGGACATATCATATGTGATATGATCGGCGTTGAAGTTCGAGGATTGAATGACATAAGTAAACATATTAAGGAACATTTTCTTAAGGTATATAGTCTTTTGTGATGAAGGGGTAAACTCTAAGTTGGGTAGCAGTGCATTTGTCAACTAGAGAAGAATGTCTTTTGGATTGTGACCGAGTAAGGTTAGATTGGAAGAAGCAAGCCATTCTAATTTTTGAAAATTTCGAGGGGTGACTAAGATGATTAATGAATTGATATCGAGGACCCAATAGTTATATCCTAAGTACATGATCTAAATTTTTGGAATAATGGAGATAAAATCATCAATTTGAATTTAGAGGATATATAATTCAGACTTGAACATTTGTGGACTACACTTAAAGTATTTTTTTTTAATGCTTTGAATTAAGAATTAAAATCGGTGGTTGGACTACCTAGTTAGATTATTAAGGATGTAAATGTAATTTAAAAGGTTGAAACATACAAAAATTGTTGGACTCGAATCACTTCTAGAGGAATTATGATAATTATAATCGTGAGGCAAAGTCATGTGCAAATCTTGAAAATGCTATATGGACTTAATCTAAAATCTGCCTGTGAGAAATTTGAGAAAGTAAGAAGTAATAACCCTAGGTTGAATCTTGATTGGAATAGTAGTCGTCTTAACCTTGAAGTGATTGCAGCGGACATGATTAGGATTTAAATTTTCGCAAGGAGACTGCGATTGATGTACGTGAAGGATTTACAGATTATGGCTTAATTTTAAATTTCGAGGACGAAATTTTTGTAAGTTGGGTAGGTTGTAAACCCCCTGAATTTTCAAATTATTAAATCTTGGATTTTTTCCAATTTTCTGGAATTTTCTGGGAATTTTCTGTAATTAAAATCAAGGTTTTCAATTAATAAATGATTTTTAAATGTTAATAAACAATATTAAAATATCATAAAAATAATATTTTTGGGTGTAAAATGGAAAACTGGACTTAGGGCAATTTTTTTGGAATTTATTGGACCTCAGACCTATTTTTAGATGCCTAAAAACTATTTATTTAAATAAATAATTATTTATTATTATTATTAATTATTATTATTATTATTATTATTATTTATTTATTTATTTTATTTTCTTGGGCCGGCCCGGCCCAGTGGACCGGCCCAGCCCGCCAGCCCTCAGCCCGTTCCTTTCCGGGTCGGGTCGGGTCAGACCCGACCCGCGAGCCGCTCCGCCACCCGCGAACCGTTTCCCCCTTTCCCCGCACGACCGCGCAACCGCCGCCGCGATATTTCCGGATATTTTCGTGTCCGTGTCGTGTCCGAATACTGTATCTCATGCACCCTGTATCTCCGTTTTCAATTCCGTAAATTGCGTTGTGAAGCCTGTATGACCCTCTCGGTGTCCGGACAAACTGTTCGGGGCATCGCGTCCTGTGGTGATCGCACACCGCGATCCAAAAACAGGAAAAACCAGACCCTGTTTCACCCCGGAACTGAGTACGCCCCGCCAAACGGGACGACTTGGTCGCGCACGGTCTTCACAGATACGTGCGCAGCGTCGATACGGACGTGTGAGTTTTCGCGGAAGCTGATTCGGGTGTGCGTGCGCACCGGAATCAACGCGTATCCGCGAACATCGCCCCGTATCCGCCTTTTCTGCAATTCACCCTAATTTCGTGCACACACGTCGGATCGAGACGAAACTTGCGCCATCGGACTCGTAGCGATACGCTGGTCCTGTGGGTCAAGTTTGGTTCGATTCTGAGAACGTTGACGAAATCGCGTGTCGAGGGCCCCACAGGCCCCGCTCGACGGGCGATTTCGTGATCGGCTCATCGGAATCCAAATCTGGAAGTTCCGTTGGGTTCGTATCAGCGTTCCTGACCTGTTGACACTAAGTTTGGTGAATTTGGAGACCTTTGACCCGGACATGCTTTTCGGTGCAAAGCGGGCCCAACGGCGGACCCCGTTTTGACCCGAAACTGCCGTTTTTGCCCTTGTCTCCAAATTGGACCCAAGGACAGGCGTTTCTAGCTATTTGACATCTTCTGAGCGTGATGGTGATGTTTATTTCAGCTTTTGGACTCATCTCTGGAACTTCCCCTAGAACCATTTAATCGGATCCAAACAACAGGCAAGTACCTGCACCTCAAGTTAATCTTTATATTGTGATAATTAATTCCCTGCTCTACTAGTACCCTTGCTGATTACACGTAGTGTCAGAATACTGTATCTCATGTCTTGAATATTGGAATTCATATCTTGTTTTTCGTGTCGGGAGGGAGAATACTGAAAGGCATGTAGTTTACCCTGACCCGTGTCGTGAATAATAGCTGTTGGTACACGACTGTCCATCAGCCGGATCTCGATTTTTCGTGAATAATAGCCGTCCATGGCGGCCGGTTTAACTTTATAGACCCCTGCATGCCAACTAGGTATTCTAAAAACACAAGTTCACACACATAGCTTCTTGTCTAGTTATGGCTCTTGTTGATTGTTGTAGTTTTATTCTTGTCTCATTTATTTCCTGCTTTTCTCATATTCCTGTTTACAGCATTAACTATGAGATAATGATGTCCCTCTATGCAATTTTCTCAATATGATATTCAATACTTAATTTGTCATAAATATTTAGTTTAATCTTGTTGTGCATTGTGTACTTTGCTCCTTTCCTGACTGGATCCGTTGTTTTAGGCGATGATGAGGACTTTGCCCTACCTATTCTGATCCCTATGACGTAGCAGGTGACACAGTTGAGAGGCCGGTTCCCACTCAGGAGATTATCTCTGAGGAGTAGTAGCCAGTTAGCTAGTTTTCCCTTTTCAGCTCAGTAATCGGGTTTGTCCCCGATTTATCTTCTGTTCATGTATAAACTATGGATCTGTTATCACCATTTATTTTATAAATCAGCATTCCTATTTCCTGTTAATTTTCTTGTCTATTTACTTTTTTGTGGATGAGATAGATTTAAACTACCTGTGAGTAAGACCTAGACAGCGTACTACCGCCGACTCTGCGGCGTAGGCTGGACGTGCCCACGCACTCGTGCCCGAATAACCGGGTGCGGGTCGTGACACGTGTCACGACCCGTACCCGGAAGTTCGGGCACGAGTGCGTGGGCACGTCCAGCCTACGCCGCAGAGTCGGCGGTAGTACGCTGTCTAGGTCAATCCATAATTTATAACTAGCTCATTCACAACAACATAGGCAAGATAATAATGAGAAATGAAACTTAAGATTTGCAACTGAAATAAATGTGACAACAGCTTCAAATGTTTAGTACAGAAATTCAGAATGAAATCGGGGACAAACCCGATTAATAAGATAAGAAATAGGAATAAAAGATAGCTAATGCTAACTACTCTGCAGGAGTAGTCTCCTGGGGGGAAACCGGCTCTGCAACTGTATCACCTGCTGGCTCATAGGGTCCATAATAGGTAGGAGCAAGGTTCTCATCATCGCCTAAACAACATATCCAGTCAGGAAAGGAGCAAAGTACACAGTGCACAACAAGATTAAACTAAATATTTATGACAATTAAACTGAGTATCATTTTGGGAAAATTGCATAAAGGAAATATCAACATCTCAGAGTTTAATGCTATAAACAGGAATATGAGAAAGCAGGAAATAAAGTGAAACAGGAAATGAAACTACAACAGTCAGTAAGAACTATAACAAGACTAGAACTATCTGTGTGGACTTGTGTTTGTTTTAGAATACATGATTGGCATGTAGGGGTTTATAAGGCTAATAAGGCCGTCATAGACGACTAGTGACTAGGAACAATCAAGTATAAGGCTGATGGTACAGTCGCGTACCAACAGCTAGTAACAGGACCTGGGGAAGGGTAAACTACATGCCTCCTAGTATTCTCCCACCCGACACGAAAATAAGACATGAAATCCCGTAATCAAGACATGAAATCCAGCTTCTAACATTACGTGTAAACATCCAATGGTACTAGTGAAGCAGGGAATAATTATCACAATATAAAGATTTAAACTTGAAGTGCAGGTACTTGCCTGTTGTTTGGATCCGATTAATTGTTCTAGGGGAAGTTTCCAGAGATGAGTCCAAAAGCTGAAATAGACATTACCATCACGCTCAGAAGATGTCAAACAGCTAGAAACGCCTGTCCTTGGGTCCAATTTGGAGACAAAGGCAAAAACGGCAGTTTCGGGTCAAAACGGGGTCCGCCGGTGGGCCCGCTTTGCACCGAAAAACGTGTCCGGGTCAAAGGTCCCTAAATTCACCAAACTCAGTGTCAACAGGTCAGGAACGCTGATACGAACCCAACGGAACTTCCAGATTTGGATTCCGATGAGCCGAACACAAAATCGCCCGTCGAGCGGGGCCTGTGGGGCCCACGACACGCGATTTCGTCAACGTTCTCAGAATCGAACCAAACTTGACCCACAGGACCAGCGTATCGCTACGAGTCCGATGGCGCAAGTTTCGTCTCGATCCGACATGTGTACACGAAATTAGGATAAATTGCAGAAAAGGCGGATACGGGGCGGTGTCCGCGGATACGCGTTGATTCCGGTGTGCACGCACACCCGAATCAGCTTCCGCGAAGTCTCACACGTCCGTATCGACGGTGCGCACGTATCTGTGAAGACCGCACGCGACCAAGTCGTCCCGTTTGGCGAGACGTACTCAGTTCCGGGGTGAAACAGGGTCTAGTTTTTTTCCTGTTTTTGGATCGCGGTGTACGATCACCACAGGACGCGATGTCCCGAACAGTTTGTCCGAACACCGAGAGGGTCATACAGGCTTCACAACGCAATTTGCGGAATTGAAAACGGAGCTACGAGGCGAAAGTTACACGTACCTAAAGGGGACCCGGGAATCAGGGTCGAGACGTGTCCGACTCGTGTCGGACACGAAAATGGAAATTAGGGCTAGGGTTAGGGCTTCGCCGGAAAACGGCCGAGGACGGCGGAGGGCGGCCGCTGGGCGGCCGGCGAGGGGGGGAAACTGCTCGCCGAGGGGCGGCGCGTCGTTCACGGGGGCGGCGGCGGCTCGGGGCGGCCGGCAGCGGCGGCTGCGGCTGCTGCTTGCTGCTGTGGCCACTGCGGGGAGGAGACGGCGGACGGCGCCGAGGGGGAGGGAGGCGCTGGGCGGTCGGCGAGGCGGTCGGCGGCTCGGGCGGAGCGTGGCGGCGAGTGGTGGCGTGGGCTCGGTGGTGAGGCGGAGGAGGAGAAAGGGTGAGGGTTTAAAAAGGGGCGGAGACGGTTGCGCGGGGCCGAGGGAGGCGGCGGCCAGCGCGGGGGTCGGGGGTGCGTGGCCGCGGGCAGCGCGGGGGTCGGGGGTGGCGACGTGGCCGAGGGCGGGGCGGCAGCCGCGGGAGGCGGCGGCTGACTCGGGCAGAGGGGAGGAACGGGTGAGCGGGTCGGGGCCCGGGCGGGTCGGGTTCAAGCGGACCCGACCCGACCCGTTAGGGTGGCGGGCCGCGGGGGACTGGGCCGGGCCGGCCCAATGGGCCGGGGGCTGGGATTAAATATAAATAATAATAATAATAATAATAATAATAATAATAATAATAATAATAATAGTTAAATAAATTAATTAAATGGTTTTAGGTGATTTAAAAATAGGTCCGGGGTCCAATAAATTCCAGAAAAATTACCCTAAGTCCAGTTTTCCATTTTACACCCAAAAATATTATTTTCATAATATTTTAATGTTGTTTAATATCAATTAAAAATCATGTAATAATTTAAAACCCTGATTTTAATTTCAGAAAATTCCCAGAAAATTCTAGAAAATTGTGAAAAATCCCAATTTTAATATTTTTGAAAAATCAGGGGCTTACAATCTACCCAACTTATAAAATTTCGTCCTCGAAATTTAAAATAAGGCAGGGTTCTCTCTGTCCAAACTCACTTGGTCACAGTATAACGGGTTTCTCTTAGGTGAACATTGCGGTCGCTACCCAACTTATAATTTTACCCATATATCCTCTAAGGTTGTACGACTAGTAAAGCTAGGTCCCAACTTAATAAATCATGATATTGAATCTTTTAAGTCTGCAACACAAGACACATCACCTAGGGTATTGCCTTAGTCATAAAGGGTTATCATCAATTTGACCTGTCTGAGGGGTATGTCTAGCACTGCAATTCAACTTATCAAACACAGGATTTTGTCTTTACGAAATAAGGGAAGACGAGGATTAATAATAAAGAGTTTAAGGGCGAGGTGGTAGAACAGAGGTATAGGGACCAAGGCGTTTAAGGAATTCTAATAGGAATTGCCAGGCGGTTATGGATTGAGATTCTATTCTGGTAATCATTTATCCGCATGCTCGTATCAGTATAATTATGTGACTGATACGATATGCTCGGGTACATTTTAGGGTAAGTATACTAGTCACTATATCTCTCAATCCACGTAAGGTAGTTGTGCGAAGTGCGAATCAAAATGCACTAAGGTTGATCAGACCGTAGTACACTGATTCTGAGTAGACACTTGTATTAGTGGGGTTGATCAGGCCTCAATAATACAGGTGTCATGAACAAGCCCGATAAAGAGTAAGCTTGCAAAACTAGGCTAAAAATAGCAGCATCAGTCGAGTTCAGCAAAATTAAGTGCGCTAGATGATGATGAAAAGAGGTACAAAATTATTGAAGTTCACAGAATAATACAAAATAAGCACAATAGCAAAAGCCTAAAGGGTCTATACAGTAATCAAATTTAAAGCATACTAGGTTATTTAGCAAGTTCAAAATTTACTAGGTTGAGGCTGAGGTCACGAACCAATAGGCACGAAAACAATACTAGAAAAGATATCTACGAATCACTTACGCGCATTGGCTGCTTCCAGAGTTTGCGTGTTCTCCACGGTCATCACGTAAGCTTGTCCGCGTCCTGGAGCAGTGGGGCAGTCCCTCACTCGATGTTCTGTTGATCCACAATATAGACAGGCACCCAGTCTCATCCTACAAACTTGCCAGGTGTGACCTTGTTTTCGACAAAAGCCACAAGTGGGAACTCGTTGGGTCTGCCCTTGAGCTTGATGTTGGGGTGCTGGAGCTCGAGGGAGAGGACGCTGGGCTTGCTGCGGGGATCTCTGCTGTTGTTGTTGTTGAAAAGGGCGTTTGTTGGGTCCCGCATTTCCGGTATCTCTTTCTCGCTTTAGCTTATGCCCCATGTCTCTCTCAATGCCTTGTGCCACGTTTAAGATTTCCTCATAGGTGCGGGCTCGGCTGGTGGTGACAGCAAGGCGAATATCCGGAGACAGCCCCTTCTTGAATCTACGAGCTCTGTCCTCCGGGGTACGAACCATGTACTCCGCAAAATGGCTTAACCTGCTAAATTCAGCAGTATACTCATCAACAGTCAGGTTACCTTGTTCCAGTCTCTCGAATTGGCTTTCGAGAGCTTCCCGAGCCACTTCGGGGTAGAATTTCTCCTTGAACAGTCTCTTGAAGTCCTCCCAGGTGGGGTCAGGAGCAGATAGTTGGGGTTCGTCTCTAAACCAGGTCCGAGCTATGTCGAACAGTTGCAGGCTTGCAGACTCCACTTTGAGATCATCAGGGACCCGAGCAGTCTTCAGGAGTCGCTCTACGTTCTCTATCCATTCATCGGCGTAGAGAATGCCCTCAGTTCCATAGAATTCCAGGGGTTTAAGGTTCTTGAAGTCTTTGGCACTCCCTGGCCTCTTGTGTGGCGACTCCTGGGACCTAAGAGCTTCTGAGAGGCTGGTTCGAAGCAGGGCAGTCTGTTCTTTCTGGGATTCCACTAGTCCCTGGAACACTCCGAGTAGCTGTGCCCCATCTAGAGTAACTGCTGGAACAGATGGAGGCGGCGGGAGTGCAAGAGTCTCGGGCACATTCTGCTCAGCTGGTTCTGATGTGCCTCCTACTGTGTTCCTCGTCTGAACCATTCTGAAAGATTAAGGGATAGGAAGATCAGAATAGATTACTGGAAAATCAAGGGCGATAGGAAAAATTTGATCGGGAATGATATCAAGAATTGAAATGAAGATCCTATTATGTGAATGAGCTTTATCCTAAAATCCTCAATCTCGTTGCAGGCCTGTTCGGTCCCTAAGTTGGAACCGAACAATTTAGTCGTTTTGACCTGCATGGGCCACCATAAAAACGTGTCACGACCCGTACCCGGAAGGTCGGGCACGAGTGCGTGGGTACGTCCAGCCTACGCCGCAGAGTCGGCGGTAGTACGCTGTCTAGGTCAATCCATAATTTATAACTAGCTCATTCACAACAACATAGGCAAGATAATAATGAGAAATGAAACTTAAGATTTGCAACTGAAATAAATGTGACAACAGCTTCAAATGTTTAGTACAGAAATTCAGAATGAAATCGGGGACAAACCCGATTAATAAGATAAGAAATAGGAATAAAAGATAGCTAATGCTAACTACTCTGCAGGAGTAGTCTCCTGGGGGGAAACCGGCTCTGCAACTGTATCACCTGCTGGCTCATAGGGTCCATAATAGGTAGGAGCAAGGTTCTCATCATCGCCTAAACAACATATCCAGTCAGGAAAGGAGCAAAGTACACAGTGCACAACAAGATTAAACTAAATATTTATGACAATTAAACTGAGTATCATTTTGAGAAAATTGCATAAAGGAAATATCAACATCTCAGAGTTTAATGCTATAAACAGGAATATGAGAAAGCAGGAAATAAAGTGAAACAGGAAATGAAACTACAACAGTCAGTAAGAACTATAACAAGACTAGAACTATCTGTGTGGACTTGTGTTTGTTTTAGAATACATGGTTGGCATGTAGGGGTTTATAAGGCTAATAAGGCCGTCATAGACGACTAGTGACTAGGAACAATCAAGTATAAGGCTGATGGTACAGTCGCGTACCAACAGCTAGTAACAGGACCTGGGGAAGGGTAAACTACATGCCTCCTAGTATTCTCCCACCCGACACGAAAACAAGACATGAAATCCCGTAATCAAGACATGAAATCCAGCTTCTAACATTACGTGTAAACATCCAATGGTACTAGTGAAGCAGGGAATAATTATCACAATATAAAGATTTAAACTTGAAGTGCAGGTACTTGCCTGTTGTTTGGATCCGATTAATTGTTCTAGGGGAAGTTTCCAGAGATGAGTCCAAAAGCTGAAATAGACATTACCATCACGCTCAGAAGATGTCAAACAGCTAGAAACGCCTGTCCTTGGGTCCAATTTGGAGACAAGGGCAAAAACGGCAGTTTCGGGTCAAAACGGGGTCCGCCGGTGGGCCCGCTTTGCACCGAAAAACGTGTCCGGGTCAAAGGTCCCTAAATTCACCAAACTCAGTGTCAACAGGTCAGGAACGTTGATACGAACCCAACGGAACTTCCAGATTTGGATTCCGATGAGCCGAACACAAAATCGCCCGTCGAGCGGGGCCTGTGGGGCCCACGACACGCGATTTCGTCAACGTTCTCAGAATCGAACCAAACTTGACCCACAGGACCAGCGTATCGCTACGAGTCCGATGGCACAAGTTTCGTCTCGATCCGACATGTGTACACGAAATTAGGGTGAATTGCAGAAAAGGCGGATACGGGGCGGTGTCCGCGGATACGCGTTGATTCCGGTGTGCACGCACACCCGAATCAGCTTCCGCGAAGTCTCACACGTCCGTATCGACGGTGCGCACGTATCTGTGAAGACCGCACGCGACCAAGTCGTCCCGTTTGGCGAGACGTACTCAGTTCCGGGGTGAAACAGGGTCTAGTTTTTTCCTGTTTTTGGATCGCGGTGTACGATCACCACAGGACGCGATGTCCCAAACAGTTTGTCCGGACACCGAGAGGGTCATACAGGCTTCACAACGCAATTTGCGGAATTGAAAACGGAGCTACGAGGCGAAAGTTACACGTACCTAAAGGGGACCCGGGAATCAGGGTCGAGACGTGTCCGACTCGTGTCGGACACGAAAATGGAAATTAGGGCTAGGGTTAGGGCTTCGCCGGAAAACGGCCGAGGACGGCGGAGGGCGGCCGCTGGGCGGCCGGCGAGGGGGGGAAACTGCTCGCCGAGGGGCGGCGCGTCGTTCACGGGGGCGGCGGCGGCTCGGGGCGGCCGGCAGCGGCGGCTGCGGCTGCTGCTTGCTGCTGTGGCCACTGCGGGGAGGAGACGGCGGACGGCGCCGAGGGGGAGGGAGGCGCTGGGCGGTCGGCGAGGCGGTCGGCGGCTCGGGCGGAGCGTGGCGGCGAGTGGTGGCGTGGGCTCGGTGGTGAGGCGGAGGAGGAGAAAGGGTGAGGGTTTAAAAAGGGGCGGAGACGGTTGCGCGGGGCCGAGGGAGGCGGCGGCCAGCGCGGGGGTCGGGGGTGCGTGGCCGCGGGCAGCGCGGGGGTCGGGGGTGGCGACGTGGCCGAGGGCGGGGCGGCAGCCGCGGGAGGCGGCGGCTGACTCGGGCAGAGGGGAGGAACGGGTGAGCGGGTCGGGGCCCGGGCGGGTCGGGTTCAAGCGGACCCGACCCGACCCGTTAGGGTGGCAGGCCCAATGGGCCGGGGGCTGGGATTAAATATAAATAATAATAATAATAATAATAATAATAATATAATAGTTAAATTAATTAATTAAATGGTTTTAGGTGATTTAAAAATAGGTCCGGGGTCCAATAAATTCCAGAAAAATTACCCTAAGTCCAGTTTTCCATTTTACACCCAAAAATATTATTTTCATAATATTTTAATGTTGTTTAATATCAATTAAAAATTATGTAATAATTTAAAACCCTGATTTTAATTTCAGAAAATTCCCAGAAAATTCTAGAAAATTGTGAAAAATCCCAATTTTAATATTTTTGAAAAATCAGGGGCTTACAATCGTTAAGGTGGGTGGATACGATGAACTTGTCTTTGCTTAGCTTGATCACTTAAAAATATGGACGATACATGCTAGTTGCTAGGTGAATCACCCCTTGCATGATATAAAGAATACAACACACCTAGCTAAGGGAATAATCTTATATAGTATTCTTTGTGTTAGAACATGGAAATAAAATTTGGCTTATAATTGGACCCTCGCATGCTACCGTAACTTCGTGCAAGTAGACTGCTAATGCTTCAAGTAGCTCATATATACTCTTGGTAGTACACTGTTTTACTTGTTTACACTGCTCGCGTTATAGATCATGCACCCCAATATGCCCCTGTATGGTTTTACTCCTTGCACTACCCCTTAGACTCGTGCTAACGTAAGGGTTTATATTCTAAAGTAGACTATGGAGTATGTTTCTTTTTGCTTATGTTTTACACAAATGTAATGCTTGCCTGCTTACATGCTAACTTGTACTCGTTGCCTCGTTTTAATGCTTGTCACTTAACGTATGCCATAATTTATTGCACTTCACTATTTATGGTTCGCTCAGTTTAGGCGGGAAGGCTATCAAGATAGTCATTTCGAGCCAAGTATTGAAACATTGAAAGTATTCGAGACCATAAAGTCGCCAAGGCATTTCCCGAACTAGGGGACTGCATCATGGACAGTTAAGCAAGATAACATCGTGACATCTCTGAAAATTAACACTCGTTCCGTACTGAATCTGACGGCTCGGGGAGTAAATACTGTACCTGATAGATCTTGACTGAATCTGAATATGTAACTGTACCTGTACCTACGAGAATCTGAAATACATGAGGATACTCCGGTCACGGACAACTTGTGCACAAGGTAGATTTTTGAAGCTAGTTCTTCGGACGGTCGCCGGGACACTGGGGCCGATCCGATCTGGATGGAGCCGTCTAGTAGTCGTCTGTTATGGGCAGGATGGGTGCAATGCCATATGTATCTTGCTTGCACACCATCTTTGCCTCGAGATTGTAGTGTCCCGCTCCGCGTTGGCACTATGTACAAGAGATATCGGTTTGCTGACTCAAAATAAAAACCTTCTTGAAGAGCTCATTGTCGAACCAAAAGATGACTGATCTAGGTAAGTGGACAGAACTTCATTCTTTGATTCTTGCACGCCTTAATAATGAATATGGATTTTGAAATGCTTGTTTGCTTAATAAGATAATGTTCGCATTGAAAATGATAGAACAAGAACCTGCTTGCCTAAAAAGAGAGAGAACCATTGCCATGCTAAGTTGAAGAATAGAATGTTGCATGCTAGTTACACTGACACCGTTATCGGACGAACCTTGCCATGCTAAAGAAAGAGTAGAATTGTATGCTAACTAGAAGAGATAAATAGACCGGTGCCATGCTAGCTTAAATTAAAGATCGTTCATATGTTTGCTTGTCGTCGTGTATATAATTGCTTGTCTTGGATGCAAAAGCTTGATTGAATGTATGCTTGTTTTGTTATAAGAGTAAATGGCTTGTCGTATTAGAGAAGAGACTAGTAGCTCGCCCTGATATTCTGGTCCTACGGGATCTAGGGGGTGCAACTATTAGATAAGAGGTAGATGGATTGAAAGCTTGTATTGTCACATTGTGTTATAATTGTGATATGCTTGTTATCGAGGAGCTTGCTGGGGATGGAGGCTAAATGACAAGTTTGGAGACTAATAGTGCGTCCCGATGTTCTGGTCCTACGGGATCTAGGGGGCATGGCTATTAGAATGGTGGATGAAGATTGATGGGGTGAGACTAATAGTACGTCCTGATGTTCTGGTCCTACGGGATCTAGGAGGATGTGGCTATTAGAGAATTTAGCTTGTTCATGAGATAGCTGCATTCAGGTAGTTAGGGAGCATGCTACGATAGCCTTCTTGCATATCTAACTGTTTGATGCAGAGACGGAAAGGAAAATAGAACCTTATATATATATATATATATATATATATATATATATATATATATATATATATATATATATATATATATATATATATATAGCCTGCTTGTTCATGATCATGTGCATCATAGAGTTTATCTGATAGTGCTTCATGTATTTTGCATCGGTCGGACAATAGCTATTAGTGCAAAGCTGAACCTTGGTCACGACTGCTATTTTGAGCGTATTTTTAGTGAAGAACAACCATGAGTCACAGCTACTAATATCATCAGATAAAGAGTCATTGGTTAGCTGGATAACCGCTATTGATCCTGAGTTTCTCGGGGACCGACATCTTATAGTTAGTTCATCTTGTTTGCTTGATTGAAAGATAGTCCACTAAATGTTGCATTATCCCTAGAGTCTTTGAGTATAGCTCACGAGACACGCTGCGCACACCCTGATTGGTACATCGTGCTTGAACTGTTTGCCTCGTATGCTTGGTTGTATTGAACTGAATTCTGATTTCAAAAAAAATCGTTCAAGCAGCATATATTATACTATGTGGATTTCTCTGCGACTTGGTTGATCAGGCCGTATGTGGCTTCTCTGCGACTTGGTTGATCAGATCGCATGTGGTTTCTCTGCGACTTGTTGAGGGGACATGACCTTTATGCGGCCTGTATGATTTTTCATGCTTCTACACTATCATCGTTAAAAAATTTCATTGTTGAGGATCTGCGACAATATACATTCACCATATCAAGAGCGGACCCAGAAATTCAAACTCGGGTTAGCTGAAGTGGCCTAGGATGGACTAGACGTAGACTGATTTATATCTACTTTTATGAAACAAACAAACAAATATATAGGAAAACAAAGTTTTTTTTTTTGAGTGGGGTTCTGTCTCTGCACCGTAAGCATATTACCTGCATGACAAATGAAGCTTAGGACTGTTTAAACATCAACTCAGTTCAACTTGTATTGATGTTTTTCTTAACATTTCTGGTTTCTTAGTCTTTGATATCTATTCTATCCATGTTCTACAATTCTTCTGTTTTCAAGATGCTACCTGGCGTACTTAGAATTTTCATCTAGGGGATGTGATACAAATGCGCCAGTTTGTAATAAATTATTTGCGGGTCTGCAACTTGGCAATCAATATCTATTGTCTCAAAACTGGACAAAACTTACATCGTAGGTCAATTTCGACCCAATAACGCAATTTTCGTCGCGATACTCAGCTCACGATTTTTAATTAAACCAGAAATGTTCAAGTAGCTCACTTCAAATTTTAAGACGACTGATCAAATTTAACGTAAAGAAAGAAGAGTTTTACCAAGATCAAAGAACATCATTCTTCACAGGCAATTGTGGAGTTATGCTCACGCGAAGTCAGACTCTCAATGTTGTTGTTTGTTTTTGCATTCAGACTCTCACAAGTCATAAGCACAAGCTAGATCGAACAAGAAAGTCATGAGAAGAAGATAAAAAGAAACTAAAGAGAAAGACAAGTTATATATATGCTAGCATTGACAATAAACACATCAAGCTAAGCTAGGACATGTTTTGTCTCAAAATTATTTTTTATACAAACTCTTTTCGCACACTCTCTTCTTCAGAAGTAAAGAGATTTTTACATTGGAGTCCATATAAAATTCTAGTCATATTAAATATGGCAGTGTTGAAGAACCTCAAGGAACTATAGGCCCCAAACTAGAATGATCAAGACACTCACATTTGTACACGTCTCCAAAATAGTTCCTTCAACGTATTACAAAATAATAAATAAAAATTATTGGATGATTTTTTTCAAAATCCAGATGGGAACATGGTGGCTACACCATTGCCTGCCAGATTCTTGAAAAAGAAACAAATTATCGTAAACAATATCACAATGATGAACCAATACGAATCTTCTGTAACGAATTACTCCTCGAATCAACTACAAACTCTTACTCTCTCCTTATTTTTCTTGAAATTTGAAACCCTTGTGAAATCTCACACAACCAAAATAATTTCAATAACAATCTCGATTTCATTCAAAAATTAGGTCAAAAAATAAATATATGTACCCCTGAATGATCCTGAATCAATTTCGGTCGTTAGATTTGATCAAATGGTCTCAATCTAACCCCAAATTTAGCTTCCCTCTGACTTGGTGGTATAATATCGATATACTGGTAATATATTGTGGGAAAAAAAATTGGCCCTAATAACGACTAAAAAAATAAAATTTAATTATAATATACTGACAACATATCGACGATATATCGTTTGTATACCATATGGCCCAATAAAGCTCTAATATCTGTTGTATTGGCTCCAAATTTTCGACTTTTCAAACCTTTTCAATACATGGATAACGTTTGTCACTCTATAATGTTTCACGTAGGAAGGGAATTCTAACCCAACATATACACGTCACAATGCTTGTGACAACAAAGTGCAGAGATGTTAATATTGAGATAATAGCATGCAAACTAAGTTTACCGATAAGAAGACAAAGTTTGATTCACAATACTCAATTCAATACCCATAGGGCATGCAATAATGCTAAGTTTACTACCAAATGTTTACAACCTTCTTACAACCCTCTCATCCTCCTGCTATGTGGGCCACCTTCGATTCCATTTCTTCTTTAATAAACGATCACCACGTGACATTTCGACCACGTGACGACCATCTGAACAGTCACCGGGTCTCACCTTTTCCTTCTCTTCCAATAGACGGCCGTCACGTGGACGTCACGTGGACGTCACGTGGACATTACGTGACGGTTGTAAGAGGATTGTTGATATTTGGTTGTAGTCATAACATAGCTGTAGGATATGTGACATGACAGTCAACCGTCCGGACATCCCAAGAAGAGAGCATTAACTAAATAAATAAACATTTTGAGCATAATGAAAGATAAGTAGACCATTTGTATCTGGACATCATTTACTCGGAAAAGTATTGTATGTGTCAGCTTTATCGTACATCTTTCATGCCAACGAAAATATATGCATTTACATATTTCCATAGAATTTAACTGTTGAAAAAAAAAAAAAAAAGTCCAACCCACCAAATAATTTTTTCATATTTTCTCCATCATATTCGTACAAAAAAAATGGTTGGTACTCTGCCGAAATTTCCATCAATCGTGATATGAATTTTTACAGAACTTCTAGCTTACTTGAGTCAATAAATTATTTAACCAATGGGTTTATTTAGGGATTCGGAACTGTCAATTTTTTTTAATTATTTATCAATTTGCCACTAAAAAAAATTTATTCGGAGCGTCCAAATTTTTCTTTAGAACTGTCATAATTTTTAACAGTCCTACCAATATACTAGATTGTCAAAAATTTTGACAGTCCTAAAAAAATATGTTGTTATCTTTAGAATTGTCAAAATTTTTGACAGTCTTTCCAATTTGTAGGACTGTCAATAATTTTGACAGCATGTTATCTTTATAACTGTCAAAAAATTTGTCAGTCATACATGTAATTTTGACAGTCTTAAAGATAGCAGCGATAGCCAGGGAGAGAGAATGACTTGCACACAAAAGAAAGTGCTGTCAAATTCCGGTTCTTCTCTGTGAAGGAGGTCCTTTCCCCAAGCTTCTCCGGAAAAGCGCGGCCAAGAGGATCTCCTGCTCCTGGACTTCGATGAAGGCAACTTTGGGGCCAAGGGGCTCACGCCGGTAGGGAAGTGAAGTCGGTGGCTGATTCCGCGTGGGATGGTGAAGCCGGGTCGAGGGTCGCCGGTGTTGGACCGAGCGGAATCCGACGTCAACGGCGTGAGGAGAAGCCGACACCGGGACATTACCGGCATCGGGCGGTTCGAGGGAACGCTGGGGCTGTGGGGGCGGGGGAGTCAGGCAGCAGATGGGGGGATTGGACAGCCCCTAAGTAAGAAGTGGACTTTCTTGAATAATAGTTTCTTCAAACAATGCTACCTCAATCTAAGTGTTAATTTCGAGTAAGAAGTGTACTCCTTCTAAAAAATTAATTCAAGAATCTATATATTGAATCGATCATTATATTTATTGATATCTCGTTATAACTTGGTGCAACAAGCAAGGGTACCTACCCTGAATTCCTCTTAATCATCAACCAAACATCACTAAAATCACTTCAAAGTTCAACTTATAGTAGCAACATAAATATGGTTACTAATTATGTCGAAGTCGCGAGGAAGGGATAATCTGTGTAGCCAACAACTGGATCGGAAGTGTAGAATGTAGCCCTGTTGTATTTATTCAAGGGCGCGTCGTCGAGCTCGAACCTCTTGGGCAGGTCAGGGTTAGCCAGGAACAAGCGTCCAAACGAGACGAGATCGGTGTAGCCCTCTCGAACCACCTTGTTCCCTTCCTCCCTGTCGTAGCCTCCGGCGGCAATAAACGTACCTGAAACGAATCAATAATATTAATTTTATTTTATTAATAGATGATATAAAAAATAATATAACTATGAATATATATATCTCCTCTATATAATGTCAAAACTAGGCTTCACCGTGAAAAATTTTCGTTCCAAAAATACCCTTCAACATATTTAGTAATTAAAAAGAATACCTAGAATAAATTTCACTGACAACCATTTAAGAGATGCAATAATGACAACCATTTACGGAAATCAAAGGGTTCATGCTACTTGCTAAGTCTTTTAAATTGTTACCAAAGAATTCGAAAGGTTGAACCATTAACTTATATAATTAAAAGCAGTAGAAATAAACTAACTCATCAACATCATTACTCCAATATACGTGCAAAGCACGTGCATATATACTAGTATATATAAAGAATAGGAGAAAGAATCTGCATAGAATAAATCTAAATCAAATTATATTTTAATAGTACCATTGAACGCCTTCCTCATGGGCAGTAGCCGGTGGGGTATATGCCTCCGTCCGTCGACGATTGCCATCCTCGGTTCGATCATGTGTACGTATGCAAGCCCGAGCTTGCTCAGCGACTCGGTCATGTATAGCCCGAGGCTCACCGGGTCCGACTCATAGCACCCCATGAAGTCGGCGAAGGGGGACAGGCGCATGCCGACCCGGCTGGCTCCGATCTCGTCCACCACGGCGGAGGCCACCTCGAGGGCGAAGCGGCAGCGGTTGGCCAGGCTGCCGCCGTACTCGTCCGTGCGGTCGTTGAGGGAGTCCTTCATGAACTGCTCGATTAAGTAGCCGTGCGCCCCGTGGATTTCGACTCCATCAAAGCCTAACATTAAAATTAATATTAATATTAACATTACATTTTTTGGTGATTAAAAAATTTGTCATGTCAATTGTTATTTCATCCGTTATGTTAGATGTCGGGAGATGACATTATTCAAAAATTTTGGGTGACGAATAGCAGAATTGGTTTGTAAAACTTACTATATGAGTAGTTAGGTTGCTTACCAGCTTCGATGGCATTTCTTGCAGCAAGTCTGAAGTCGTTAACGACACGAGGGATCTCGTCGGTTTGTAATCTCCTCGGCTGCGTGTACTCGACGACGGATCCGTCGGGTTGAGGCTGAGACGGAAGAACTTTGTCCGTACTGGAGATGGGTGCTTGCCCGTTTGGCTGGTACTCTGTCAAAAGTTTTATTTTTTTCCGATTATACCACTGCATGAATCCAACTTTCTTTCGGACATATAACTTTGACTCGTCGAAATGTGTTAGAATATAAGTATATAACTCTTAACCCTCGCTATCAATCAACTCTAGAATACGGACAATAACCCGAAAAGTTTAACAATAATAACATGGTATCAGAACTTGATATCATGACGGGAAATAACAATATCATAATTGGGGAGAGAAAACAAAAATTAACGAAAGGACCCAAAAGAAAAAAAAGGATGAAAATATCACCAGAATTAGAGACCCTTCCAACATGCCAGATCTGGCAGAAGAAGAACCCTCCCTTCTGATGCACTGCATTCACAATTGGCTTCCATGCCTCCACTTGCTCTTTACTCCAAATCCCAGGGGTCTGTGGATACCTAAATTTATAACAGACAAACCATTCAACCAAATAATCGATTAAAATTGAGACTAATTAGTGATGCTATCAAATTAAGTGAACCAGAGACTGACATGTATAGTTAATCCAGTCATATTAATTACTTAGTACATATGATCCTTACTCTGGAGATCCTTGAGCAGAATCAGAGGCTCCAGTGGCTTCAGTTATCAGAAGTCCTCCCTGTGTGGCTCTCTGGGAGTAATACAAGATTGCATGAGGCTGAGGAACATTTCCATAGGATCTTGATCTTGTCAGTGGTGCTAATACAATCCTGAAAAATTATTGAGAAAAAATAATAATAGATCAGATGAGATGTTATAGACTAGTCACAAACTTGTTGCAGCAAGAAACTATAATAAAATTCGGAAAAAAAAAAAAATCAAATTTGACAAAAGAAAGCGAAATTCCAGGTTGATTGACTGACCTGTGGGAAAGATTGAGGTTTCCCAACTTATGTGGAGTTAGAAGAGGGATCTCTGCAGCCATCTAGCTCTCTAATTTCTAGTTGTGTGTATAGTGTCCTTTATGTTTCTTCCGAAAGGGGTTCAAAATTAATGATGGGAAGCAATAGCAACGTCCTTTCGAGTACTTATAGATTTCTTGGGTTGACCAGCGTATTGTATATAAACTGAATTCCAATTTTGCTGCAGCAACCCACTGCCGATATTGACGACTGTAAAATGTTTCTCAGTGTCCATTTTTCATTTTCTTAAAGACAAAATAATAAACAGTGAATATTTTACAAAGAGGTCACGACGTATGTCACAGGGCTGTCCAAAGTTTTTGGATGCCAGGACAAAGATGATCCCGAGTTTTTTTTTTTTTTTTTTTTTTTTTTTTTTTTTATGTCCATAACAAAAATTATATATATATATATATATATATATATATATATATATATATATATATAAACATGAAGGCATAAATATATATATACACATGAAGCATACAACCTCTGTCCTTACAATCTCGTCTGAAGGGTACAATCCGATCCGAAGGCCTCCACACCAGTATTACACTTGCATCGCACCCGACTGCACCCGAACATTAATTTTCCAAAAAAGAATTAATATGTCCAACCTCGATCTTTACAACCTCGGTCCGAAGGTGTAACCATCCTAGATTTTCTAATTAATAATTAAAATATAAATACTAGGTTTTGTATGCTGACAGTACACTCATGTAGTTCAATAGTAGATAAATAAAAATATGAGGTGTTAAAATTTTAAAATACACAAAATGATAGCTTTTATAATAATAATAAAAATAAATAAAATAAAATAATAATTGTTTATAGGAATAATGGTTGTACTAATAATAATATTGATAAATAAAATACTAAAAGAAAGATAAAGAAAAAGAAAAAAAAAAGAAAGAAAGAAAAAATGAAGTTCACGAAATCACGAGGAGAACAAATATAGTAAAGCAAGTCTAAAGCTAAAAAGCAACAACCAAAGCTTCAGGAAAGAAAATGACATAAAGTAAAAAGTGTTCATGAAATCGACAATGTGTACTTTCCTAGAGCGAGCTCCCAGCCTAAGTCTTCCACTCCACCTCCTCGAAGGGGTTCAGAAACCACACTCCAGGTCTCAAGACCAAGCTCCAAGCTCAAGAAGAAAGGGGGGAGAGAATAGAAGAGAGAAAAGAGAAAGAAAGAAAAAGAAGTACTATATATAGGAATCTTAAAAAGTGAAACAAATATCTTCAGGATCGGTATACTGGAGTATACCGTTGGTATACCGATCAGGTAGTAAAGTTTCAATTTTTTAAAATTCTAAGCTGCCTCGAGAACTAAATAAAAATAATATAGCACAGAAAAACGTATCCGCATAAAATACGAATACTGTGAGACGAGTCTCACAACCCTCCCCTCCTATGAAAAATTCCGTCCTCGAAATTTTCATAAGGATCCAAAACCAACAGCAAGAAAATCCAAGAAAGCAAGCACGAACTAAAACAAGCAGGAAACTCATGTAAGCATAAAATTTTCTGGACATCAACAAGAAATTAGAAAAGAACAATAACGGACATAACAGATAAGCTAACAATCAATCACATGCACAAGCTAGGATATGACGGGTATACGAACAAGTATACCTCCCGACTCGAAAAGAAATGGATAACGAGTACGCATATCATCCTTGCGCTCCCACGTCGACTCGCCCAGTGAGTGATGCCCCCAAGCAACACGAACCAATCGAATAGTCCGATTCTTGAGAACCTTCTCCCTCTGGTCCAAAATAGACACGGGCCTCTCCTCATATGATAGGTCGGTACCAACGACTAACTCAGAATGATCCAGGATGTGGCTCAGGTCTGGAATATACCGACGCAACTGAGATACGTAAAAAATATCATGTACCATGTAAAACGATGGTGGAAGAGCTAAACGATAAGATACGTCTCCAACTCGATCGAGAATATCGAACGGGCCTATATATCTCTGGCTAAGCTCCCCCTGCACTCAAAATCTGATAGCTCAACGAGTAGGCAAAATCCTCAAAAATACATGGTCGCGACAGAGAACTCAAGATAACAACGGTGCTGATCTGCCCAATGACGCTGGCGATCCTGAGCCACTCTGAGATGCTCTCTGATCTACCTGATTACTCCAACCGACTGAGCAATCATCTTCGGACCTAGCATCTGTCTCTCGCCAATGTCATCACAAGCTAACGGTGATATGCATCTCTGTCACTACCACATTTCTAGAGTAGGGGCTTTATGGTCATTTATAATATTTATATGTGTTGTTTTAATAATTGCATGATAGGTAATATATACATTATATTATATATTCAAAAATGACATGGGTTAGTGAACCAGACTTGATGTGACCATGGACCTTGCTTAGACTTGACATTTAACCCACTAGACTAATCCTTATTCTATTAATTAGATTCAAGTTAGGTCCATTACTTAAGATTAAAATCTCATTAATTAAAATAGCTCTTCATGACAAGCCATTGAGGGCAAATGAGACATTTTGCATTCACAAAACCCTAACCCTAGCAAGTGGTTGGCCCTATAAATATAGAGGGAGCCTCCCTCAATGTCATTTCATCACTCATGAAGAAACCCTAGAAATAGCCCCCAAGAAAATCCTTCATTCCCTCCACAAATTTTAGAATTTCTAAACCTCAAATCCCTCATTTTTTCCCCTCATTCAAAGAGGCCTAGAAGCTTAGAGTTCAAGGAGCCTTGGAGAAGAAGAAACTACATTGGGAATCCATCTCCCAATAGGTGAAAATCTGGAAACCCTCTTTTAAATTCTATTTTAATCATTTGTTTGGCCATTAAGAGCCCACTCATTGGTTTAGGAATAGCTATTAAGGGAGAGCATGAGTCCCTATTTGTTTTATGATGATTTCTTCTGGGTGTCATATGTTATTTGGGGGTTTTGTGATCCAAGGATGTATTTTCCCCTAATTTTTATATCCCTATATATATATATATATATATATATATATATATATATATATAATATGTGATGTTTAGTTGTATATTTGGGGTTTATACATAAAGATTTATGGTGTATCAAGAGTATCCTAGTTTTGTGCACACTAGGTGCTTGTTGAAATGTTTAGTATGATGTATACCTATTCATATGATGTATTGGATATGTATACATAAATATGTGAATGTGTATATATATGTATATATATAGAGAGAGAGAGATTGATATAGGTAGATGTATATATGTGTGTGTGAGCTAGTGAGCTTCAGTCAGTGGCTTAGCAGGGAGTTCCTGTAGCAAGAGCAAGATGCATCAGTGCTCGGGGACCATACCAAGGTGCGTAGCGAAAGGCTTTTCTGATCTGCATATCAGCACAGGGAGGTGCAGCCACCTGAAGGAAGCACAGCACTACACTTTGCTCAGTATTCAACTGAAGAAGGAAACTCTTCAGTAGCAGTATCATGAAGGAAACTCTGCAGTAGCAGTATCATAAAGGAAACTCTGCAATAGCAGTATTACTGAAGGAGCTACAACAGCTAGTAAATCACTGCAGGCAGTTCAACTGAGGGATATGAGCTACAACAATATGCAGTGAGCTGCACAGGGGGGGAACCCAGCAGCTCGGGCATGGAAGAGGAGAGCAATGTGCAGCAAGACTCGAGGAAGTGCAATGCAGGGGGAAGCAGTTACAGTTTCCAACTGCATTGATGCAGTCCCGAGCAGTTGCACAGCAACCTCGTGGAGATGAGTATCCGCAGTACAGTGCAGGACATGCACAGCCATCTCAGCACAGTATCCATATCCCTATCAGTGTATCAGCAGGTTTCCGTCTTATATCTATTAGTTAGTTAGTTATCAAGGTATTTGGTTTATGGGTAGTTAGCTAATAGTTAGTTTAGTGTTCAGTGTATAGATGTTTAGTTGGTTTAGTTATGAGGTATTAGTTTAGTATACTTGTTTATGTAGATAGTTAACTAAGTATCTATAGTACCTATGTGGATATATAGTATTATATTCAGTTAGTTAGATATGTATGTAATATCAGTCAGTAGGTTAGTTTAGTATCAAGGATAGCTATTAATTAGTTATGCATGATATATATATATATATATATATATATATATATATATATATATATATATATATATATATATGTATATATATATATATATATATATATATGGATTGGGTAATAGCTAGTTAGTATCTATGTATATTAGTGTAGGTATATATATGTTAGTAGTTAATTATGGTTATAGTTAGTATATTGGTGGGAGGTTAGCTAGATACATATTAGTTATACTTAATGGGTTTTGGATTACCTTGGGATACCAAGGTAAAATCAAGGTATTGAGTCGATACTCAAGGTATTGGATTTGAGTATCGGGATAGGTTTGAGGTAGTGCGATACGCATTGGTGCAAGGCCAAGGTATCCCGATTTTATTGTTTTGATATAGATACTATATGTATATTGACTTGTGTATATATATATATATAGGTCTGTGTGACTCCACTTATTTTTTATTCCAGAACCTTGTATTGATGCAATATACCATATATAGGTCTGTGTGACTCAGCTTTGGACATTGATCATCACTCATTTCTCGGGACCACATGCGAGTACATTCTTTGACAATTTTTATCATGTTGATTATTACTATGATTCTAGTTGTAGTGTATGCTTGATTCTGACACTGTGGATACACGGGCTAGTATCATAGATACCTGTCATGAGGAGTCGTGATTGGAATCCATCGTGCTAGCTGGGGACGGAGAACTATTAGCAATATTATGTGATCACACCCCCATTTACATGCATCATAGCTCACCCCACATATCACGTAGGGTGTACCTGACCATTTACATGCCTCATAGCCTCTTATATATGATTAGCCTGACTATTACTCGTATCATAGCTAACCAGATGGTTAGTCTGATCTCACATGTATTATAGCCAATCATATATAACAAGCCTGATCTAGTCCCAAGCCGATCACATAACAAACTGATATTTTACAGCACTTAGCTAAAAATTCTATTTATTTATTCCAGTTCACTAATTTCTAACATTCACATATATCTGTGCATTGCTAGTTAGTACTATTGCCGATTACATGTCTCTCCAGTATTCCTTATTTTTCTAGTATTTCTTCATCATGTATTTCCTTTCACTGTCTTATAGTTTTTGTCAATATAATTGAAACTGTTGTTTAGTGTTTGTGCTTCGCTCCAATCCTGACTGGATAATATTTTTCAGAGGACCTTGAGGATTTTTGTACTACTCACTATGGCCCAGCAGTAGAGGGAGACTACATACCGAAGATTTTAGAGGATTCACTCTCCTTAGAGGAGACACCACCCGCAGTCATTTAGATAGCTTCTTGGTCTAGATATCTCTGTATTTATTTGTTCTAAACTTGAGATGTAACCTCCGATTTCCTAATTTCCGAAATAATTAAATTTTTATTTATTTTAAATATCCAGTTTATAAAATATTTTCTCCTTGAATTCTTGTATTTGGTTTTGAGCAAAGTTTGATTTTAGAAGGTAATTTAAAATCTTTTATAAAAATTATTTTTCTTAAATGTCGATGTATTACAAAATAAATAAATAAATAATAATATTATATTTCTCTAGCTTCAAATGTTTATTGTCTTGAAATCATAAAATCTTTTGTTTGATAAAATTATTTAAAGGACTAGTTGTTTTCTTCATAATAAAATTTGAAATCCATTTGGGATAGTAAATAAAGAAATTACATATTTTCTAGGGTTTTGAAAATGAGTTTAATTAGTAGCTAATCGGCAGCCTCTTAAAACTTTTTTCTTAAATTATATTTTTCTATTAATTTACCAGTTTACCGTCTCCCATTTACACCCTCATTTTTTCCCACATGAAAAACCCATTTATATAATCCTGGCCATTCATTATTGGGCCAATTCGCACCCTTCATCCCACACCCTCTTTGCCTATTTAAAGTCTCATTCACACCATTCCCTAGAAACCCTAGCTAGCCCTCACAATTTCCCACAAGCCAACAAGCCATCACCATTGATTGTGTGCTCGTGTCCGTGTGTCCAGCATTACCGTGTCAGCCGTGATTGGCCTCGGGTCTGACCCCGGGTGTCCCACCGTATCCATTCATTTCCTGTGTCCAGATTTATAATATTACAACCAGATTTTGTGTCCGACACCGTCTGGACACAACCACCACACCACAGTACACCATCCCCGTGTCCAGCCTCGGACACGACCCACCCGACTTGTACAGAATCCAAACCCTAACCTAGATCTGACGTCGTCGAGCTCCGGTGGCCGCGGCTCTCCTCCTCGGCGTCGAGCGCCTGTGGCCTCCTTGAGACGAACAGATCCGCCGACGTCGACCGCCACAGCAGATCTGGAACGCCGCCGCCGCCCGAGACGAACGCCGACCGCCGCCCTCGAGTTTCCACTGCCGCCGGCGCCTCGGATCCGCCGCCGCCGCCTCGGATCCGTCGAGCCGTGGCCGCCTCTGTCGAGTCGAGCTCCGCTGCCGCCGCCTCAGACCTGTCGACCGCCGCCTCCTCGAACCGAGCACCGCCGACCCCAGCAGATCCGCCGACCCCGGCGAGAACCCACCGCGTCGACGACGAAACCCTCGTGAGCCCTCTTCTTCCTTCTTCCCTCGTTTCCTTTCTGCAGTTCTGAAAATTTTTGAGTTAAGTTATATGGGATTAGTTAATTATTTTATTAATTTGTAAACTCCCTCGACCTGATTTCAGTAATTTAGGATTTATTTTAGCTAATTAGAATTTCTGTAACTTTTTAAAAATTATTTTGTTTACATATCTTATTGTTTGTGCACCTGTACTTCACATAATTAATTAGAGCATTACACTAGCTGTAATTTCCAAACAAAATTCACCTACCTGCCCTAGACTGATTAAACTAATTTCTTGATTTTTGTGCAACTTCTAGATGCTTAATTTTGAGCTTCGTTTGAGACGCACAAGTATCGTTACAAAAGTTTGTATTTAATTCCTATTTTATTTCTTGCTCATTAAACATCTCTGTACCCCTAGAGATTAAGGACCAACAGGCACCTGTTTTACCCAGACAAAAATACGTTAATATTCTACTTTAAATATACTACAATTAGTATATTGGCACCGTAGTAAAATTATGGCCCTACCTGCCTCTAAAAAATTATAGAACACCGTGCGCAGTATTTATTAAATAATAAATACAATGACCTGTATCACCAAGAAACCAGGCCCTACCCCTGCCCAGAATCACCCCCACCCCTCAGGACCCTCCTACAGCTTTTTCCTCTCAATTCTGAACATTTTAGTATTTTCTGGGAACAGGGTAATTTATCAGACAAATTGCGTAATTACGCAAAATACCTATTTTTGGACCTAATTGTAATTTATAAAATTTTGGGGGTTTTTATGCAAATTTCCAGTGTGAGGTGGCATCACCTCATTGGCTGGTGAATGTGGACCGCACATGTGTCATGTGGGACCCACATAAATATCCTAATGGCTGCATAAAAATCTAAAAATCCAAAATACCCAAAACACCCCTAAACTTTCCCCTAATTACAACCCTGCCACTCCCCCTAACCCTATATAACCCGACCCCCCCCCCTCTCATTCCCAACTCACTCCACACCCTCTCCGGCCACCCTCAGCCTATCGGACCCCTGCCCAACCCCTCGCCACCTCCCTTCCCTCCTCCCCGACCACCGGAGCCCCGCCCTAGCCGGCCGCACCACCGCCGGCAGCCCCTACAAACCAACTCCACCAACACCAACCCCCACAGCCACCACCACCGAACCACTTCCACCACCGCCTCCGGCCGTCGTCGACCACCGCCACCACCCCCAAACGCCTCGCCGCCACCTCCTCCACCTTTCCAACCAACCCCCTGCCACCCCCGACCACCACAGCCGCCGCCATCACCTCCACAGCGCCCCGACCCCTCTCCCCGACTACACCACCACCCCCATCCCGACCGCCTCCAGCCACCTCCACCGCCACCGTAGACCCCCACCACCACTACCAACCTCTCCGCCACCATCTCCTCCGCCGATCCCCCGCCCTGTACCGCCACCCCCACCGCCACTGACACCGCAGCAGCCTCCTCAAGCCCCGCTGCTGCTGCTGCTGATATCTGCTGCTGCCGTTGCAGCCACCGCCACGGCCAGCCGCCGCCTCCTCCGCCGCCGTGCTCCCACCGGCGACGAGCCCAGGACCCCACCGGCCTGACCGGAACAGTACCCCCCCTATTATGTACGTATATGTATTATTTTATGTATACGTATGTGTATATGTATATATATGTATATATTTATATATATTAATATATATATATATGTTATTATATATAATTAATTATATATTATTAAATACTAATATACTGTATATACAGTACATATATGTATTTATATATTTTCTGCATTTTTTTATTATTATTATTTATATATATATTTATATATACATATATGTATATATGTATATATATATATATCTATATATATATATGTATTTATATATTATCTAAATACTATTATATATATAATATATACTAATATACTATGTATATTATACAGTATAATATATAAATATTATGTATATATTTACATCTCTCTTTTTCTGTTTATTTTATTTTATTTTATTATATATATATATGTATATTATATATGTATATCTATATATTTACTTATATATGTATTACTATATAAATTATATATATGTTATATATATATTATAAATAATAATTATTATTAATACAGAATATATATATATATATATATGTATATATATATATATATATATATATTATTTTATCTTCTTTAAATATATATGTATTTCTTTTTCCTCTTATATATATATATATATATATATATCTATATATATGTATATATATATTATTTATAGTATTTATTATATGTATATGTATATTATAACTATATATATATATATATATATATATATATATATATATATATATATATATATATATATATATATATATATATATATATATATATATATATATATATATATATATATATATATATATGCTTTTCATTTTTTTGTACTATATATACTATATACTACATACTAATATATATGTATATATATATACATATATTTTTAATTTCAGCATTTTCTTCTCTTATATATATATATATATATATATATATATATATATATATATATATATATATATATATATGTAAATATATGTATATCTATATATATATCTATATAAATATATAATACCATAATTTATATATTTATATATGTATACTTTTCTTTTCTTTTATTTATTATATGTAAATAGATATATATCTAATATATATGTATCTATATATATATATTCCATTTTTTTTTCTGCACTTTCTCTATCTTTTATATAAATATATATATGAAAATATATATATCTATATATATATATATATATATATATATATATATCTATTATATATGTGCTATATATGCCTAATACTATATATGCTATATCTATATGTACTCTATATATATATTTGAACCTTATATATATATATATATATGTATTATGTATATATTTACATAAGTATATATACTATAAAATTATGCCTTTTATTAAATTAGTATTTACGAATCCTGTAAACATCTTAAACAGAAAACATCTCCAGCACAGTCAGTGACCCCCTGTCACAAGGACCCTCAGTCTTGACAGTGGGATCAGTTGTCCAGCACAGTCAGGAAGTAGGCAAGTATACCTTGCCAAATTACTGTTTAAATTCAAATGCTGTTATATGCTATCTTCTTTCCTGAATTCCATATAACTGTGAGTACCTGAGCTTGCCTCAGGTACAGTCAACAAATACGTTGACACGTAGTATAAATAACTTAGTATTTTACAGACCTACCAACATCTGAGAGGATATCCTCATATCCTCCTAAACCCTATCACGGGAACACGCAACATGGTTGCAATGCATATTGGGATGCGAGCTGCGTATTTGATTAGCTACCAGTACGTGTGACACGCATCACGGATTAGTATATTGTCAGGAAAACTCAGGAAAAGTATGACTTGGCATTTAGTTACATTGGGCGGGAAAGATAACTAGTAGACGTATGGGACACCCCCTCCATGAGTCCTTATCCTTCGTACCATGCTCTTCGGAGATGGTCGATTGCAGAGCTACCCGTGTGTCCGGGGGCATATGACACATATACTAGCCAGTCAACACGATTGGTGAATTAAGTCAGCATATGTCAAACCTACACATTTCCATGCGTACTACAAGGTCTTTACTTGCATTTTCACTTAGATGGTTAGCACCCTGCTTTTATTCATTTATTCAGTATTTCATACCTGGCATGTTATTTTCCTGTATCTTGTTATGTCCCACTGAGGACCTGGTTCCCTTCCAGATTTAGACGAGGCCTACTACCCAACGGTGTATGGTCCCGGACAGGAGACTAGGCATGCCACCGAGGAAGAACTAGAGGAGACACCATCAGAATCTACCTGATTCTGGGAGATGCTCACTTGGCAATGGAGATATTTTGCTAGATAGACGATGCTCAGTCTATCTTGTTTTCTGTACTATTATTATATTTTGACAGTGGGTTGTTCCCACAAGTTGTGTAATATGACATTATCAGACTCAGCATTATATATATTCAGCACTATTTTCCGACATTTCCTGTGGATGAGATAGACTTGCCTTTATTAGACTTGTAGTATTTTAGGACAGCGTAGCACGTTCCCTTGGGTCCATAAGAATGGATTAAACCCTTAGTAACGTGTCAGCTGGCCAATGCCACGTGACCTAGTTCCTCACATTTTGGGACTGGGGCGTGACATGGTTTTAGTGGTGGCCCATGCAGGTCAAGTTTATTGCTAGTGGTATAATGACATGCCCAGCAAGCCTGCTATAGGATAGAAATATTAGGTCTCATCCACACTGACTTCATCAAACTTTTTGCATCCTGCTTGATTATCAATTATAAATTTCTTATGCTTTTCTTATTCTATTTTCTTCAGAAAAATGGACATACCCGGTGGACATTCGATTGATGGGGCTGACCCAGCAACAGACCCCTCGCCCGAAGTCCAGGGAATCCCATCCACCCCGAGGGACCCATCCCCGAGGAGGATGTTGGTCTACCCAATGACTCCATACCTTCCTCAGAATCCTGTCCAGACAGGAACACCAGCCCAGCATGAAGGGCAAACCTCCCAGGCAGAAACACCACTGCCACCACCTCCCGCCTTCCCTGCCCAGATGCCTCAACTTGAAGGACAAACACAGATGTTCCAGTTCCTCCAGGCTATGATGCAAACTCAGTGGCAGCAGACTGAAGCCCAGAGACAATCTCAGTGGCAACAGACTGAGGCCTTGAGACAGACATTGATGGCGGCCTTGGATAGAACGACTGCCCCAGCACCAACACCGGCACCTGTCCAACCAATGGGCACAGTCAAAGGCTTCCGCCAGATGAATCCAAAAACCTTTAAGGGCAGCGAATCCCCAGAAGAGATCTCAGATTGGATCTCCAATACAGAAATGCTGCTAGAAGGCTCGCAACTTACCCCCGATCTATGGATGACCGCCGTAAGAGCTCAACTCTTAGGCAATGCCCATCACTGGTGGGAATCCATAGAGCGCAGCGTCGGCAAGGATCAAACTTGGGAACAATTTTTGGAGCACTTCAATGCCAAGTACTTCCCTACAACAGTCCAAAATGCCTTATACTCCCAGTTTCTGCATTTGGAACAGGGAAACATGACTGTTGACGCCTACGACGCAGAATTCAGCAGATTAAGCCGATTCGGTACCATCTTGATACCGAATGAGCTGGAGAAAGCCAAAAGATTCCACCACGGCCTCACCTGTGAGCTTCAGAGGTATACGACATCACAGTCAAGGATCTCCTACGAGGAGGTTCTTGCAGAAGCGAGGGTACAAGAAGCTATTGGCCGAGGAACGAGACGCTCAAATCCAACCTTCCCGGCCAAAAACCAGCAAGGGACAGAAGGCCCTATCCGTCGTCCACAAAATCAGACGCATCAGACGACGGGGCCCTACCAGAAGAAGGAACTCCCGACTTGTCATTTTTGTGGCAAGAAGGGGCATTATATCAATGATTGTAGAAAGAAGAAGGGACTCTGCCTAATTTGTGGAGCTAGCCAACATATGGCTAGGGACTGCCCGCAACGCAAAGATGCAGTTCCTCAGAACGGGCAAAAATCAGGAACGCCTGCCCAAAAGATGCTACCCTCCACATCAGGAGGATATCAGAAGGGACCACCTCTGGCCATTCAGGAGAGCCAGTTCAAAGCCAGACAATAACACGGAGGACAAAGGCATGGACAAGCCTTTGCTTTAGCTGCAGTTGCCGAAGAACCTGAAGGAGAAACCATCGCAGGTACCATTTTAGTTGCATCATTACCTGCAACCGTATTATTTGATTATGGCGCAACCCTGTCATTCATATCTAGTAGTTTCGTAGCCATGCACAAACTAATCACTTCCCCGCTACCCAAGTGCTGGAAAATTCTAACTGGAGGAGGAATTGTTCCAGTTACCAACATTATTGAAACATGTTCAATAGTTGTTTCTAGTAGAGAACTAAGAGCGCGATTTCTGGTACTCCCAATGCCAAATTTTGACGTCGTCTTAGGCATGGACTGGTTAATCTAGAACAATGCTATCCTAGACTGCCGAAAAGGTAGTATCACCTTTAGACCACCAGGACACCCGGAGTTCGAATACGTACGAGGTACCATCGAGCAAGGAGTAGGCCAGACTCCTAGAACTTACATGGCGATGGAGATAGAACCCCCAGCACTCATTGCAGAATTCGAAGACGTATTTCCAGAGGAATTGCCAGGCCTACCGCCTGACAGAGAAGTAGAGTTCACGATTGAGCTGATACCCGGAGCTGCACCGGTATCCTCAAATGTGTACCGACTGGCGAAGAAGGAGCTTGACGAGCTAAAGCTGCAACTTGAAGAACTGCAGATCAAGGGATTTGTTCGTCCTAGTGCATCACCCTGGGGAGCACCAGTATTGTTTGTACCAAAGAAGGACGGAACATATCGGATGTGTATTGATTACAGAGCCCTCAATGCTTTGACAATCAAAAACAAGTACCCCTTGCCGCGAATTGACGATCTGTTCGACCAACTGACGGGAGCTGTGGTATTCTCAAAAATAGACTTGAGATCTGGCTATCATCAGGTCAAAGTACGGAGAGAAGACATTCCAAAGACAGCATTCAGGACTCGCTATGGTCATTACGAGTTCCTGGTGATGTCGTTTGGACTGACTAATGCACCAGCCGTATTCATGAACCTGATGAACAGAGTCTTCTACCAATATCTGGACCAGTTCGTGGTAGTCTTCATCGACGACATCTTGGTGTATTCAAAAAGCCACGAGGAGCACGAAGAGCACTTGAGACTAGTGCTAGAGACGCTGAGACGTGAAAGCCTTTATGCTAAACTAAGCAAGTGCGAGTTCTTCCTTGATCGTGTCGCTTTTCTGGGACACGTGATCACAGAAGAAGGCATCTCGGTGGACCCAGCAAAGATCTCATCTGTCGAGATATGGCCAACCCCTACCAACATCTCAGAGGTGAGAAGCTTTCTAGGACTTGCCGGATATTACCGGAGGTTCGTAGAAAACTTTGCACGAATCGCAGAGCCAATTACCCGTCTTACCCGCAAGGACCAGGAGTTCATCTGGTCTGAGGAATGCCAGACAGCTTTTGATGAATTGAAGAAGCGTCTGACTACTGCCCCCATCTTGACCATACCATCTGGATCCGGAGGTTTCGTCATCTATAGCGATGCATCCGGAAAAGGATTGGGTTGTGTCTTAATGCAACATGGGAAGGTTGTAGCTTATGCCTCAAGACAATTGAGAACTCATGAGAAGAACTACCCCACTCACGACTTGGAGCTTGCTGCCGTCATCTTCGCCCTGAAGCTTTGGAGACATTATCTATACGGCGAACGAGTGGAAATATTCACCGATCACAAGAGCCTGAAATATGTCTACACTCAGAAGGACCTGAACCTAAGACAAAGACGATGGCTCGAAGTAATGACAGACTTCGAGATCGATCTGCAGTACCATCCAGGAAAGGCTAATGTAGTGGCTGATGCACTAAGCAGAAGACCATCGACATTCTTTATGATCACCCAACCAGGTCTGCTGAAAGATCTAGAAAAGTTGGGAATAACGGTCATTATGCCAAAAATTGACAGTCAATTATCAAACTACCAGCTACAATCAACATTAGTCGAAAGAATCAAAGCTGCTCTACCAGCAGATGCAAGATTTCAGAGGCTTCGACAAAGAACAGAGGCTGGAATCCAGACAGGATGCCGCATACACGAAGATGGGACGCTAAGATGTGGAGAACGTCTTTATGTTCCAAATGGAGAACTTCGTGAGGAGCTGATGTCAGAAGCTCACAGCTCAATATACTCTATACATCCTGGAGGCACAAAGATGTACAGAGATCTGCGACAATACTACTGGTGGCATGGAATAAAGCGAGAGATAGCACGCTTTGTGGCAAAGTGCCTGGTGTGTCAGCAAGTCAAAGCTGAACATCAGAGATCAGCAGGTCTACTTCAACCCCTCCCAATACCCGAGTGGAAATGGGAACACATTACGATGGACTTTGTTACGGGCTTCCCAAGAAGTCCCAGTGGTCGTAATGCTGTATGGGTGATCGTAGATAGACTCACAAAGGCTGCTCATTTCCTACCTTTCAGAGTCGGACAATCTACCGAAGTCTTGGCAGACATGTACATGAAGGAGATAGTGCGTCTGCATGGAGTACCAGTCAGCATAGTATCTGACAGAGATACGAGATTTACATCGTACTTTTGGCGAAGTATGCAAGAAAGTCTTGGTACCCGCCTTAAGTTCAGCACCTCGTACCACCCGCAAACAGATGGCCAATCAGAACGCACAATCCAGACACTTGAAGATATGCTAAGAGCCTGCATGCTTGATTTCAGCGGATCATGGGAAGATCATTTGCACCTGGTAGAATTTTCCTACAACAATAGCTATCAAGCGAGCATTCAAATGGCTCCCTTTGAAGCATTGTATGGCAGAAAATGTCGTTCTCCAGTATGCTGGAGCGATGTTGGCGAAAGACAGATCTTGGGACCAGAACTGGTTGTTCGTACGGTGGAGAAGGTAAAGAAGATACAAGGACACCTACGAGCTGCACAAGACAGACAGAAGCACTGGGCAAATGTTCATCGACGACCTTTAGAGTTCCAAGTGGGAGAACATGTGTTTTTAAAAATCTCACCCACCCGAGGTACTATCAGATTTGGAGGAAGAGGAAAACTGAGTCCAAGGTACATTGGACCCTTCGATGTACTAGAACGCATCGGAGAAGTTGCCTACAAGCTAGCCCTACCTCAAACTTTGGAAGGAGTGCATGATGTCTTCCACGTATCCCAGCTGAGGAGGTACATTCCAGACCCGAGTCATGTACTGAACCATTCAGAGATCACCGTCGGCCCAAGCCTATCGTACCAGGAGGAACCTGTAGAGATCCTAGATCGTAGCGAGAAGGTGTTGCGAGGCCAGACTATCCCTCTAGTTCGTGTTGCATGGAAACATCATGCACCAGGTGAATCAACCTGGGAACGAGAAGAGGATATTCGACAACGTTTTTCCCATCTATTTCCGAACCAGGGTATGTCCTAATATTTCAAAACAATATTTCATTTTCATTATATGTCTGTTTTTTATTTCGAGGACGAAATATTCTAAGGAGGGTAGATTGTAAACTCCCTCGACCTGATTTCAGTAATTTAGGATTTATTTTAGCTAATTAGAATTTCTGTAACTTTTTAAAAATTATTTTGTTTACATATCCTATTGTTTGTGCACCTGTACTTCACATAATTAATTAGAGCATTACACTAGCTGTAATTCCCAAACAAAATTCACCTACCTGCCCTAGACTTATTAAACTAATTTCTTGATTTTTGTGCAACTTCCAGATGCTTAATTTTGAGCTTCGTTTGAGACGCACAAGTATCGTTACAAAAGTTTGTATTTAATTCCTATTTTATTTCTTGCTCTTTAAACATCTCTGTACCCCTAGAGATTAAGGACCAACAGGCACCTGTTTTACCCAGACAAAAATACGTTAATATTCTACTTTAAATATACTACAATTAGTATATTGGCACCGTAGTAAAATTATGGCCCTACCTGCCTCTAAAAAATTATAGAACACCGTGCGCAGTATTTATTAAATAATAAATACAATGACCTGTATCACCAAGAAACCAGGCCCTACCCCTGCCCAGAATCACCCCCACCCCCTCAGGACCCTCCTACAGCTTTTCCCTCTCAATTCTGAGCATTTTAGTATTTTTTGGGAACAGGGTAATTTATCAGACAAATTGCGTAATTACGCAAAATACCTATTTTTGGACCTAATTGCAATTTATGAAATTTCGGGGGTTTTTATGCAAATTTCCAGTGTGAGGTGGCATCACCTCATTGGCTGGTGAATGTGGACCGCACACGTGTCATGTGGGACCCACATAAATATCCTAATGGCTGCATAAAAATCTAAAAACCCAAAATACCCAAAACACCCCTAAACTTCCCCCTAATTACAACCCTGCCACTCCCCCTAACCCTATATAACCCGACCCCCCCTCTCATTCCCAACTCACTCCACACCCTCTCCGGCCACCCTCAGCCTACCGGACCCCTGCCCAACCCCTCGCCACCTCCCTTCCCTCCTCCCCGACCACCGGAGCACCGCCCTAGCCGGCAGCACCACCGCCGGCAGCCCCTACAAACCAACTCCACCAACACCAACCCCCACAGCCACCACCACCCGAACCACTTCCACCACCGCCTCCGGCCGTCGTCGACCACCGCCACCACCCCCAAACGCCTCGCCGCCACCTCCTCCACCGTTCCAACCAACCCCCTGCCACCCCCGACCACCACAGCCGCCGCCATCACCTCCACAGCGCCCCGACCCCTCTCCCCGACTACACCACCACCCCCATCCCGACCGCCTCCAGCCACCTCCACCGCCACCGTAGACCCCCACCACCACTACCAACCTCTCCGCCACCATCTCCTCCGCCGATCCCCCGCCCTGCACCGCCACCCCCACCGCCACTGACACCGCAGCAGCCTCCGCAAGCCCCGCTGCTGCTGCTGCTGATATCTGCTGCTGCCGTTGCAGCCACCGCCACGGCCAGCCGCCGCCTCCTCCGCCGCCGTGCTCCCACCGGCGACGAGCCCAGGACCCCACCGGCCTGACCGGAACAGTACCCCCCCTATTATGTACGTATATGTATTATTTTATGTATACGTATGTGTATATGTATATATATGTATATATTTATATATATTAATATATATATATGTTATTATATATAATTAATTATATATTATTAAATACTAATATACTGTATATACAGTACATATATGTATTTATATATTTTCTGCATTTTCTTTTTTTATTATTATTTATATATATATATATATATATATTTATATATACATATATGTATATATGTATATATATATATATATCTATATATATATATATGTATTTATATATTATCTAAATACTATTATATATATAATATATACTAATATACTTTGTATATTATACAGTATAATATATAAATATTATATATATATTTACATCTCTCTTTTTCTGTTTATTTTATTTTATTTTATTATATATATATATGTATATCTATATATTTACTTATATATGTATTACTATATAAATTATATATATGTTATATATATATTATAAATAATTATTATTATTAATACAGAATATATATATATATGTATATATATATATATTATTTTATCTTCTTTAAATATATATGTATTTCTTTTTCCTCTTATATATATATATATATATATATCTATATATATGTATATATATATTATTTATAGTATTTATTATATGTATATGTATATTATAACTATATATATATATATAACTATATATATATATATATATATATATATATATATATATATATATATATATATATATATATATATATATATATATATATATATATATATATATATATATATATGCTTTTCATTTTTTTTGTACTATATATACTATATACTACATACTAATATATATGTATATATATATACATATATTTTTAATTTCAGCATTTTCTTCTCTTATATATATATATATATATATATATATATATATATATATATATATATATATATATATATATATATATATATATATATATATATATGTAAATATATGTATATCTATATATATATATCTATATAAATATATAATACCATAATTTATATATTTATATATGTATACTTTTCTTTTCTTTTATTTATTATATGTAAATAGATATATATCTAATATATATGTATATATATATATATATATATATATATTCCATTTTTTTTTATGCACTTTCTCTATCTTTTATATAAATATATATATGAAAAAATATATATATCTATATATATATATATATATATATATATATCTATTATATATGTGCTATATATGCCTAATACTATATATGCTATATCTATATGTACTCTATATATATATTTGAACCTTATATATATATATATGTATTATGTATATATTTACATAAGTATATATACTATAAAATTATGCCTTTTATTAAATTAGTATTTACGAATCCTGTAAACATCTTAAACAGAAAACATCTCCAGCACAGTCAGTGACCCCCTGTCACAAGGACCCTCAGTCTTGACAGTGGGATCAGTTGTCCAGCACAGTCAGGAAGTAGGCAAGTATACCTTGCCAAATTACTGTTTAAATTCAAATGCTGTTATATGCTATCTTCTTTCCTGAATTCCATATAACTGTGAGTACCTGAGCTTGCCTCAGGTACAGTCAACAAATACGTTGACACGTAGTATAAATAACTTAGTATTTTACAGACCTACCAACATCTGAGAGGATATCCTCATATCCTCCTAAACCCTATCACGGGAACACGCAACATGGTTGCAATGCATATTGGGATGCGAGCTGCGTATTTGATTAGCTACCAGTACGTGTGACACGCATCACGGATTAGTATATTGTCAGGAAAACTCAGGAAAAGTATGACTTGGCATTTAGTTACATTGGGCGGGAAAGATAACTAGTAGACGTATGGGACACCCCCTCCATGAGTCCTTATCCTTCGTACCATGCTCTTCGGAGATGGTCGATTGCAGAGCTACCCGTGTGTCCGGGGGCATATAACACATATACTAGCCAGTCAACACGATTGGTGAATTAAGTCAGCATATGTCAAACCTACACATTCCCATGCGTACTACAAGGTCTTTACTTGCATTTTCACTTAGATGGTTAGCACCCTGCTTTTATTCATTTATTCAGTATTTCATACCTGGCATGTTATTTTCCTGTATCTTGTTATGTCCCACTGAGGACCTGGTTCCCTTCCAGATTTAGACGAGGCCTACTACCCAACGGTGTATGGTCCCGGACAGGAGACTAGGCATGCCACCGAGGAAGAACTAGAGGAGACACCATCAGAATCTACCTGATTCTGGGAGATGCTCACTTGGCAATGGAGATGTTTTGCTAGATAGACGATGCTCAGTCTATCTTGTTTTCTGTACTATTATTATATTTTGACAGTGGGTTGTTCCCACAAGTTGTGTAATATGACATTATCAGACTCAGCATTATATATATTCAGCACTATTTTCCGACATTTCCTGTGGATGAGATAGACTTGCCTTTATTAGACTTGTAGTATTTTAGGACAGCGTAGCACGTTCCCTTGGGTCCATAAGAATGGATTAAACCCTTAGTAACGTGTCAGCTGGCCAATGCCACGTGACCTAGTTCCTCACATTTTGGGACTGGGGCGTGACATAATTTATCAATTAGTTAATTTATATTAGTTAGTTTAGTTAATTAATTATTAATCAGTTAATAAATTCTTAATCAGTTAATTAAATTATAATCAGTAGTTAATTTATTAATCCGTTAATAATTATTAATCAATTAGTAGTAATATTTATTTAGTTTAGTTTTTATTTAGTTTAGTTATGTAAATTATAAAAATTTGGTTATACTAATATGTAATTAACTAGTTTTATGTAATTAGTTTATCTTCATGTAATAAATATAAGGATTTTGATTTTGTGAAAAACTATAAAATTTTTTGGGTTCTTTGACTTTCAATGGAATTAGACTTGGTTCTTCCAAACTTCCTAGTAATGGACTGAGTCGACTGTAGATAACTAATAAATAGTTTTTGTAAATGTTGAACCTTAGTTAAATTGGGATATTTTATTAATAGAGATCCATTATTTTGGGATGTACCTATAATAGAAAATATATGATAGTTTTTACATAAATTCTAAATTTTATAAATAAACTTTTATTTGTAATTATTGTTCAAAATAATTTCGAAATGATTTTCATTAAATTAAGGTATTACCCTAATTACACAGCAAACGACCCTTTCCCCTATTAGCCTGGTAACCTTATCTCGATTTTCGTGCGAACTCCAATCTTGGACTTCTTTATATAGTTTCTAGCTATTTGGACTGCTCCGGACTCATTGGAGCTAACTGCTTTTTCATTTGGGATCACCTTGAGGAGGGTGGCATTATACACATTCTTTGATTAGTTATATATATATATAATGTTGATTGATATATATATATATGCAAATACGTATTTTGGTATATAAAATGTAATAGTATACGTACTATTTTGATATATATATATATATATATATATATATATATATATATATATATATATATCTCCTTATCGTTCAATTGGTATAGTATAATATGTATATGTGTATTTCCTTTAATATATATATGTAGGTATTTTGGTATAAAAATATATAATGTTTAGTATATGTATATATTTTGTATATATATATGTACTTAATATATTTTCAAATATGTATAATTAGTATAAATGTATATATATATATCTTGTACATACAATTAATGTATTGTATTTGTATTTAATGTGATGTACTAGTATTAGTATATATTTTAATAATAACATTGACAATATATATATATTTTTAAAAATGTATGGTTAGCATATGTATGAGTATACATATATAATGTTCAACTAGCATAAATCAGATATGTATTTAAAAGGCATATATATATATATATATATATATATATTGTAAATATATTTAAATTGGTGCATGTATAATTATAGTAAGTCTTAATAAGTGTAATGTGTTTTGCGTATCCCTACTAGGTGATCCTAGGTGACCAGTATCATACCTAGAGGAGTCCCGAACTCAGTATTTTTAGACTATGTTAGTGTAGCATCTGATGCAAATGTGGTTTTGCTTGTGATATGTTATAGGACTGTTGGTTTACCCAGGGGATACTCTGGAACAGGACATCAATAATTACCAGCTAAGGACCCAAGGCGAGTACATTCTCTGATTAGTTTCTAATTTATGATATCTCCTATGTTCACTGTATCTAGTGTAAATATCCATACTCTTGACACGCTGGTTACACGGATTGGTATACACGGATCTCGTCATGAGATGTTATTCCTTATTCATGGTGTAGCTTGTACAAGACTTGTTTTCCTTGTTATCTTGTGCATGTATAGACACTGATTCCCGGGGAGATTTGCTACCTTCCTAGGGAATCCCGTGCCATAGCGTACCATGATTAGATCTACTATACCAGTCGGGGGTTGGGGAGTATTTTAGTGTAGATATGTGATCATACCCCACTTTTCATGCATCATAGCTCACCCCACATCTCACGTCGGGTGCGGCCTGACCATCTCCATGCTTCATAGCTGTTACGTGTGATTAGCCTGACCTATACATGCATCATAGCTAACCAACGGTTAGCCTGACCTTCATGAATCATAGCTAATCACATGTAACCAGCCTGATCAAGTTCCCAAGCCGATCACATGTTAAAGCTAGTACTCATACACTTAGTCATAGGTTCTTGCTCATGGACATATTGTTTCTTCTCCTGCATTTACTTACAGTATTTCCAGTATTTCTTTTATTTCTCGTACTTATACATGTTTCTGGTATATTTCTATCTAGAACTGCTACATAGTTTATATCATTAATATAGAACTGCTATTTAGAGTTGTACTTTGCTCCTTCCTGACTGAAAAATATTTTTCCAGACTGTGACCTTAGTAGACTGGTTTCTGACACACTTGAGGATTGGAAGTTAATGATTGCAGGTTTGATTATTTTGTCATTAGATTTGTCTTGTATGTCTTTCTTGCCTTGATATCTCATCGTGCTTTTGTTTATGTGATTGAGTATTTCTAGCCTCATTTTATGATATCCACGTCTCCTTATGGAGTTGGGTATTCACGTGAGTTTGATTAGATAGTTACATGACCTAGACAGCGTTCTACCGCCGATGCTGCGGCGTAGGCTGGACGTACCCACGCACTCGTGCCCCTAAACCGGGTACGGGTCGTGACATGAGACTTGGATTGTATTATGTTGAGACTATTTATGTTGGGATAGCTAGACTCTAGATTATTGTTGTATTTGGTTTGTGTGCTAGACTTATGTCATTACTTCCTTATCTTTTTATATCTTATCGTGCCATTACTTTCCTATAGTTATTGTGATTGAGTATCTTATGAACTGTTGATCAATGCATTATTCATTGTCCTCCTTATGGAGTTGAGATCATTGACAGGTTATCTAGTGAGTTATGTTTAATAATATTGAGACCTAGACAGCGTTCTACCGTCGATGCTGCGGCGTAGGCTGGACGTACCCACAGCTCATGCCCAAATTCTGGGTGCGGGTTGTGACAATCTCCTACCATACAAAGTCTTGAAGGGTGCCATCTGAATGCTCGCTTAGAAGCTGTTATTATAGGAGAACTCTACCAAATTCAAGTAATCCTCCCAAGATCCACAGAAGTCAAGTGTATAAGCTCGAAGCATATCCTCCAAAGTTTGAATAGTACGCTCCGACTGCCCATCGGACTACGGATGATAGCTGAACTGAACTTCAACCTAGTACCCAGACTCTACTGTAGGCTCACCAAAAGTAAAACATGAACCGCGAATCTTTACCTGAGACTTTGCTAACTGGCACGCCATGCAATCTGACTATCTTCCTCATGTATATCTCGGCTAGCTGCTATGTAGACTGGTCCACTCTGAAAGAAAGAAAGTGAGTAACCTTCATGAGTCGATCCACTATAACCCATATAGCATCTATGTCAGACGGGGATCTAGGAAGACCGGTCACAAAGTCCATAGTAATATGGTCTCACTTATACTCCAAAATCGGTAAAGGCTAAAGTAGTCTGGCCGGTCTTTGATGCTCAGCCTTGACCTATTGACAGACTAAACACTGAGAAATGAACCAAGCTATCTCCCTCTTCATACCATTCCACCAGAAGTGCTAGCGAATATCCCGATACATCTTCGTCCCTCCTAGATGCACCGAGTACTGAGAATTGTGGGCCTCTGACATAATCTCATGCCGGATATCTCCTCTCAGCACACAAAGTCGACTCCTACACCTGAGAGTCCCATCCTCATGAATGCTCAACTCTGGTCTGTGTCGTGACTCACACTCTAATCTGAGCCATTGAAGCCTGATATCACTAGCCTGCTCTGCTCTGATCCTCTCAACTATAGAAGACTGAACCTGCAGACTCGTCATCAAACCGGTATCACTAGATAATACTACCTCGATACCCATCTCTTGAAGATCCTCTAAAATGTGATGCTGCTCCGTCAAGAAGTAAGCTCCCCCTCTCCTGCTCAAGGCGTCTGCTACGACATTGGCCTTCCATGGATGATACTGAAGGTCAACATCATAGTTCATCAATAACTCGAGCTACCTCATATGTCGCATGTTGTGCTCCTTCTGTATGAACACATACCTCAAGCTCTTGTGATATGTAAAAATCTTCACTCGATCACCAAATAGGTAATGCCTCCAGAACTTAAGTGTAAATACTACTGTTGCCAACTCATGACCATGCGTCGAATAACTCTTCTCATGGTCTTGAAGCTACTGAGACACATAAGCTATCACTCTACCATGCTGCATAAGGACACATCCTAGTCCCACTCCTGAAGCATCACAGTAAACTGAGAACCCACCTGGTCTAACTGGTAGTGTCAGGATAGGAGCCAAAATTAAACTCCGCTTGAGCTTCTCGAAAAAAGTCTGACAAGCATCTGACCACTCAAAGCACACATCCTTATACGTCAGCCTGTCAAGGATGCGAAGATCCTCGTAAAGTCTGCCGTAAATAGCCTGTAGTAGCCTGCTAGACCCAGAAAATTACGCACATCTGAAACTGTATGGGGTACTGGCCAACTCTCAATAGCCTCTACCTTCTTGGGATCTACCTCGACTCCTCCACCAGAAATGATATGACCTAAATGAGATACGATCAAGCCAAAACTCACACTTGCTGAACTTCGCGTACCGATGCTGCTCTCGAAGAATCTGAAGAACTATGCGAAGATGCTGCCTATGCTCTTCCTCACTCCGACTATAGACCAAGATATCATCAATAAACACTATCACAAACTGGTCTAGGTAAGGCATGAAGATGCTATTCATGAGAGACATGAATATAGCTGGTGCATTGGTCGCTCCAAATGGCATAACTAGAAACTTCCAATGACCATATCTAGATCTGAACGCCGTCTTAGGTATGTCCTTCTCTCTGACTCTGATCTGATGGTACCCAGACCATAAATCGATCTTAGAAAACACAGCTGCCCCACTGAGCTGATCAAACAAGTTATCTATCATGGACAAGGGATACTTGTTCTTAATGGTTGTCGCATTTAGTGTTCTATAATCAATAACTAAATGCGATAAACCATCCTTCTTCTTAACAAGAAGTAACGGGACTCCGCAAGGCGATGCACTAGGTCTAATGAATCCCTTGGCTCTCAAATTCTCTATCATCTGGTACAAGATCTCCAACTCATATGGGGACATCATGTAAACTCTCTCAGAAACTGGCTCTACTCCCGGGATCAAATTAATGTAGAACTCCACATCTTTAACTGGTGGTACACCAGGTAGCTCGTCGAAAAATACGTCAGAAAACTCACAAATTACCCTGGGAAACTACGCCTCCTCGGCCTCTGCCAACATATGTGTAACCTCCGGTGACTTTACTGCACCTCTCAAGAATGAGAACTCATTTCCACCAGGTACACAATGGATAACCTTGCCACTATCATAATTTATCGTCGCGTGTCTCGCACTCAACCAATCCATCCCAAGGAAGACATCATAATCGCCCATAGAAAACTCAATCAGCCTCGCGAGAAACTCTCTCCCACACACTATAACTCTACATGGAGGATATACTCTATCTACTCCCACGAGACCATTACAAGTAAGTATATTCAACCTTACAAGTAAGGACTCGAACTCCAATCCAACTCGTATCGCAAATCGTGCAGATATAAATGAATGCCATGCACCAGAATCAAATAAAGCTGAAGCTGAATAAAAGTGGACGAGAATGGTACCTGCTACCACCTCTCCTGCTGCTAAAGCCTTCGTCATCGATAACAAGAGTGCTCGACCCTGCCCTTCGGGTGCTGGTCCCCTATGCTGCTGACCTCTAGGTCTCGCCTGTGCTTGGGCCTACGCATACTGCTGCGGTCTCTGTTGGAATGCCCGAGCCTATGGTGGCAAAGGCCTTTGAACCTGCTACTGTTGTACTGGTGTTGGTGCCCTGTACTGCGGCGCTGCTGGCCGAACGGCTGACTAGGCTGTTGATGATCCAGTCTGGTTCCTCCTAGGACATTCTTCGATCAAGTGGTCTGATGCCCCACATACCAAGCATAATCCTTGTGCCCTACGGCACTCTGATAGGTTTCTCATAATGGAAACAACTGTGGGAAGAAGAAGAGGATGACTGCCTCTACCGAGGGTGCGTCTGGGATGACTGCTATAATAATATTGTCCTCCTCGGGGATCCAATCATTAGGGCTTGAACTGCTGGAGCTGGTGCTGATGATTGGGACGATGATCCTACTGAAACATGGGACCTTTTTTGGCCCCCAACTCGATCTGTGATCCTCTGCAAGCTGTACTCAAACATCCTGGCTTCCTGCATCATCGCGTCGAAGGTCTGAAACTCATGCTGCTCCACCTCCAAGATAATCTCTAAATGAAGTCCCTACTAGAACCTCCTTGCCCTCTCCAACTCGGTTGCTACCAAGGTGGGAGAAAACCGACTAAGTCTCGCAAACTCCGCTGCGTAGCCATCAACGGTCCTGCCCTCCTGTCTGAGGTTGTTAAACCTTTGTTGTAGCTTATAATGTGCCACCGCGTTGAAGTACCTCGCTTGAAATCTCTCAGTAAAAACTGTCTACGGAATCAGGGTTGTGAGGGAAACCTCTTGCGCTGCCCACCAATCACAGGCCAAATCCATCAACTGTAGCCTCATTACAGCAACTCGCTCTCTGGCCGGAGTCCCTGCTGCCTCCAAGATGGCCTCAGTATCCTGCAACCAAGCATCGGATGAAATCACGTCCTTTGTGCCCAAGAAGAATGGAGGACTGAGTCGCCTGAAGCTGGTCACAGAATTATAAATCTGAGAACCACTTCGCTCCAATGTTGTCTGGACCGACTGAGTGAGTACGTCACTCTGATGCTACTAGGTCGCCATGAAATCTTAAATTACATCCATCAGTGCTCCGACAACACCCTCTGGCTGCTCGGGCTGAACTGGCTGTAATGGCTGCACCGGTGCTGCATGTTGTTCCGATACTGCCGGCCAATCTTTCTCGAGATCTACTTTAGACCCTGTCCCTGAATGATGAGGCCGATCCCCAGGAATACGCTGAGCACCCGAATACTGACCCTCATCAAGATGTACTCGATCCATCTGGCCGGTAGTAACAGGAACAGTGCCCCTGAAAGATAAGGGCACAAAAGTCAATCGAAGAACATGATAGATCAACGAATAAGGAGGTATCAGATCAAGAATTGGGGATGGAGATAAATATTAGGGATCAAGGAGAATAGTTTAGGATTGAGACATCTAGCAACAACAACAACCCTCAACATATCTGAATACCAGACCTGCATGGGCCACCACTAAAATCGTGTCACGCCCCAGAACCAGATTACTGGATAGCGAGACTGACAAGGCCAGCTACGTATACTTAGAGCATGCCGGTACTCCATATATATGGTAAAGCTGTAAGACATGATGGTCACTACTACAATCCAACAATCAATCCTAGGTCCAACAAACCTAGTATCTCATTTACATGAACAACAGATATAATAACAAGATGTAAGATCAGCTGAAATAAAATAGTAAAGCGTCACAAACTATAATATACAGATGATCATGATGCTTATAAATACAAAATGAGTAAACTAGCCAGAGTATGTGTCATACATGATCAACCCTAGGATATGCCAATCGTGTAAATGCCCGTAGGCTAACAGATCAAACCAAAATACGATCTAAACACGTGCTCAGTGGCTAAACGCCAACAAAAGTAGAATGTACATAAGAGCAGAAAAGTAAGGGAACCCACTCAAGCGGTCTGGTGCTCCGAGTGGTCACATCCTCGAAAAGATATGGAAGATCCTCTGGTGCGACTACTGGATCTGGCCATGCAAAACCAGTGGGGTCAGACCCCAAAATAAAAAGTACCATAAGGGAAGCCAATCTAGGAACTTAAACCAGCAATACAACAATACAAAATACTGAAAGTAAAGACTGAAAGTAAATAATCTTTGGATGAAGTAAATACTAAAAATCTGCGATGAGACATATCCTGAATTGATAAGCAATATAAAATAACAAGTGCAGAAGATAAAGGTGATCATGTAAAGCCTATATTAATCATCATCCATCAATCACGACAAATCATATAAGTACGGCTTGATACTTTAACTAACTAGGGTTATCACAATCCTTAATTACTAACATTTGTAATGCAACGCGATGCTAGAGTTCCTTCTGATCGCATGCCCCTACCGTCCGTCCGGGATACCCATCGACGCACGTTGAAGCCATGTAGATCCACTCGATGAAGCCATGTAGATCCACTCGATGAAGCCATCTACTCACTCACTACCAAAAAAAGTCAAATTAGCGACGCCCAAAATTGTCGCCAAATGACAAAAAAATATTGCTAAACACGTTTAGCGACGTAATTAGCGACATTTTAACGCAGTCGGAAGAAACCAAGTCGCTGAAGGGAAAAACGTCGCTAAACGTCGCTATGCCGACGTTTTTTAGCGACTTTATTGAGTCGCTAAATATAGCGACGTTTAGCGACGCGGCGTCACGAAATAGCGACGTTTTTTAAAGTCGCTAAACGTCGCTCATTAGGGACTTATATAGCGACGTATCCGCGACGTCTTTAATGACCTGGCAGTACTGCCATATCAGCAATTTGCGATGTACAGCGACATATTTAGCGACGTTTAGCGACGTCGTTAGCGACGGCTACTGACACGTCTCTAATTAGCGACTTATTTAGCGACTTATAAAAACGTCGCTAGACGTCGCTAAATACGTCGCTGAATTTACAAAAAAAAAACCTGAATTGTTCCAAACTATTATTCCTGCAATTTATAAATTTCTAATTAAAAATAGACCCGGAGCAACCCTCCATTGAATTCTATGGGTTCGCCGACCCCTTCGGTGGAACACTCAACACTGGATTAACAATATTTAATATGAATAAAAGTATCACAGTTATACAATTAATACACACAAATATTATAGACAGACAATAAAAGTATCACAGTATCACAGTCACACAAAATGGGCATAAACAGCATCACAAAATATATAATATATAAGTATCAGAGTATCACAGTAACACAAAATGCATAATATATAAGTATATGAAACATTATAGTATCAATCTCGAGGATTTCCAAAATGGGGCATATACCAGTCCCTCAAATACTGCGCATAAACAACGTTTATGTTATCAAGCTCCGCTATGGGTGGTGGGTGACTGGAACTCCCCGTCTGAGATACAGCCGCGATAGGTGCTGGGTGACTGGAACTCCCCGCAGGTGGTATCTCTTCCTCCTTAACAGTAGGAGGCATCTCTTCCTCCTTAACAGTAGGAGGCATCACTTCCTCCTTAACAGTAGGAGGTGTCGCTCTCTTGGGTGCCATCTGGTAAGATAGATGAAATTAGATGACTCACAAAGATAATAATGATACCATAATATCTTATTTATATCCTACGTGTCACAAAATAAAATGACCGATTTATTGAACTAGTTTGAAAATATGATCCAATATTAAATTATATGATTATAATTGAAATTGAAATTGAATTATGAGATTTGGTGAACACTAACAGCTATCCTCTAGCCAATACTGAAGCAGCTAAGAAGGGTCTTATACAGGAACAAAAGCTATAAATGTGGTATCAGATGAGGATGAAGGAGGCTCTAACACTCTAGGGTCAGTATCAGAAAATTATCATACTTTTACAAACGATCCTCAGAGTCTATTTGAAATCTCCCTAAAGCACTATCAGACAACATGCATCATTCCACTATGAAACTTAGGGGTACTTTTAAGAACAAATCTGCAATGACCTTGGTTGATTCAGGATCAACCCACAGCTTTATTGACACAGTTTTTAGTGAAAGACTTGGCCTTCCTTCATCAGATAAGAAACTATTTGATGTCATGGGGGACAATGGGGAAAGACCAACAAGTAAGGGCTTATGTAGTGATGTCACAATAGAGTGCCGGGGACTAAGATTGTTGCAAATACCCAAACTAACAATTGATGCCTAGGTCTTATACACCTACACACACCAAGGTCCCATGTGTGTTGTGTCAGTGAGCTAGGAGACTAGAATCAGAGGAAATCCTATTAATAATGTCATTGAAAACTTTAATGTGACACCCTAAACCTAACCCCTGCTCAAAAACCCTAAACCTAACCCTAACCCTAACCCTAATCTGCGTCTGTGTGTGTGTGTGTCTGCGTCTGTGTGTGTGTGTCGTGTGTGTGTGTGTGTGTCGTGTGTGTGTCTGCGTCTGTGTGTGTGTCGTGTGTGTGTGTCTGCGTCTGTGTGTGTGTCGTGTGTGTGTGTCGTGTGTGTGTCTGCGTCTGTGTGTGTGTCGTGTGTGTCTGTGTGTGTGTGTCGTGTCTGTGTGCGTGTGTCGTGTCTGTGTGTGTGTGTCTTGTGTCAGTTTCACATGAGAGAGAGAGAGAGAGAGAAAGATTACCTAGAGGTCGAGGAGGAGGAGGGGGATGCCGGAGTAGGCGCAGCCGTGGAGACCAGGTCGCCGGAGGGGGGGCGGGGGAAATCGGGGAAATCGAAACATTTTTGAAATTTTTGACAGATGGAGAAAAGAAAACTGAGCCCTAATTAACCAAAATTTAGCGACGTTTAGCGACGTCAAATAAAAATGTCGCTAAAATAAAAATTAGCGACGCCAAAGACGTCGCTAAATACGTTGCTAAATATTTTTGATAGATACGTCGCTAATTATGACGCTAAACGTCGCTAAATCAGATATATTAGCGACGTTTAGCGACCTTAATTGAACTTATAGCGACTATTCTTTTAAAATCTTAATAAAAGTCGCTAAACGTCGCTAAATGTCGTCATTTAGCGACGCCTAGCGACGATTTTTCCGAGTCGCTAATTTAGCGACGTATTTACTAGGAGTCGCTAAATTACGTCACTAATCCCGCTTATTCTAGTAGTGACTTCTTTGTTATGGATAACCGGGACTGCATACAATCTAGAAAAATCTCTAGCCATGAACTATGTGAGTATCTAGTTGTTTAATACTTAGCATCTTCTTGTATGAATCCGAGTGTAATATTCCGCAGAATCCATCTTAGACATGATGTAACAAATCAAGTTCTACTAGTAACATAGACAAGTTTTAATATACATTGCACATACGGACTCATATTAGCCACGACAACAACCAAGCCAAGTATAACCAAGTGTAGCCGGGTAAGCCAAGTGAAACCAAGTACAACCGCATGAAGACATGCTATCCAGGTGAAGCCAAGTGAAACCAAGTCAATCCATCCCCGATGAAGCCATGTAAAGTCATGCCAAGTCAAGTCCAATCAATTATGTCACGTGTAGCCGGACAAAGTCGGGTGAAACCGAGTAAAGCCATGTCAAGTCTAGTCATTTGAAGCCATGTAAGTTAATGTCTTATCAGGTCAAGTCAATTACGTGTCCAAACAAAAGCCAGAAGAAACAAACGAGAACTCGAAAAACCAAGAATTCCTAAAGAAAGAACATGATCGGTATACCGTCGGTATCTAGTACATCGACGGTATACTGGTCAAGAGATAGCAGAAACACAGTAAGTTCTAGATTCCAATAAATTAGTATACCATTGGTATACTGGAGTATACCGTCGGTATGCCGTTCCAAGTGGACAAGAAAGCTGCTGGAAAATAAAGTTCCACAGATCGGTATACCGTCGGTACAGTCCAGTGTACCGTCGGTATACCGGCCAAGACAAATATCCTAAGGTGTCGATAGGATCGGTATACCATCGGTATACTATAGTATACCATCGGTATTCCGATAAGGTTCACAAAAATATCTAGAAGTCAAAATCGGTATACCGTCGGTATGCCAGTTCCCGAGAGAAAATAGGCCAAAGTCAGAATCGATTTTCAGGACCCAAATCAAACCCCAAAAATCACCAAAACAAAGTCTAGCAAGAAGTCAAGTCTAGGGATAAGTCTCATATCACAATATGGACTAAAACTCACTGTCACAACTCCGGTAGCGTCTCCGTTACCGAGTTACAAAAAAGGGCCGGGACATGATTCTAACAGAATTCAAAATCGAGACGGTCAAAAGACTAGAAATCATGAGGAGAACAAATATAGTAAATCAAGTATAAGCTAAAAAGAAACAACCAAAGCTCTAGAAAAAAAATGACAGAAAGTAAAAGAAGTTCATGAAATCGGCAATGTGTGTTGGCCCAATATTTATGTTGAGTTTTTGAATATGGCTAATCGATTAAGTTTAGCATTATGGTAATCGATCAACCACTATAATATCTTCTACTTAAACTTAGCATTGCCTAGATATGTAATATTTGCTTCTGTATATTTTCTTGTTCGTCTAACATGTACTTGCAGAAAGTAATAAGCAAGATCAGCAATGGACATATGCTATATGATGATGAGCCAAAGACAACGTTATACCAGAAGTTTTCGTCCAACCGCCTACGACTTATCTGGAGTCTCGCACCCGGGGGTTCTGCTGCCTGGTCAGCATACGGGGGTCGAGGGGGCATCATCCCTCGTGGGGGTTCGGGGTCGAAGCCCCTGGAAGGTATTCAGATTTCCAGATCTGGTTATCTTTGGACAACTGGCGTCAAGGAAAAAAAATGTCTTCAAGTCAGCAGATATTTCAGAAGTTTGGCGTCATCAGTGCACTTGGTTTTTATATGTAATATATTATTTATTTGAGTCTAGGATTGATGTAAGCTGAGTCACACTGGCAAATCCAAGTACCTATACCCAGATACCTAGTCCACTCAAATAAACCAAAGAACATATCTACCAAATCAGGCCACATTCATTAACAAAGTCTACCATACTTAAAAAAGAACTCGGGCTGAACTCTTGCCGAACTCGGACCGAACTCGGTTACCCTTTTGGTATAAAATCAACTAGTTCAATTAGCTCCTGATTTTTTGGTCTAACGGTTAGAAATTTGCCCAATCCGAATTCTGGCCGAATTCTGTTTGCCTACACACTATAAATAGGATTGGATTTCTACATTCTTACTCACTCAACCATTCTCAATCTTTCTATCAAATAGTGAGTAAACCCTCAAAGCCTAAATTATTTTATCTCCAAGATTAACTCCCTAGCCTTCTAAGTGCCAAGTGCGATCTCGGTCTAGAAGTCTATAGAGTTGTAAAGAGCTTGGTTCATCAAGCCCCTCTTCTGTGTGAAGTTGCGAGCCTTCATATCAAAACTCGTGGTGGGTGAAGTTGTGAGACTTCGGATCAAATCTCGTGGTTGTAAGAAGTCGGCAAGCCTTCGGATCAAAGCTTGTGATTCACTATTGATGATTATAGTGGATAAAACTCCGAGCAAGAGTTCTCGGGACTGAACTAGTCCTCTCAGAGGAAAACTAGTATACATCGTGGTGTTTGCGTTTGTTCTGTCTTTCTCTTACTTTATTATATTGCATATACATTGCTAGTTAATAACTGCCTTCACTCTGGTTAATTTTAAATTGGATAAATTATTTCGCTGCACTCTATTCACCCCCTCTAGAGTTGCCCTACTTTCCTTCAAGGTGTACTTGCCTAGAGCGAGCTTCTAGCCTAAGTCTTCTAGTCCACCTCTTCAAAGGGATTTAGAAACCACACTCCAGGTCTTAAGTCCAAGCTCCAAGCTCAAGAAGAAATGGGGAAGAGAAGAGAAGAGAGAAAAAAGAAAGAAAAAGAAGTACTGTATATAGGAATCTCAAAAAGTGAAACAAATATCTTCAGGATCGGTATACCGTTAGTATACTGGAGAATACAGTCGGTATACCGGTCAGGTAGTAAAGTTCTAATTTTTAAAAATTCTGAACTGCCTCGAGAACCAAATAAAAGCAATAAATAGCACAGAAAAACATATCCGCATAAAATACGAATACTGTGAGACGAGTCTCACAAGAACCCATTTTTGGCGTAGAAATACGTATATTTTACTTTGGACGTATTGGTGTGATGTCTCAACTCTTCGTGCGTACTAATCATACTGCACTTATTCTCCTAGCCAAAGTGCGCCAATCACACTCCTTGAGTCAGTAGCACATTTTTTAGAGGAAACCCAATTGGCGCACTTTGGTGAGTATTACATCAAAGTTCTCCCTGGAAAACCAAGAAAAAGTGTGCCACAGTCAGTCCGCGCACTTTGCTTATGTTTGGTAGCTTGTACTTTTTTCCTCTTCATTTTCTTGGGGACGAAGCTTTGGTTGGTTTTTTTATTTCTGTGTTATTGATTTGTGTGCTCCTCGACTGACGCATTTTTTGACTGTCGAGCTTTGACCACGGATTGTGTGTTTGTCTTTTAGCTAGCTTTCTTGCGCACTTTCTGTTAGAACACAGCTTATTCTCGCCCGCGCACTTTTGTCAAGTGTGTCGTGTTGGTTAACTTGACAAAGTGCGCCACCCTTTGTAGCTCGCACACTTTCTTGCGAAAGTGCGCCAACCTTATTTTTGGTCGTTTGTGCGCCACTGCCCAGTTTTGGTCATTTGTGTGCCAACTTGTTTTGTGCGCCTACTGTTTTCTGCGCACGTTGAGCCCTGTAGATGTAGCCCTATTTGCACTTGCTATTTTACTTGTTAATTAGATTACTTTTCCTTGATCACCTTATTATACATTGGATAGAATAAGAGACGTAGTTCAACTTGGGTGACATTCTGCAACCCCGACCCTTGTTTGGTTTAAGGGTTGTGGATCTAATCTCGAAGGATTCTCGCACTACTCTTATTCTCATTCATCGATATAATAAAGTGACAAATTGATGTGACCAGTATTAGACTATCATGTCCTGAATAACTTGCTACCTAATAACTTGTTCATGATCTGGATACTATAACTTATTCTTGTCCTGACTATTGTATCCGTGCTGATACACTTGATAGCATCGAGAGTGCTACTTGATATTTATAGTAAGCCATCGTGACACATACTCCTGCTACATGATATATGTAATTATTTTTATGCACGAATCTTGTAGTTTGACAGTGACTTTAGCCGTGTCTAGATAGTATTGATTGTTGCATCGTGCTTGGGTGAATCCATATTTAACTTTCGAGTGACAATATGGATTTGTATCAAGAGTGCATGTACTTAAGGTACAACATCTAAGAAGAAATATTCATGTGACCACGGCATGTGATTCTAATTAACCTAGGGTTAATTAGGCAACTTAACTGGTAGAGCATTGGGAGGGAACGATATCTCGAGATCGTGCATGTCGAACCACCCTAAATTATGTGGGAGTAAAGGCTGGCCACCACGGATGCTGTATATCATCCACACTAGTGGAGTACAGTGTCTGATTTAATTATAAGACCGAACCAGTATCTTTCCTGTAGAAAGCCTGGAACTGATACTGATTAATAATTAGCTCAGTGCCCCTGCAAGGGACTGGTGCATCATTTTACATATATTCTTGTTTGTATATCATTGGTTCATCCAGCCCTACTCGATTATGGCACGATTCGAGGATACTCAAATATTGCATTACTGGGATAACCCAGAGATCACATATCAAGTCGTTATACATGATCGACCGTCTAATTTGCTTATATAGGTGCCTAGCCAGGAAAGTGGGCTATCGTGGCATGATGATTCAATCCATGTTCTGTCACGCCCCAGTCCCAAAATGACTAGGGACTGAGCACGTGTGCAATGGCCAGCAGCATGCACCGATGGATAACCCAATTTAATGGATCCATCAGGGCATGCTTAAGCTGTAGTCTAGCAATACTAAGTACAAGTCTCAAGTATTTCTATTCTCATCCACAGAATAACACAGATTAATGCCAGAAATATTACAATGGAAATAAATAAGCAATATTAAATAAGGTTATCTCGGGAAACAAATCCGAGAATTATTCTGTTACATTTAAGAAGAAAGACAGGAAATAAAATGTCACGCCCCGATCCCGAAAGGGTCAATCGTCCTCGCTGGATCCTTCACGGAACCGATTCGTCCTCGCTGGGGCGTGATGCCGTACGAGCCTGGAGTTGCGCTCGTACAAGGCAAGAACTTACAGTTATAGGAACCCACTTTGAAACACAATTTAGAAAACACATTCACAGATAATTGAACACAAGTGCAGGAAGAAAATATGCTTTTTCATTGATAATTCAGAGTAATTTACATAGAGTCTACATTGATGCGCCTTCTCGGCTACTTGAATTACATTAGAAAAGATAACTCAAAATGCAGGGCGCGCTCCATCAGATAGTCCCCGTCGTCCATACATTACGCCCTTGTATAGGTTGAAAGTCCAAGCCTCCAAAATGATCTGACTTCAACTATACTTCAAAATAGAGATGCTCCTAACGCCTCTTCGTCTATCCACTAGCGTTGCACCGTCTGAGTGCCTGAAATAGTTGTCCACAACGTGGGTCAGTACTCAACTTGTACTGGTGAGCGGGATGAATCCCACTCGACTAAATCGACACTAGCTTATTAGGGGCGAGCATGCATTAAGATTACTTCTATAAAGAAGCAAGTGAATTCAATTCATATCAGTTGCATGTTTTGATATAAATGAAAATAGCATTGAATCCAACCAGTGCATCGATTGCTTACTCAACCGATGCACACCTTCCCTGCAACGAAACACAAGTATACTTACCATCTGCACAAGACAATAAATTAGCATATGTTCTATTCTATGCGGTCATTGGTGTGATCGACACCTTAGGGACATATTCCAAGCATTAACGGCGCGCCCTATCAGCCCGGGTAGCAAGTCCCGCTGGAGGTCCCGCAATGCATCGTGACGAACACGAATCAATATTTCCCTCCGGATCGATACGGTTCCAGTGCCCCGGAAAGCCGTTTCGAGGAAATGATAAACCTTGTGCACAAGTTGTCCCAGACCATGCAAATGCATGAACATTTTATATCTCACACAATGCATCGAATTAAACAGATGAAGTAAAGCAGCAATATATATATCTTATGCAACAGTTCATATTTTCTCAATGCGGTATTCCGATTTTGATATCCCATGGGTCCCAAACTCTACCCGAGGCACCAGGCCGTAACCAACAACCAAATTCCCATTCCAACCAACTGAATTTATAAGGTGTGCAAGCATATAGTAAAATTAGTCTACAATTCCCATGTTCCTTTCTTAGTGGCTGGCATGCATTGTGGCTAAGCATTTCCTAGGCGTCCAACCGGGCATCATCGAGTGAACGTTTGAAACATTAGAGATGTTGGCGTGAAGAAGTAGGAAAGAAGGGACCAAACCACTCACTGGTTAAGGGAAAAGTTGCTGAAACAAGGAATTCTGCCTAGCGACGATCAAACGTCAGTTACGCGGACCTGCAACAGCACGAGCACCGAGTTAGAATTCTTGCCTATCCTTCCTTGCCGAACTCCCCAAAATTCAAGCTCCAATCAATAAAACCAACAGCGAAAACCAAGCAACTCGAAAGCAACACCAAATCAAATCCCAAAGCGGCAATCAAGAAAACCAAGCAACCAAACACGAAAACTATTGGACTCGTTTCAATAGAGGCATTTCCATGAGTTGGAAAGGATCATCGCATTTTGTCCGTGGCAATAAGATGCCGAAGATCTAAGCATACTCTGACGGACTAGCCACAAGCCCAATTATATAGTGCACATCCCGGTCGGATCAGGATTTGAGGCACTACATAAAATACTGAAATGGAAATACTGTGAATATGAAGCCGGTGCTCAGGAGAAGTCTTCTGCAACTATCTCGTCCTCGGTTCCGGGTTCTGCTCCAAGGAGTGCTCCTGTACCGTACACCTCGGGGTAGTTCTCTGCGGCTATACCTGGGGACATAGTCCATTCCAGGTCCTCAGGGGACATAACAAGGTACAAAAAATACAAGCCAAAACATATGCAGTGCAGCAATAATGAAACAGCAGGGTAAATATGTAAACCAGCTAGTGATATGCAAGTGAGAGTTTTAGTCATACTCAGGCTGAGACTACTACAGGATCAGTGTCGAAGAAACCATAGCAGTATTTTCTCGAAGAGCCAGTAAGGAACCAAAGCTCTGTATCTGAGTCTAAGGCACCGCCAGATAAAAGTATTTATATTATATTATATTCAGCCTTGATATGATAATACTCTCCCCACCCCGTGAAATCTCACGTCACAGTTCCAGAATATATCAGGTACAAGTCACGCAAGTTTGAACTAATACAATGAGTCAGGCTAGAATCTAAGCATGTAAACTGGAAATGACATAAAAATGTAGCCTATACGGAATCACCAGGTATATCTCAGGCAATTCCGTCACATGAAGAGTGTCAGGTGTCCTGGGTTGAGCAGTTAAACAAGTTCACATATGAAGCTACAGAAATTAAGTAAAATACTATAACTAGAAATATCTGAGAATTGGCAAGCTTTACTTGCCCACTGATGTATAACTAAGTCCAGGAAATAGGTAGCAAAGCTGCAAGTTTTGGCAAGGTACACTTGCCTGTGGTTCCGGCTCGGTTTGTAGTTCTGACTTCGGCAGGAATTGCAGGCGGTACTCCGGTTGCTGAAACAAACATCACCATCAGATCCAGAAAATATCAATCAGCTAGAAACGCCTATCCTTGGGTCCAATTTGGAGACAAGGGCAAAAATGACAGTTTCGGGTCAAAACGGGGTCCACCGGTGGGTCCACTTTGCACCGAAAAATGTGTCAGGGTCAATGGTCTCCAAATTCCCCAAACTTAGTGTCAACAGGTCAGGAACGCTGATACGAACCCAACGGAACTTCCAGAATTGAATTCCGATGAGCCGATCACAAAATCGTCCGTCGAACGGGGCCTGTGGGGCCCACGACACGCGATTTCGTCAACGTTCTCATAATCGAACCAAACTTGACCCACAGGACCAGTGTATCGTTACGAGTCCGAGGGCGCAAGTTTCGTTTCAATCCGACGTGTGTACACAAAGTTAGGATGAATTGCAGAAAAGGCGGATACGGGGCGATGTCCGCGGATACGCGTTGATTTCGGTGTGCACGCACCCCCGAATCGACTTCTGCGAAATCCCACACGTCCGTATCGACGACGCGCACGTATCTGTGAAGACCGCGCGCGACCAAGTAGTCCCGTTTGGCGGGACGTACTCGGTTCCGGGGTGAAACAGGGTCTAGTTTTTCCTGTTTTTGGATCGCGGTGTGCGATCACCACAGGACGCGATGCCCCGAACGGTTTGTCTGAAAACCGAGAGGGTCATACAGGCTTCGCAATGCAATTTGTGGAATCGAAAACGGAGCTACGAGCAAAAAGTTACACGCACCTGAAAGGGACCCGAAAACAGGGTCGAATCGTGTCCGACTCGTGTCGGACACGCGGATCGAATTAGGGTTAGGGTTTTGTGGAGCCGCGGCGGTCGGAGGCGACGGCGTGGGCGGCTGAGCTGCGACGGAGGGGACCGGGGCAGCGCGGCGGCGGGCGGCGCGGTGGCTGGGGACTCGCCGGCGGCCGGAGACGGCGCTGCGGGCTGCTGCTGCTGGCTGCGGCGGAGGAGGAGGGGAGGATCGAGGAGCTGCGGGCGGCGGCGTCGAGGCGAAGGGGTGCTGCGGGTCCGGCGGAGGCGATGTGGTGGTCGGCGGATGCAGGGTGGCTGAGCAGCGGCGGAGGGCGGAGGTCGTGGGAGCTGGAGACGGTGAGGGGGGGTTTAAAGGCGGCAGGGCGGAGGTCGTGTCCGGAGAAGGCGGGGAGAGGGGAGGAGATGGCGGGGACGTGGGTGGCTGGCCGGGCGGCGCTGCGCCGGCGACGGAGGCGGCGGAAGAGTCGGGGAAGAGGGGGTCGTGGGAGAGAGGGTGGGGGCCGGGTCGGGTTTGCGGGTCGGGCGGCGGCGGATCCGACCCGACCCGCTAGGGGCTGGGCTCGGGTTGGGCTGGGCCGGGCCGGCCCAACGGGCCGCGGGCTGGGTATTAAAATAAAAATAAAAATAATATTAATAATAATAATAATTATCAGTAAATAATTAATAAATAAATAATTTAATTAAATAAATACTTTTTAGGCATTTAAAAATAGGTCCGGGGTCCGATAAATTCCAGAAAAATTACCCTAAGTCCAGTTTTTCATTTTACACACAAAAATATTATTTCCATAATATTTTAATATTGTTTATTATCATTTAAAAATTATTTAATAATTAAAATTCTGTTTTTAAATTACAGAAAATTCCCAGAAAATTCCAGAAAATTGTGAAAAATCCAGTTTTTAAAATTTTGAAAAAAAATCAGGGGGTTTACATGTTCTTGTTTGGTTGTTGGGTTGCATAATTGTGTTACGATACTTCGTGGACCGAATCTATATTATTTTTCTCCTATTGTATCTCTGCTTATGTATTGTGCCTTATGTTAAGTGAAATTAGGGACATAGACTGTTGTGGCATGATGGTTCAACTCATGTCCTTATTTGGTTGTTGGGTTGCGCTGTTGTGTTATGATATGCTATGAACTGAAACTATGATACAGAATATTTTAGCTTGACCATAATCATTGGACGTATTCTATCTAGATACGATTGGGCACTTCTTGTCCTTGTTTGGTGAAGGGGTATCGTATCATGTCATGGATGGAATATATGCCATTGATTGTTAGCTCATGCATCTCATGCTATAGATCTGGTTTTGTTTCTTCATTTCGTGCTTCCTTTGTGGCACTTGCTATTTGGGATCTGACCCACTGGTTTTGCATAGCCAAATCTAGAGCCCGTACCTGAGGATCAAGCTTACTTCACCCTCACTGATGGCACGCACCTGTCACGCCCCAGTCCCAAAAATACGTAGGACTAGGACACGTAAGCATGCCAGCCGCATGGATATGGCAACTCCAATATATGAAAACCAAATCCATACGTACGCTGTAATATGAATATAAAATTCACAAGTGGTATAAAATGTAATACAAGTCACAGGGTATAATCTAAATCTCATCCACCAAAATCATATAGAAATAAAATAACCAATGTCTAAGAAACTAGATCTCAACAAGAAGTATCTAAAGATGATAGTTGGATGGAAACAAATCCACTACCAACTCGAATGGGAAAAATAAATACAATATCAGTACAACTCACTCAAACAATAAGTACCAGCTACCAATCACGGCTCGAAGAGAAGACATCCACGAAGCATCTATTCCTTCCAAATCTGTGCTCCTGCAAATACTCAAGAACAGGTACACCTGGCAGCGGACCAGGTCCTCAGAGGGACATAACAAGTATACTTAAACACATGCCAATAAAGTACTGAAAATAAACATCCATTGGGGTCGCCTAACCATCTATGTGAATGCAGTTAAGAACACCTTTCCCCACAAGTGAGCTATCTGGCTGAAAACTGGGATTTGACATGGTTCTCTTTTGAAGAGCCAGGGGCCTAAAAGGCACGTCGTCTTTTGAACGCCGGTGGCCCGCCTGATAGTACATAATATATAAGGGTCATCATCACCCGTATCTCCAGCGGAGAATCCGGGCTTCACAGAAAAAGTGTAAAGGAGCTCAAATGCGGTACTTGTTGTTCTCCCCACCCCATGCTCTAAGCATGTCACATCCATGACACGATTTGGTCCATAGCCTATTCTTAGTACCCTAGCCCAATCCTGCAACCAAACAAGGACAAGGATGGGACCACCGTACTACAATAAGCTATGTCCCTGGACCTCTAATAACTGCCAAGTCTACTAGCATGCAATGTTTCTAACAGCAGTTATTCCTAACGCACGGCCCATACGTACAGGAGGCCAGACCTGTCACGCAGTCCGTGATCTATATGAGACTCACACTCGTGTAACCACTGTGTCACGGCCAATGAACCTAATGGTGCTACATGATAATGGGGTAGTCTCATGAACAAGGTCAATGCAAATACATAAATAAAAACATATCGCGACGTCACCGTCGCGAGCATTTTATATAACAATTAAAATATATGAACTAAGGACAGAAAATAGAGATGCATGCAACATATGAAATATAAATAACAGTACAATGGCAAGGTATACTTGCCTGGCAAGAAGCTGCAAAATGTTACGTCCAGATGTCCAGTACACAGGACCAGAAGCTATGTCCACAGGACAAATGTCTCCGGATGCTGAAATAAATATCACCAACGTTTCCGGAATGAGCAAAATAGCTAAAAAGCACATCCCTTTCGTCCAATTTGGACACAGGGACAAAACCATAATTTCGAGCAAAAGTGGGGTCCACGTGTGGCCCACTTTGCACCGAAAAGCGTGCCGAGGGTAACAGTCTCTAAATGGGACAAACTATGGGTCAAACAACTTTAGATGTCAATACGAACCCAACGGTATGTCCAAATTTGGATTCCGATGAGCCGAACAAAATTTGGTCCAAAAAGTCAACTGTGGGACCCGCCAATTGGCGATCTGGTCAACCGTCTCAGAAATGCATGAAAATTGGGTCACAGGACCAGCGCGTTACCACGAGTCCAGTGGCGCAAGTTTCGTCGCAATCTGACAAGCGTGCACAAAATACGCGCGAGATCCACAAAAGTGGCGACACGAAATGTGTCCGCGGATACGGCCTGATTCCGGCATGCACACGCGTCCGAATCAGTCCCCACGAATTTTCATGTGTCCCGTTATGCTGCGTGCACCATTCGGTACACTTGGCACACGGCGGGGCGGTCCCGTTTGGCGGGGCGCGCTCCGATCTCCAACTTTTGGAAAACCGGAAAAAATGGGTGCGCACAGTTTTGTGACGAATATATTTTTGTCCACAGCAACTAATAGCACAAAGTTATAATACAGAAAATAAACTAGATCATGTAATCTACAGGTATCAAAAAGAATCACCGAATTCGGATCTCTGTGGTGGGAGATACGAACTCGGCAATATGGGTGGTCAATCTGGAATTCTGCGATTGCAGAATTCGGTCTGCTCGTCCAACTTTGGACGCTGTTTTTCACCTAGGGGCACACGTTTTCCGAGGTTGACTATAAAACAAATACTGGAGAGGGTTGAGGGAAGATCATACCTATGAAAACAGAACAGCATTTGGATGAGCGAGTCAACGGAAAAACACGCCGGAGCGAAGGTGCCTTGAGTGGGAGACTGCAGTTCGCGATGTCGGCGTCGACGGGATGGTTGGATGGCTTGGGGAGGCTTCTCTGGCTGCGGTGACGGCTCTAGATGGGAAGAGAAAGTCTGGAGTTTCTAGGTTAGGATTTTAGAGAGCTATTATATATATATATATTATATATATTAGGAGAGAGAGAGGGTAAGGATCGGATTTCCGCGGGTGAAGCCTAGGAGAGGTCGGGTTTGGGAAGTAAAGGAAAGGTTGGGTTGATCACTCGGCTGAAGGGGGTCATAAGTAATCCGCTGAAGGGGTGGTCCACTTCTGGACGCATGTGAAGGGCTTCCTTCAGCAGGTTTGCTGAACTTGGAAGTAAGCAAGTTTCAATGTAATTATTATTACTATATTATTATTATTATTATATTATTATAGTTAGTATTATTTAATTCTATTCTTTTCTTTTCCTTTCTTTCTTTAAATATATATATACATATATATTTGTATATATATATATATATATATATATATATATATATATATATATATATATTCGCACATAAGAAAATTTATAGATTAGGGTAATGCACATCGTTAGGCTAGCAACAGCTCAAGGGGTCTCCTACATGAAATAAATTCCGAAAAATTCCTGATGGTCGCATAAGTCCTCTAAGTGCCCGAACACCTAACATAAAAATTATTAAAAATCTATTTCTCCTATTTAGACCTAATTACTATAATTTAATTAATAATTAATAAATAAAGAGGTATATACGATTTTCTAGGAAGGGGGTTTTACATTCTACCCAACTTATAAAAATTTCGTCCTCGAAATTAAAATTAAGCCACGATAGAATGCAATGATGGTATAAGATTTGCATTTTTTAAAATGCAAGGCTAGGTTTAAAGGGGTGGGCGATGTTGCATGTTGCACGTCCCGAAGAAAAAAAAATCATGGAAAGATCCATATGAGCGAAAAATAGGTTTCTTCATGTGTCATGTCCAATGGTGTGGACACATAAATGCTCCTTTGCATAAAAGCGTCCAACAATTGGAAAATTGCACAAAGATGAGAATTGGATGATAGGCATGTCTAGGATAGGGGTGTAGAATTTGTAGGAAGGCAGTGGCTAGTGTAGTGCTCCAATTATCGGAGCATGGTAAGGCGTGTCAAGTGATATCATGTTGTAAAACTAAATAAAAATACTGTGTTCTATTTCTAAGTGGATTCGTGCTAGCCTCAGTCTCACTATCTAAGCCGAGTAGGTCAATTTTTGGGTGAGGGGTTCACAATCTGCCGAACTTAAAACAATGTCGTCCTCAAAATTGAAATAAGGCAGAATCGGTTAATCATTTATGTACAATAAGGCAAGTCAGTCACAATCTTCTTGCGATAACTAAAATCCTAATCATATCCATTGAAATCATTTCTAGGTTAGGATGACCACTGCTCCAATCAACATTTAACCTATGGTTATCTCTTCTCCCCTTGTTTCAAATTATCCATATCCACATAACATCTCCAAGATCTACATACTCATATAACTTTTACCTCACGATCTCTAACTATCATAATCTCCTTTAGAAGTGGTTTGAGTCCAATATATTCCCATTTTTACTTATAAAATTTTGTATGCCTCAACTCTTTAATTCCATTCACATCCTCATTATTTCAAATAGGTCGTCCAACCAAAATTTTAATTCTTAATTCAATTCACCAAATAAAAAAATAATTTAAATGCAGTCCACCCATTATTCAAGTCTGAAATTCTATATTTATCCTCTAAATTTAAATTGGTGATTCTACCTTCATTGTTCAAAAATTTAACTCATGCACTTAAGGTATAAATATTGGGTCCTCAATATCAATTCATTGATCCTCATCATCTTAGTCATCCTTCTAAGTTTCTCAAAATTACAATGGCTTGAACCTCTCCCAATCTAATCTTCTCGATCATAATCTAAAAGAAATTTCTCCCGAGTTGACAATGCACTGCTACCCAACTTAGAATTTACCCATCTATCACATAAGGCTATATATACTCTAAGAAAATATTCCTTATTATGTTTACTCATGTCGTTCAATCCTCGAAACTTCAACGCCGATCATATCACATATGATATGCCCTTAATTACGAAAGAATAATCCTCGAGTATGTGATCGGCCTATGGGCTATATCTAGTACTCTCTGCGTATCAAACTTTATACCCAGCACGAGGTTTCGTCTTTCCGAAATAGGGGAAGACGAAGATCAATAATAAAGAGTTCAAGGGCAGCGTAATAGAATAGAAGTATTGGGATCAAGGCGTTTAAAGAATTCAATTGGGAATTGTCAAAGCAGTTGTGGATTGAAATCCTATTTTTGGTAATTATTTGTTCGCATGCTCGTATTAGTACAGTTATGTAACCGATACGAGATATCAGACATGTCTAGGGCAAGTATAATTGTCTACTAATCACTGCATATCTCAATCCACGTAAAGTAGTTATGCGAAGGGCGAACCAAGTGCACTAAGGTTGATCAGACCGTAATACACTGATTCTGAAATGTATTATTGTGGGCGCCCACTAATACATATGTAGTGAACAAGCTTGATAAAGAATAAGCTTGCAAAAACTAGGCTATAATAGCAGCATAATTCAAGGTAGCACAGAAAATATAACGCTAGATTACGATGAGAGAAGTTATAAATAATTCAAGTTGCAAAAACAAAACAACATAAGCAACAATAACAAAAGACTCTACAATCTCTACAGCTATCATATTACTTCCTTGTCTAAGTCGATAGTCGACAAAGTAGGGGTATGAGCCTCTAAGTTCTATAGTCTGAATAAACACTATCATCTTATGTTAGCATACAATTAATGCCATTCCGTTACACTTCATCAATGGATCACAAGGCTATATGATACTAGGTGGTGAGGTATACTACCCAACTTATAAAAATTTAACTACTATTGTATTGTCTTAAGGATACCGTAAAAGCTCCTGTTACGGTCTATGAGAAGAGGTCTTGGTACTTTATTGGGGTATCCTCTTCTATTACATAGGTCATGGTCATCTTACCTCTTAGTCATAGTGCTTATGGAACCAGTGTCAATAGTAAGGGTAGAAGAGTTACTGGCCGTTAAGGGGGAAAGGGGTCTAACTTGTATCGAGGTGAGGGTACCAATTACATGATTTAAAACTAAGGGTTAATTATTGGTCACAATCTACCAAACAACTTAAACTTATCAAGTTCTAACTACCAAGCATAAAAATTCACACTCAAGGCTACAACTATAATCCTAGCAAACTATGAGCCCTTAACAAAGAATAAATTTACTTGGCCTACTATCCGAAGTGTCAGATGACACGAGTTGAAAGATGAAGAGAAGAAACGTAATTAGCCGTCGCAAAATAGCGAGCGCTATGGTCGCAGGGAAACAATATATAAAATAAAGATAGAGGGCTCTAGATAGCATCATGGTTCTTTAAGGGGAGCGGGGTGTTAGTTGCTATGTTCGGGGTATGATCAAGGGAGAAGTGTTGATTACATTACTCTAGGCTTCCTAGGGTACTGTCTACTAATAACAAGACAATGATATAAGTTTATAGTTCCAATATCATCTAACTATGAAGGTTAGGTTCAGTCCAAACATTAAGTTTTTATTTTCTATGGGTTCCTCAATGCTAGGGGCAACCATTATGGTAAACTTCTAACTAACTCTAGTAATGTCTGTACTACTCTTAAGTCTTCATAATATATCAGGGGTAATGGTAAATCAATTCTAAAGGTAAGGAATTCTAGGGTTTACTAGATATTCTAAACTTAGTGGTGTATCTATAATCTCGTTGTATTCTAAATAGGTATGCTACTCTAATTATCATCTAACAACAGGAACTTCTATATTCTATGAGAAGGTTATACTTAAAGAGCTATTAAGGAAGTACAGGAATCAAGCATGATGCAATTGTTCAAATAGAACAGATAGGAGGAAGATGAATCATAGTCAATTGTGGATGAGATCCTATACTCTAGTCCTAGGTGCAGGCTTGTTCGGTACAGTAACGTAACCGAGACAATATGCTCTCGACCTGCATGGGCCACCACAAAAACATGTCACGCCCCAGTCCCAAAAATACGTAGGACTAGGACACGTAAGCATACCAGCCGCATGGATATGGCAACTCCAATATATGGAAACCAAATCCATACGTACGCTGTAATATGAATATAAAATCCACAAGTGGTATAAAATGTAATACAAGTCACAGGGTATAATCTAAATCTCATCCACCAAAATCATATAGAAATAAAATAACCAATGTCTAAGAAACTAGATCTCAACAAGAAGTATCTAAAGATGATAGTTGGATGGAAATAAATTCACTACCAACTCGAATGGGAAAAGTAAATACAATATCAGTACAACTCACTCAAACAATAAGTACCAGCTACTAATCACGGCTCGAAGAGAAGACATCCATGAAGCATCTATTCTTTCCAAATCTGTGCTCCTGCAAATACTCAAAAACAGGTACACCTGGCAGCGGACCAGGTCCTCAGAGGGACATAACAAGTATACTTAAACACATGCCAATAAAGTACTGAAAATAAACATCCATTGGGGTCGCCTAACCATCTATGTGAATGCAGTTAAGAACACCTTTCCCCACAAGTGAGCTATCTGGCTGAAAACTGGGATTTGGCATGGTTCTCTTTTGAAGAGCCAGGGGCCTAAAAGGCACGTCGTCTTTTGAACGCCGGTGGCCCGCCTGATAGTACATAATATATAAGGGTCATCATCACCCGTATCTCCAGCGGAGAATCCGGGCTTCACAGAAAAAGTGTAAAGGAGCTCAAATGCGGTACTTGTTGTTCTTCCCACCCCATGCTCTAAGCATGTCACATCCATGACACAATTTGGTCCATAGCCTATTCTTAGTACCCTAGCCCAATCCTGCAACCAAACAAGGACAAGGATGGGACCACCGTACTACAATAAGCTATGTCCCTGGACCTCTAATAACTGCCAAGTCTACTAGCATGCAATGTTTCTAACAGCAGTTATTCCTAACGCACGGCCCATACGTACAGGAGGCCAGACCTGTCACGCAGTCCGTGATCTATATGAGACTCACACTCGTGTAACCACTGTGTCACGGCCAATGAACCTAATGGTGCTACATGATAATGGGGTAGTCTCATGAACAAGGTCAATGCAAATACATAAATAAAAACATATCGTGACGTCACCGTCGCGAGCATTTTATATAACAATTAAAATATATGAACTAAGGACAGAAAATAGAGATGCATGCAACATATGGAATATAAATAACAGTACAATGGTAAGGTATACTTGCCTGGCAAGAAGCTGCAAAATGTTACGTCCAGATGTCCAGTACACAGGACCAGAAGCTATGTCCACAGGACAAATGTCTCCAGATGCTGAAACAAATATCACCAACATTTCCGGAATGAGCAAAATAGCTAAAAAGTACATCCCTTTCGTCCAATTTGGACACAGGGGCAAAACCGTAATTTCGGGCAAAAGTGGGGTCCACGTGTGGCCCACTTTGCACCGAAAATCGTGTCGAGGGTAACAGTCTCTAAATGGGACAAACTATAGGTCAAACAACTCTAGATGTCAATACGAACCCAAAGGTATGTCCAAATTTGGATTCCGATGAGCCGAACAAAATTTGGTCCAAAAAGTCAACTGTGGGACCCGCCAATTGGCGATCTGGTCAACCGTCTCAGAAATACGTGAAAATTGGGTCACAGGACCAGCGCATTACCACGAGTCCAGTGGCGCAAGTTTCGTCGCAATCTGACAAGCGTGCACAAAATAGGCGCGAGTTTCACAAAAGTGACGACACGAAATGTGTCCGCGGATACGGCCTGATTTCGGCGCGCACACGCGTCCGAATCAGTCCCCACGAATTTTTATGTGTCCCGTTATGCTGCGTGCACCATTCGGTACACTTGGCACACGGCGGGGGGATCCCGTTTGGCGGGGCGCGCTCCGATCTCCAACTTTTGGAAAACCGGAAAAAGTGGGTGCGCACAGTTTTGTGACGAATATATTTTTGTCCACAGCAACTAATAGCACAAAGTTATAATACAGAAAATAAACTAGATCATGTAATCTACAGGTATCAAAAAGAATCACCGAATTCGGATCTCTGTGGTGGGAGATACGAACTCGGCAATATGGGTGGTCAATCTGGAATTCTGCGATTGCAGAATTCTGTCTGCTTGTCCAACTTTGGACGCTGTTTTTCACCTAGGGGCACACGTTTTCTGAGGTTGACTATAAAACAAATACTGGAGAGGGTTGAGGGAAGATCATACCTATGAAAACGGAACAGCGTTTGGATGAGCGAGTCAACGGAAAAATATGCCGGAGCGAAGGTGCCTCGAGTGGGAGACTGTAGTTCGCGATGTCGGCGTCGACGGGATGGTTGGATGGCTTGGGGAAGCTTCTCTGGCTGCGGTGACGGCTCTAGATGGGAAGAGGAAGTCTGGAGTTTCTAGGTTAGGGTTTTAGAGAGCTATTATATATATATATATTATATATATTAGGAGAGAGAGAGGGTAAGGATCGGATTTCCGCGGGTGAAGCCTAGGAGAGGTCGAGTTTGGGAAGTAAAGGAAAGGTTGGGTTGATCACTCGGCTGAAGGGGGTCATAAGTAATCCGCTGAAGGGGTGGTCCACTTCTGGACGCATGTGAAGGGCTTCCTTCAGCAGGTTTGCTGAACTTGGAAGTAAGCAAGTTTCAATGTAATTATTATTACTATATTATTATTATTATTATATTATTATAGTTAGTATTATTTAATTCTATTCTTTTCTTTTCCTTTCTTTCTTTAAATATATATATATATATATATATATATATATATATATATATATATATATATATATTCGCACATAAGAAAATTTATAGATTAGGGTAATGCACATCGTTAGGCTAGCAACAGCTCAAGGGGTCTCCTACATGAAATAAATTCCGAAAAATTTCTGATGGTCACATAAGTCCTCTAAGTGCCCGAACACCTAACATAAAAATTATTAAAAATCTATTTCTCCTATTTAGACCTAATTACTACAATTTAATTAATAATTAATAAATAAAGAGGTATATACGATTTTCTAGGAAGGGGGTTTTACAGCACCAGAAGGATGATTGCTGAGGGTCACGAGTGGGTTCATTTATTCACTGCTCGTCTTTTCTAACTATATTCTTTTGGGCGTTTAGCCAATCAACACCTGTTAGCCGGCAAATCTGGACACTAGTTTCCCATGTGACTATATTATATTCAGATTGCAACTGACTCGCTATCATGTATACTTTTGATTGTGTATATGTCATATCAACTTGTATATTGCTAGATCTCTAGAGCATTCTGATGCGGCATTTGGGACGCCTTACAGTTTATTCTGAAATATTTTATGTTTTTGCTACTTGATTGAATGATTGATATATATGTTTTTGACCCTAGGAGACTTGATTGTAGTATGCACCCCCTTGTCTCTAGACAACCTTAACACATTGTGGGTTAGTTTGGTATTCCGTAGGGTGCGGTTGGCTGGGTCATTCCTCCGCTCTCCAGTATTCTGGATCTGGAACGTGTGTGTGTATATATATATATAGTTTGTCCTGGATTAGACCCAGTCCTGGACCTCCTGGTTACTGACCAATTAGATATTTCAACATAATAAGGATATGTCAACCGAACTCAACTGGATCTTATGGTCAGTGAGAAGAGGTATAACCTCCTTGGCTAGACGGACGATCTCGGGATCAAACCGCGGAGGTGTGTGATAGTGGGTCCAAATAACATACAACACAGCATGTACAAAGTCTCGTGCGTATCGTTGAGTATATATATATATATATATATATATAGCTAAGAAACAATAATACTAAGTATACTACAAAATGCTTACAACCTTCTTACAACCCTCTCTTCCCTCCTGCTATGTGGGCCACATCCGGTTCCACCTTTTTCTCCAATGAACGATTGTCACATGACGTTCCTGCCACGTTACGGTCATCTGGACAGCCATTGGGTCCCACCTCTTCCTCCTTCTCCAATGAATGGCCGTCACGTGGACGCAACGTGGCAGTTGTAAGAGAATTGTAGGCATTTGGTTGTAGTCATAGTATAGCCCTTGTCGTCATGGCCCACATGTCATGGTCAAATCACATACACGCAGGCTACTGAGAAAACGATCGAGGAGATGGCCATTCGAGTGAAGCATTTTTTTTTTTTTTATTGGACAATGGTTGGGTCAAATGTTCAAATTGGAGTGGGTGGGGTTAGTTTTGTTGTTGCTGTTGTTGGTGATGGCCATTGTTGTCAAAATCTCTATTATTGGAATCACGACCTTGTAATAATTTGATCACATTCACATAAGCTGCTATAAAGGACAACTAAAATAATAATATTGGTCCTACTATTATGTCTTGGTACATAGAATCTAGTCGTGCTTCTGAAAAATTCAGAAGCAGCCTTGCACAAATTTGGACTTTATAAGTTTGAACATGTGGGGGTGAGATTAGGAGAGTTGATATATGCTTGTGACCCCACATCCCCCACGTCGGTGGCTTAGTTTAAAGAAGCGTATATTTTTCTTGTAGAATCATAAGAGTGCATTTCTTTGAAAAAGGGAAAAGGAAAACATATATGGCCAGCAATGGCCGACGGCCATCAAGCGTCACAGCAAGCGTCACATTTGCACAGCATTTTATTTTAGGAAAATCTTATTTAGCCAGCCGAAACATACCGCACCTGCTCCCCCATTGGCTTGGGTCTCACATTTCCTGTAGCGTCGGATCCGCCACAGCCAATGGACGACTGTCACGTGTGCTGCGGTCTGCTGACGATTAAAAAATGTACGATCCAAATAGTGTTGTCCTTTATTTTATTTTTAAGAAAAAGTAGGATCAGACGAGTATGATGATTCGGTTTGGTTCAATTTTTGGACCAACAAACTAAACTGTCATCTTTTCGTTCCAAAATTAAAAATAGGATTGACCGTCTGAATCTACGGAACTGGACCATCCCAATCCATCGATTTCGGTTCGATTCGATTCGATTCTTTTTTTCAGTTCTATACATCAAAAAATTTATACTAAAATCAATCAAAAAGTTATATCAAAACTCCAATACTAAATAGATAACATGTCCTGAATTTATTAAGACATGTTTTAATTCTTGAGAGACAGAAAAAAATGTCATAATCTATTGTTAGTTCAAAACTCATGCTCAATCATCAATGAACAATCATAATTAAACTGACAAAATCATTTTAGTATACTCGATCTGGTCATTCCGTCCGATTTCAATCAGGGTTCTTAATTTCTAAACTCCAACCGAAAAAAAAAGTAAAAAAGAATTGAACCGAACCGTCGATATAAAAGAACCAATTTGACCTGACCCCACCCGCTGCTTTCGCTGTACCGTGGCTTCAATGGAAAGTCAGCTCCCGCTGCCCTAGTTGGACTTAGATTATAGTGTGGAGTTTTTTGTGCTTTAATGAGAGTTTCTTGTGCTTTAATGTGGACGTTTCACTATCTGTAACTGCCTACATAGTCAGGGTTACTGTTGTAACCGTCCATTTAATGAAAAGTTATTCTTCGATTCAACTGTCCATTATGGATAGTAGTGCTGCTAGGGGGGTGAGTCTCCTATATAGTATCTAGTCTTTCTTTTTTGGAGATAAGACTTAGAAAATATACACTACGAGAGGAGAGTTAGCAGCAGCCAGAAGCAAGAAGCCATGTAGTGCTATCCGAAAGAAGTCTATTCCGAGAGTGACAACTAAGCATCCTAAAAAATTTAATTGTTGAACTTGTTGGTACCTGAAAGCATATCGACAAAAATAGTCAAATATTGCTTTGAGCAATAGTGATCTTCATTGTCATAGCAAGCCACCTTCTTCAATTTCGTCTTCGTGTTCCTTGATGTAGATACTGTTTTGCAAAATTTTAAGGCTTTCATTTTTCATCAACTTGTAATATTCTCTTTCTTCGATGTTGTAATCTTCTGTTTTATTCGTACTTTTTTTACTTTTGTAAGGTTTTCTGTACCCCATAAGTAACAGAAGGATAGAACTGTACTGCCAAATGTGCCTCAACCTTATTCATGTTCATTACACTGTTAATGAATTTGGAAATGCACACTCAAAAAGGAAAGAAAGACTTGATACTCCAATAAACTAAACATTGTTTATTTCCATTACAGAACCAACAATGTCAGTGTTTACACAACTGCCAACGTAAAAGTTCAGGTAATCATTCATTTGCCTCCCAATTTACAGCGTTTCTTGATTATCTCCATTGCAAGTTTCTACTTCAATGTCATCCCTCTCATACAATTTGACTCTGGCAAAAGATTATCAGAGTGGCTGTTTCTGTTCAGGCAGCTTTTCTAACAACTCTGGTATCACATTGAAAAGATCACCAACCAACCCGTAATCTGCAACCTGCAATTCGTAACAAATGAACTTATTAGTATCTACACAAGTAATGCTGCAGTCAAATGCTTCCCATCATAACACAATGGAGAGTTAATTACGAAGAAAAGACTGGGTCTTGAGTCTGATTCAAATAATTTTGGGGCATTAAATGTCCCCATTTTCCTTTTATCCATGTGGATCCTTGAGATCTAATGGCCAAAGTACTAAAAAAACTCCATCTTGCCCATTCATCAAAGGTTCGCAAGCAGCTGGACACTAAAGAATCTTTGCTCTAAACACTTTGCCAGTTTACTTCATCAACACTTGATAAACGGAAAATTTTGTACGGCACCGTCCAACTTATGAAACCTGGTACCCCTCTTTTGACAAGTCTTTATGGTTAAATCCTCTTCCTATCACCCACCTTATTTTTTAATTCTGCTACTTTTTAAAATAAACTAAAACGATTGTTATGTCTTTTTGTTTGAAACTTATGTTGTGGACCTTCTCATTCTCTCTCACACGTGCACATTTTAATTAAATATGTTTATTAATCGTCTCCAACTAAAACAGAACGACTATAACCATTTATAATTTTTTTCCCCTATAACTACAAAGTCTTGTTTGTAGCCATTTAGAATTATTTATCACAAACTGTAGCAATTATAACCAACTATACCAAATTTTGTCAATTATAAATAACCAATATCATCTCTCATCTCTTGTGTCCTCTCTCTCTCTCTCTCTCCCCACACCAAAATTTCTTTTCTCTTTCAAACTATTTAACTAAAATATTTATAAAATTAAATATTTAAGTTCTATCTCCGCCTAAAACAGAGTGACTATAACCATTTGTAAATACTTATGACCACATAGAACTAATTATAACTAATAGAACACAATTATAACCATATGTAACAAGTATAACCAACTATAACAAATTGTGAAAAAACTATTCAATTATGAAAAAACTGTTAGATGGTTATATCGATTGGTCATAAGTAGTTGTAAATGGTTATAATTAGTTCAAGTTGATCATAAATAGTTCTAAATGGTCACAATCGGTCAATTTTAGTTGGAGAAATGAAAATTAAATATTTTTTAAAGTTAAACTTAAGATAAATATGGGTTGGATTATGGATTAAAGGAATAGGATATGGATTATGAAATATGAAGGTTCAACACAAGAAGGGAGATGGGGAGATCATATGGTCGAGCTAGAGGAGATATAGGAGAAACTTATAGAGAGATGAGAGAGAAGTTCTGAGAAGAGAGAAGAGGAGAAAAAGAACTGTATGAGTGAGAGAGAGGTTTGAGAGAGGAGAGAGAGAGAGCGAGGAGAGAGATGAGAGAGATTTTGGAGAGGAGAGAGGGAGGTAATGTGGAGAGAGATTTTGAAGCATAACACTGATGACTTTTATCCAGTGTTCTAAATGGTGTCCGCCTCGGCCGCCTAGGCGGTAGGCGGTCGCTCTCCGCACCGCTTTTGCCGTTGGCGCCTTGGCGATGGAGTAGACAGCCAGCGGAGGTTTGACGGCATGGACGGAGGTGAGTACGTGGCACACGGTATATTCTAATTCAAATTATGTAGTAGAATGAGTTAGGCGGCGGTGTAAGCGAACGTCTAGATGGAGCAATACCTGACTAGATGTTTTGACAAAATAGTTTTACAAGAATTATGGACCTATGAGTCACTTTTACAAGACTTAAACTTCATAAATCTTTGTTGTACAACTTATCTATGCATAAAAAATCCTTAAAATATGCATATTATGCAAAAACAGTATTAAAATAGTAAAAAAATACCCAAAATGTATCAAACGCCTAGGCGGCGCCTAGGTGTCCTAGGCGGTAGGTGGACCCTTTCCGCCGTGCACCCGCCTACCGCCGTTTAGAACATTGCTCCTATCATTCTAAAATGTTTTAGACATTCTGTTGGGCACTCTAAAAATCTACGCTATGTCGTGTCGGACGCATACGCTAGAATACTAAAATGTCAGCGTCGTTGTTTTCTTACCATGTCATGTCGTATCCGTGCAACATAGGTGGTGTCCAATTTCAAGTGTCAAATAACAACAAATCATGAGAATAAAATGTAAAAATATCAACTAAAGGTCAGCAGACCATAAGTACCATGGACAACATATAGAAGTGTAATTATAACACAGGATATATAAGGAAAACTGATGATGTTAGCGGCTATCAAACATTACAAATTTCAATCATAATAAGAGTTGCTTCATGTTACACCAAGGAACTGTTTGGTTCGGCGAAATACGGTAAACTGAAAAAATTCAGAAATCGACATTTTGCGTACACATTGCATAGAAGTGGAGCGAAGTGCAGCAAAATGAAAAATTCTTCGTTTGAGTGCTTTGAAGGAGTGGAGGTTAGAAGTAAAAAATCATAAAGTTGTCGGTTGATTGTTAAATTGAGTAAAAAAGTGTAATTTTTTGTTGAAGTGGCATGAATAGTAAGTCTCTTTTTTTTGTTAAAGTAGAGAGAAAGTCGTCCTCCAACCAAACGTGCAAAGTGGGAATCAAGATTTCCAACTTCCACGTTCCACTTCGGAGAAAAAACTCCGATGTCAAAACTCCGGTTTCGTGGCAGACAAGATTTAGTGTTCATGTCAAATCACAGTAAATCTTGTCTGCAAATCCTCCAACCAAACACGTGAAATTGTCACAAATCTGGATTTTGGCCACTCCCAAGCTCCAAATCCGCGAACGAAACAACCCCCAATAGAAATGAAATTGCATGGAAACGAACAGAAACAAATATGATATCAGTCAGAATCTTAAGACTATTAATAACTTGGTTTAGTAAGTTCTAGTCAATTAGTTCAAATTTAAATATTACAAATGCAGTGTTCATTTTGTTAAAAACACCAATTAAAGAATATATCATGAGCCAAACAGAATAAATGTCAAAATCTGTCCAGAGTCCAGACATAAACTGCACAGCCAATAAGTTATAAACCTTCAAACTACTTCGTACCAAAATTAAGTATGTTACGGTCAAAACTCTGGTGAATTGGATTTTATCTACTTGTCATTTATTTCCTGTGAATCTCTGGTAATATTTTGAAGAACAGATATAGGGAGACTCTTACACCTACTTTTTAGTTTTAGAAGTCTACGGGTCTGTGAGCAGATAGCAATTTAACTTGACATTTAAGACAATTGCACAGGATCAAGAGCACTTGCTTCCTAAAATGTAACATAACAAAAAAAAAAAGTAACCTTAGATGTTGCCTTTGATTTACAAATCACATGATACATGGCAAATCGGTTGCACTTCCATGCAATGGTTGATGGACAACTTAAGGGAAAAAAGTAAAGTGAAGATTGGCACACCTGAAATATGGGTGCATCTCCATCTTTATTTATAGCCACAATCACCTTTGAATCTCTCATTCCTGCCAAGTGTTGGATGGCTCCAGAAACGCCAAAAGCCATATACAGCTCAGGAGCAACAATTTTTCCAGTCTGACCAACCTGGGAGGAAATTAACATCGACAGAGAGTTTTGTTTACAAAATTAATAACAACTTGGATCAATAGAAAGTATGGGAACAATCAAAGCATAAAAGTGAGGGAAATAAACTGCTAGAGCAAAAATAAAATATACGGTAACATGGTTATCTACAGCAACAAAGCATGAAGATGCATTATGTTGGTGAACAATAACAATCATATCTATTTATGGGTCCATCATGAACTAATCATTTAGAAACTATAATGACCATAGCCGAATCCATCCATTCTGATGGAAAAAGGTTTGGATAAGTGTTTCAAAAACAAGTTTGGACCATATTGTCCAAGAGGCTGGACCATGGGACCACTGCAGTGTGCACTTTACTTTGATCATTTGGACTGTTTGAGCAGTCCGAAGCCTACGGGTTAGACCACAATGAACAGTTGTGATCCTGACCGGTTTTAACAGACCATCCAAGCTATTGAATTGGATTTCTCAATTATGTTAGTTTTCATTGGGCCAAAGGAGTTTTGAGTCAATTATCACTAAGCCCAAGCCCAAGCCCAACCCTGTTCACAGAAGTGAACTACATTGTACTCATTTTCCTTCAATGAACTGAAGTGTAGAACATAGCTAGCAAACGGCAGCCCTTCATGATTGAACTGGCAGTTGGACCATGGACTGTGCACACCAACAGTCCAATGGTTGGGCCGATTTTTAAAACGCTAAATTGGATGATGATTAAGTAGATAGCAATAGTGAACTATAATGTGTATTTTGAAAACTCAGTATCCCTTTGTTACAATTAGAGTAATAATGCTTCCAATAAATAAGACATGGTAATGTTAAATAGAGAAAATTTCAGCTCTAATTTAGTAATGAGTGATCCAATGTCAATCAAAGGTTCATGATGGTCTAGGGACCAACGAAAATCTTGAATGATTTTAGATGCTCGTAGCGTTTGAGATGCATAGGTTTATCAAAGACAAAATACAATACAATGGCTATCTAGAAACTTCAGGTCACTTTAAGCAATTGTTGTTATTAGGTATGAACACAGGTAGCCATAAGAACTTGTGGAGATAGTCACAGTACCAGTCCATCAGACACTAAAAATTCCATCCCAGAAGGAAGCAAACGGACATCCTAATCATATGAATCTTTATGGAGAAGAAGCCATACAGGAATAAAGTTTTCTGACAGAACTGAGGATAATTTAAGGTTAAGATAGTAGGCATAGATATTTTTTAATTCTTTCTTCATAGCTATTTTGGATAGTAAAAGACATACAAGTTACTGTACAAAACCAGAAGTACATCCTGTGTTGAAACTAATGAAACCATGCACAATATTTCTCCCCTTTTGAACAAAATTTAATGGGTCAGTATGTTTCCTCCACCTATTCAAAAGTTTACTCCTTGGACAAAGGCCTTAAAAACAATTTTGCAAAATGGTTATATGCAAAAATGTAAAATCACCAACTACATAGTATTATATGAAGTTGAGGTAATTTTATAGCAGAAAGCATAAAATGACATAAGATATATGCCCATGGTACACCAAGACAAAGGAAAAAATATTTGAATCATAGAGCTGGCTAATGGTGATCTATATTCACTTTTGTGTAGTTTAAAGTATAAGGGAGACTTATGTGTATCCACTTCACAAAGATGCTTTAAGGTTCACAGGTAAGTATAATGTTATGTCGAACTCCAATACAAATATTAGCATCAAACTGGTGTAAACTGAAGATAATGGAAGAAATAACATGCCAAATAGGTTTAGATTTCAGCCTAAAATTATAGAATTGCTAAGAAATAAACATTTTTTTACCTGTAGGTCATTAGACACAAATCCTGCATCAACAGCAGCCCGTGTGGCTCCAACTGATCAATGGGAAATCAACTGTAAGTATTATAGTGCTTTTAAAATGTTACAGAAGTCAGTACAGTGACAGTGACTACATGTATTAGTGAAATAATCAATATTGGGAACTCTAAATTTTCAACAAAAACTACCCTCACTTTGAGTTTGAGGAGGCAGGATAGTTTTCTATGACGTCAAGGTAGATAGTTTCAGATCTTTGGACATTCGTCATGTATGCATATAATATAACCATGCCATAATACAGAATAAATGAGAAATCTTGACCCCTATATGTAGTTTCTCAAAGTTTTATTCTCAAGTCAAGGTCCAATTACAGTTAGCAAAGTCAGAAAGGTATTCTCAGTCAATGTGGGAGTCTTGTCTTACTTAACATGAACAACAACACATCCACAGAGCAAGTGCATGAAATCTGGATCATGTATACCCAAGAGAATAGGACTTTTCGCAAGCTAATTCGGAAATGAAAGAAGGCTACCGAAATGGGTAAACCATTGACAAACAAAACTTTATGAAAAAGAGGAAAGGATAATATTTCCTGCCAAACTTTTATTGGGTACACAAAAAGCACTATTCTACTTGGTCATACACAATGACAAATACGAAAGCTTTACCTTATGGTTCATAACTTCATATTCTTGTTTTTTTTTCTTTTTAATAGGCGGCCATTGTCCACCGTGTTTCATTAAAAAATAATGTAACATATAAACATCAAGGTTTCACTGTTTCTACTGCACCCATATAATACAAAGCACCTCACACAAAATCCTCATTGTTCTCTCATCCCTCTCTCATTAAAGAGATGACCCTCAATTGTTAATTACTCTTCACGTGCCTATGGGCACAAATGGCCTTGTCCATGCATACAACTAAGTGAAAATTGATTGTATATTAGAGGTAACCTCAAGAGTAAAACTTATTGCCAGCTCTACATTTACTCCAAAAGGTTCCTCCTGATGCGATTCCCTATGCTACCTTAGTATCCTTGTACACTCTAATATGTTCTTCTCCCATCCACATGCCCCTCACATTAGTTGGTCGTCTTGTGATTCCAAACGCTTGTAAAATGATATTCCGCACTTCCTTGCTAATGCGACAATGAATAAGAAAGTGAAGAGTTTCATATTCTTCTTGGCATAACCCGTATCTCCAGCTGACATTGATTTGTTTCCTTTGTAAGTTTTGTTTAGTCAAAATTGTCATTATTGAGAACTAACTACAGAAAAATCTTTATCTTGGATGGCACCTTAATCTTTCAAACCATATTTGATTCCTCCTTAGAGCCCCCAAAATTTAGAAAGGACAACATAGATATGACTAAGAAAGACCGTGAGGTATCCCATCTCTATGTTCGTCTATCTTGATCCACACTAGAGAGACTAACATTATCCAACATTCTCAACAATTTTCCCTCTTCTCTACATGTCACTATGAGTTCTTTGAAAACATGGTTTCCAACGATCTCTCCTTTGGTTTGCAACCAAATCATTATAATCCCATGCCGCCTCAAATACAGTAGGAAAAAGGTTCTTCAATAATACTTCATCAGACCATGAGTCTATCCAAAATCTTTTCTTTATTCCATTTTCCACTGCACATCTAATACTCGTATGGAAAACCCACTCCTTCCCAAAAGGTAGATGATTTACTTCTTTTGTCAAACCCGTTGAAACTTATCTTCTTCTTTTTTTCTCTTTTTGTACCGTTGAAAACCTTTTACCCACAACCCATTTTGGAATTTGTGACATCGCCACCACCATTTACTTAGGAGAGCTTTACTAATATCCCTCAAGTTGGCAATCCCTAGACCCAAAATTCATTTCTCTTACACTCTCCAGTTAACTAGTAGAATGCCTTTGCCTTCATAACTACGTATTCATATTATGTTTTCTAAATTATATGAAGGCTTGGAAACTCACAGAAATAGATAATCCTAAGAAGAAGTTATTTTTTTCCTACCAATTGTTCTCGTCCTTTCCTCTTTACCTCGACACACATACACCCTCCAAACCATGGGGATGGTATACATGTTTATTACTACACTCTTACTACAGGACACATACGTAACCAATACTTTGATCCAACTCTACCCGAGCTTAATTTGTTTTGATCCAATAGTAACCTCTTGTGTCACTATTCATAAGAAATGCTACTGAGACTAATACTGCGAATACTATCGAGACCATGAATGCTGCCAATACCGGAGCTGCTTAGATACCAAATGGATCTCCATGATGATAATATTAATGTCCATGATTTACCCTCTTTTGCAATCACCTTCGCTAAAACCCTACATCTCTAACTAATTGTCCAGCCTTCCAAGCAATTGTTATGTTGGTTGTGCCTAAGGGTATATGATTTGAAGTAGATTATTTTCTTTTATCAATAAAATCCCTTCCCAAACAGTACAAGCTTCTACTCATGAAAGCTAAAATGACTCTAATGATCTTAGTATAAATCAGTAGTCACATTAAAAATAATATAAATCAGTCTTAAACACTTTAAAAAATCACAAAATATTGCAACCTCTGTTCGTTCTTGTCCCCAAACCTAGCCTCCTCATTCCCAGCCTCCTACCAACCTATCCCACTCCAGTCCTCACAAAACAAACCTCCTCTCTCCAATGCAAGTGGAAGCAACATCTTTGTAGAGTAGAATAATATGATAACTTTTATTGATGAGAAGAGACTACATATATATAGGAGAGGCTAACCACTCTCTCTATTACTCTACTCGATGTGGGACTAAAGCTCATTACTAATATAATACTTAACACCCTCCCTCAAACTGGAGCATATATGTCAATCATGTCCAGCTTGTTATACAGGAATTGAACCCGAGGACCCAGAAGAGACTTTGTGAAGATATCGGCTATCTGATCACCGGTCCTCAGGTGATGAAACTTTATTATCCCCTTTTTATACTCATCAAGGACAAAGTGAATGTCAATTTCAATATGCTTCGTCCTTTCATGGAACACATGATTGGTAGCAATATGAATAGCAGATTGGTTATCACACCACATATCTGCTGCTTTAGATCCTGCTTGTTCTCCCAGTTCTTATAGCAGATGCTTCAGATATAGCATATTTGTTGTGCCATGAGCAATAGCTCAATATTCTGCTTCGGAACTTGATCGTGCGATCACACTCTGCTTCTTGCTCTTCCACGATACCAAGTTTCAGCCAATAAATACCGAGTAACTAGATGTAGATCGTCTATCTGTCAGGCTTGCACCCCAGTCAGCATCGGTAAAGTACTCAACATTTATATGTCCCTGATTCTCCATGCGAATTTCTTTTTCAGGATTCTGGTATAGATAGCGCAGAATTCTAAGAACTGCCAGCCAATGTGGAACTCGTGGAGAAGACATAATCTACTCGCCACACTGACTGCAAAGGAAATATATGGACGAGTCATAACCGCCAAGTAGTTGAGTTTTTCAACCACTCAACGATATTGATCTGGATTAGTCATCAGTACCCCCTCGTCGGGGAGTAACTTTTCTCCTGGATCCATTGACGACGTTGCTCCCTAGGCTTGCATCATTCCTGCATCATTAAGTATGTCTAACACATACTTCCTCTGAGACATAACAATGTGCCTCTTTTTCCGTATCACTTCAACACCCTAGAAGTAGTTTAACGATCTCATATCCTTTGTCTGAAACTGTTCTTCCAGAAACTTCTTTAGTCCTGCAATGCCCTTACTATCATCTCTCGTGATCACAATGTCAACAACATAGACACCGAGTAGTATCCTTCTAGCTGATGTCATTCGGTAAAATACCGAATGATCTTTCTTCGATTGACACATGCCAAACTGAGTGACAACGTGTAAATCGACCAAACCATGCACGGGGTGATTGTTTGAGACCATAAAGGACCTTCCTCAGATGACACACTTTACCCTCTCTTGCAACGAACCCGGAAGGTTGTACCACATACACTTCTTCGTCAAGATCCTATTGGAGGAATGCATTCTTGATATCCAGCTGAAGTAAGGGCCAGTCATAGCGAACAACTAAGGCCAAGAGAACTCGTACAGAGGTCATTCTGGCAACTGGAAAGAATGTCTCAAAATAATTCTCACCATAGGTCAGAGAATATCCTTTAGCCACCAGTAGAGCTTTTAGTCGATCAAGAGAGACATCCGGTTTCACTTTGATCGTGAACACCCATTTGCAACCTACTGCCTGCTTATCAGGCGGCAGATCTACCAAGTCCCAAGTTTTGTTCTCCCGAAGCACTTTCATCTTCTCTTCCATAGTAGCACGCCAATCAGGATGTTTGAGACCCTCCTCGGCAGTATTAGGAATCTGAATCCCATCAATAGTAGCTATCAAGGACTGAGAGTGGCTCGCGAACCCTTTGTAGTTTTCAACATATAAGGGATGATTATGACAGGCACGACGAGGTCGAGCTGGTGGAACAGGCGGAGGTGAATCAGTCGAGCTAGAGGAGGATGACTCTGTGACCGTGGACACTATCTGAGACGCTCGATCAGGCGACGGCGGTACTGACTGAACCGGTGTCTGCGGATCGTCAGAGCGAATACTGGCTCGGTGGGAGAGGGCACCCTTACGGGGGGCTGATGTGTTTGAGCAGGAAACAACAATAAATTCTCTTCTGGGTAAACTTGGGGTACTTAACCGGTAGTTTGTGGAAGTGGTGGAAACTTTGTTTCAACGAAAGTAACATCCCGAGAGAAAAAATACCTCTTCAAGACAAGAGAAAACCCCGATACCCTTTCTGATCCTTAGGATACCCAAGAAAAAACACATTGGATTGTCTTAGGGTTTAATTTAGAAAGAGTCGGCCGGATATACCGAACATAACACAAGCAACCAAAAATTTTGAGAGGTAAAGAAAACGGCTCTCGTTCAGGATATAATCGAGAAAAAGGAGTAGCACCATTGAAGACGGATTATGGCATGCAATTAATAAGATAACAAGTTGTAAGCACCGCATCCGACCAAAATCTTTTGGGAGTACGTGTCTGAAACATAAGAGCACACGTTGTTTCCAAGAGATGACGATTCTTCGTTCGCCCACACCATTCTGTTGTGTTGTGTAAGGACAAAAAATTTGGTGTATGATGCCATTTCGAGATAGGTGCGAGTTGAACTCACGAGACAATACCCACGACCATTGTCACTTCGAAGACATTTAATCGGAACACCAAATTGTGTTTCGATTTTCGCATAAAAATTGCACCAAATTTTAAATAATTCGGAGCAATTTTTTATCAGATAGACAAACGTGACACGTGAGTAGTCATCAATAAAGGTAACAATCTCAATACCCGATTTGCTACCTCCAGCTCCCACGACTAAGCAGGAAAGTGAAAGGGGGAGGACGGTAGGTCACAGTTGGGTTCGTCAACCAGGAAGAGGTAGAGAAACATGCGGTAGCAACAGTCTTATGTGAGGAAGGAGTGTCAGGGGCAAAGAGGGAGAAAGAGAGTTAGGATTAGGTAGGTTTAGGATCAAGGGGGATCCAGGAAGATGGAGGTTTTGAGAGTTTGTTTATTTAATGCCGTCTAGACCACCTCGACTAACATACAACAACAAAAAACCTTTATGGTAAATTTTTGGGGTTGGCTTTTTGAATCATTTTCTTCCATTTAGTTCCAATAAGGCTATGTCTTCTGTAACACTAATAAAAATAATATCCTTCTTTAAAACTTAAATCCATGTTCATTTCGACCGACCTTTAGCCCTAGCGGCTCCTTTAACTATATCTTATCCTCCTCCTTATTAGAGCATCTATTGGTCTATGTTTCAGATGTCCAAACCACCTAAAATGATTTTCTCTCATCTTGTCCTCAAATTGGTGCCACCTCTAGCTTCTCATAGATACACTCATTTTTTATCCTATATTTTAATTTATTGCCATCAATCCATCTTAACATTCTTGTTTTTCAATTGTCCGACATTGATCCATAAAGCAGGATTGGTCTCGTACTGACTAACATGTTTCAAAAGATTGACTTTTATACAAGCGCAACGTAAATTAATCAATAGCCAAACAACAATTGTCCAAACAATAAGTGTTACAAGTTGTATGATTAAAGCAATACAAATTGGAAGATATAGATACAGCAATCATGGCCTGAAAAAATTAATTTCACAATGAGCTGTATTGGTAAGTTCAGAACACATGAGAGAAAATTCATCAAGCTCATGTGAAAAAAATCCACAAGAATGGAATTATCAAACTTAAAGTCCTCGATTTCTGCAGTACGTTTAGCATGCAATGATTGACATACCTGCTGCGCCAAGTTTTTCTGCAAGTTTCTCCAGTAATTTGAAGTTCTCAGCACTTTTTAACCCTCTACCTCCTGTGACGACAACACGGGCATTCCCCAAATCTGGGTGTTCTGTATTCTGAGATGTAAGCTCCAACCACCTAGACTTCCCCAAGGTTGCTGTTTAAGAAAAATAAAGATTTACAACAGTCAATGTTATCTCTAAGGTTTACCAGTTTTCAAATCTTAAGTTGGCTCTCAGCTATTCTATACAGATTGTGAATGTTCTTTGATGCCTAAGATATGAATAATCATAGAATGGTCCACAAGGAGCAGAGCGTGTCCATTAACACCTATCTGATCTATTAGAATCTTCGGACATTCCAAAATACTTCTTGATCAAAGTACAGTCCACATTTAGGAAGGAAGCAGTATGGCAAAGAAACTGCAAGGTAAAAGAGAATGCAACATCCTAATGTACATATTGAGTAAACGGTTCTATTCACTAGGAATATTGGAATAATCTGTGGTTCATCAAAATTCTATTCTTGCTCAAATCCTTTGTAGGATTTGGAACGAGCATAAGATGTGCAGTTGAATGGTATATATGGTGAGATCAGATATTAATTTAGCGAAGTGTTAATAAAGATGTTCTGAATGAATAATATGCTAATAATGCTCGCCAAGGTTCTACCTATTGTAAAAATGTAAATATTTAACCCCCAACATTCACCACAACTTTGGAGTTTTGGTGTGATGGCAGGGACTTCGACATGCTATCAGAACAAGGATACTATACATGTTTGATAATATACTTGTTGGTTAAGAATGCCATCATGCCACCTATATTTATGGTGCTCTCTGTTAAATTGGAAATTGCATATAAAATAACATGTCATCCTCATAAGGCATGGAAATGTTCTAGCAGTATCTGGCTTCTATTATATCTCTATCATACAAGTGAATAGTCTGGCTCAATTGTATAAATTCTCAACCTTCACTTAACTAGAAAATGATAGTTATGACAGAGAGAGAACAATAATATATACTAATTATAAAGATGATACACATTATGTTCAATGAAACGATGGAAAGCCTAATATTGCTGTATTTGCATATAAATCAAGTTTGAACTGTTTTAGAATATACATGAACCGAAAGCCTAAAACACAAGAAGGACAATCATAAATAACTTAAAATAACCCTAGTTCATGTAGTTGACTTCCTAAATAATCTCAAAAGGATTTATATGGTCAAAAGAACAAGACGGACCTTCACTAAAGTTCGAGAGATCCACCTGGGTGATAGGTGCTGCATTAGATTTCCCCTCAGTTGAAGTAGGTGGCACAGGGAATGATGTAGACCTAATAGTCATAATACAAGGATCCATGCCAACGTAACGAACAGTAGAAAGAGCATTTCCAGCATATATTGGCCTGATTGATACCATTAGATATCCATTAGAACCAGTACCCAAAAATAACCTTACCTATCTAATGCAATGACCGGTTGAGATCATTATACTCTGTAGATAGCTATTAGAACAAGAATAACAGTAAAAGACACTTCACAACTCAGGAATGCCAGAATGGAATCCGAAATAAATATACATCAATCAGAAGATGTACAAGCTATGGTGCACAGACACGAGACAATGCGTCCTTATCTGTATCATGTCGGTATTCAAGCGGCGTAGGTGACTACTTACTTATTGTACCTATCTGAAGATGTTCCCACATCCGTATTGTGTCCTCATCTGCGTGCCTACAACATAGTAGGAGCATATGTGTCACTGATGTAGGAATTGATAAAGAGGAAGGTTATGATAGTTGGAGATTGGAGATAAATATGAGGATTCTCTCAACTCAAAATAGAGGGGATCTCTCACCCCAAAACAATGCAACAAGTGGCTTGCCTAAAATGCTAACAACATTCCAAGTTGTCTCCAATTTCCAACTATCATATCCTTTCTCCTTGCCATTTCCTACATAAATTGGTATCTCAGAGCGGGATACCTTCGTGCCGAGAGGACCGAACTTTCTGGCAGCAAGAATGGCAACAATCAATGATGTTACCGTCCATGAGGATGTCGCTCAGTTACGACAATCAACCAACAACCTTCAACGTGTGATGGAAGACATTCTACGACAACTTCCTATGACCAGTGGTCCGAATGGTGCTCAAGCATATCCAGATCCTCTTTAGTGACATGAACTTTGTACCGCACATATCACTTAACTTAGACCAACCCCGGAAAGTAAAGTAAACAAGAGTCAACAAATAGAATAAATATGAAAGAAAATATAAAATGAAAGGAGAACCCATTTTTTGTAATATCTTGTTGTTGCATCGAAACATATAAATGTTAGTAATCTGGCTAAGGTAGAACTTGGTAAATGAAATGGTTGAATAATTGAAATTTTGAGATTATTCAGGAATACAAATTGAATGCTGAGCTTACACATTAAATTTCGAATAGTAGATCCATAATAAAAAAATGTTTTTATGGTTGTTCCAAAAGAAATGAAACAAAAAATACGGTAGAACTATGACATTTATTGTATGATGTCTACCCAATACTAGATGCATAGGGGTATAATAAATCGATATGAACATCATGAGTTGCCCCGTAATAAAACGGACTTTTGTTGTTGATACCTACTTCTCGATTCCTTCCTCCATAACCCGAGCTCGGAGAAGGAAGAGATAGAGAATGTGGCCATAAATCCATAATAGTCCGACCACAACGACCGATACATCAGAGTCATCAGACACTGTAATTTGTGTATCTACAAAATGTCGGAGGATACTAGTATTATTAAACTCTAGTAGCACAACTACCATTTTACATGCTCCAAAAGTGAAATTCAGTAAATCTATCCAAAAATCAGTGTGATGTACTACTACAAATTCAGTCATTTCAAAATGACAACGGCGTCACCAGTACGGTGAAACTTTGACAAGTTACCAGAGGACATGAATCGGACCTCACAAACACCCGCGGCTCGGGTATCTCAACCACGTCGGTAACGGGCGAAACGTCGAGCAGGGCTGCAGCACGCGGCAGCACGTTCTTCCCAAAGGAGCTCGAGGCCGCAACTACATACGAATAACCGCCCTTCCGCTGAATGAAACGCACCAGTTCCGCCCAGTTTTCGGCCAACGGGTGCATCAGCACATCCGCATCGGCAACAAGCACCTAAAAGAACATCAAACCCATTCAAATAAACAACAACAACAACAACAACAACAACAAAATTAAATAATTTTTAGTTTGATACTAAAAATAGACCTCGGCGATCGACGGATGGGCCGAAGCGGCGTGCTCCGCGGCTCTGCGGAGGTCGGGACCGGAGCCGCCGAGGAGGAGGGATATGGGGCTCTCCCTGCCGATGGCTCCGGCGGCTGCGACCGCGCTCAGCGACGAGGGCTTCACGTGGCCGTTCTCGTGCTCAGCTAGTACCAGCGTTGTGCTCATCTAGAAATGAGAAGAAGAAGAGAAAGATCGGCGGGTTCTTCATGATCGATTTCTCAATTCGAGGAGGAGAAGGAGTTGGACGACGTTATACTTACGAATCTAGAAATGGGGGTTCGGATTGGGGACGACGGGATCGAAGAGAAAAGGAGAGTGCGATTCCTCAGAGCTCTCGCCATCGCCATGGCTGACATCATTCTTTCTTCTTCACTGTTTGCGTGTCGTCTCAGAATTTGGAGGAGATGGATGGAAGATGCTTGTTGGACTCCAGTGGATGTTTACGTGCAAGTCCCCCTAATTATTGTTATTTGTTTACAAGTACCTCAAAACACTTGGGCTGTTTGGCAAGAGTGAATTGGTCCTGGATTTGGAGAGAAAATGACGACAATGTGTACGGTACTGGATCGTTGGCATCACTATTATTGGTGTACTTTAGAGCTCCTCTACATGTATATTATGTTGCTCTTTTTTCGTTTGGTTGGGAGAAGATGCAAAATGCAATGAAGAGTCTTGAGAGAACTCTGAGATAGCTTGTGAGGAGATACAAAAGTACAATGAAGAGTCTTAAGAAGACTTTGAGAGCTCTTACGTATAGAATGCATGCTCCCCTCTGCATGCTGCTCCCGCTCCTCATGCTCCTCATGTTATTGCTATGTCTTCTGGACAACTCATGTCGTCTCGAAGGCCATCGGCCTATTTACGATTTTTTGCTAGCCAGTAATACCAGCCATTGTCAGATCCTCACTTATTTCATGTGTCTTGTGTACTATGGACTATCTTGTGTAGTTATGTTTGAAAACTTTACTTATCTATGACTTTATTGTACTATATTATTATTTAGTCTTTTATTTGGAATCATTTTGTACTGTATATTTTTTTTGTGTGATGTTATTTTATTTTCGTGTGATTTTCTATCTTAACTTATTCATATGTTGTATTTTGTTTTCTATATGGGATTATGTGGTGTTTTGTTGTTTACTATATATTGTATAATACAACATTTTTTTAAGACAACATAAACTTTTTTATCCACGTGACAATACATTGACGACGAGATATTATTTCGTTAAAGAGATAAAAAATATATTAAAATCTTATTTTAGCAATGATTTAGCGACAAATTATTTTGTCGCTATTGTTTCGTAATTTCGTTACTACACTAGGGATGGAAGAATATTTGTTGCTAGGTATGTTGTCTCCTTATCTGTGTATGTCGTTATTTCGCCATTACGTATGTCGTAATCATGTCACTACACATCAACAAAAGAATCCGTCGCCATTCGCCGCTAAGAGTTCATCGTATATCCGTCGTTGGTCTGTCAATTTAGTGATGTCCTATGGCAATTATTTCTGGCGACATGATTTATTCCGACAGATTTTCTCCATCATAGGCCATCGTTATTTCTCTTTATCAACGGATTTCGTGGAATTAACTATGATTATTTCCATTGCTACTTCCTTGTCCTTTGTAATGCAACTAGGATAAAACAGTCCTCGATCATCCACTCCCCAACCCATCGGCCTCTCAACCATTGTTTGTAAATTTAGGGATTAAATCAAACGACCATGTTCTTCTACATTCAAATTAGCATAATTTTGAATGGAAATTTTGCATAATTTTATAGGGGAAAACCCTCTTGGTAGAGTGAGAGTTAAACTAATAAGTGTCACGCCCCGAGGCGTCCCCCGAGCCGTGACCGCCGTGCGGGCCTGGAGTTGCGCCCGCACAAGGCTTTTTAATGATTTGCATAGCAAGCACGTATTCAGAGTACGCAGATAAATTGAAACACAGATTTGAAACATAGAAAAGTTCTCTTTATTGATAATGAACATCTATTACAAACTCTTGAACGAGTCAGCTAATATGCCGAACGGCTTACAAAAGGGTTGACTCAAAATGAGATAGCAGTCCTGTACATTACATCCTTTTATAAACTCAAAACATATAGACCTCCAGGCTGGAGGATCGCTTTGCCACGGAGCTGCATTTTGTGTATGAAGAGTTGCAGGCTCCTGACTCCAAAAGGCTTAGGGGGCGCGGTGAAGATACGCCAACAGTCGGACTGGATCGGGTAGACGACTTCGGCTCCTCGCTCGGTTCGCCTTAGTGCGGAGAACCTGTTTCAACGAGGGTCAGCATATCGAAACATGCTGGTGAAGGCGAGCTAGCCTGACTATACCAATCAACACGTTGTTTAGTGAAGCATGCATATTTGGTTGGTTTCTATCTTGCCTTAGTTCATTTACAGTTAAGCAGCATATTGAATTTACTGAAATGAACATGCCACCGTTCGGTGGATTTTACCTGACCGTCTGAATTACCTGCACAATACTTACCTTGCCTTCCCTGCCACAGAGACACAAGTTAGTATGCAACAGGTTTAAATATACACGATGATCACTGGCGTGGTGCCATAACGGACATAGTCAAGGACAGGGATAGCATACAACCAGAACACGACAAGCACACGATACATTGCAAGCTATCCCCTCCAGCACACGATGACTACACACGAGTTCCGCCCGGACCGGAACGGTGCCAGTGCCCCAGCGACCGTCCGCAGAACTTACCCTTGTGCACAAGTTGTCCATGATCGAACAATACGTTTCTTAAACAATCAGTTTCGCCTTCGAGGCAACACGAGCACACGACATATCCATAATTGTTAAGCATTTATGCACTTTCAGGCAACACGAGTATGAAATATGTATTTGCACAAGACAAGCAACAGTTTATGATTATTTCCAAGCGAACAAGCATGAATCTAAGTATTCGTTCGTGACAAGCATATAACCAAGTCTATTCTCTTTTATCTTGGTTTCTTTTATTATTACTTGGTATCGTTTGATCGGGGCAACAGAATGAAGCTGGAAGCAGAGCTAGCTAATCGGGTTGGTAGCCACTCACCTAGATTTTGGAAAGAAGAAGGAAAGAGGCGCTTCACGACTCCGTTCGCAAGCCGCCTACTGCTCGTTCACCTGCACACGAACAGCTCGATTAATACTTCTTCCTCTCTTCTATTCTCGGAATAGAAGTGCAAGTCAATGAACGAAAACAATGAAAACCATCGAAACCGTTCAAGGAAAACAAGCAAATCCCAAAACCAACTCAAAGCACGAAAGCAACAAGCGACATCGAAAACCGAGGCAATAAAAGATAGCAGCGGAGAGGTCCCTCCTGACTCTGCCGCTAAGACGATCCTTGGGGCGCAGTCCACTAAATATGGGAATCGATTCCGAAGAAACAAATCCATAACGAGGACGAGTTCTTAATTCAATCTATCCCGATCGAACGATACCGTCTCGTGTTTCTTAGCCGCGATCTCCGCATCGGGAGAACGGGGCGCTACATCCTACCCAACTAATTGGAAGTTTCGTCCCGAAACTTAGGGTAGAACTTACCGTTAGGGATGTTCAGGACGACGACCATGAAGGTTCGGACAGGAGGAAATAGCATGGGCTGGATCGCCACAAGCGAGGCATAATCCAAGTCTTTTACGGCAGTACTTCTTAAGGTGCCCTTTTCTCCTACAGAAGTGACAAGTTTTGTTCCAATCCCCGTCCTGCTGACCAGCGTTATTCGGGCGCTTTGTAGCGGTATTTCCTCCCTCGTTGCTTTGGCGTTTGTGACTGGATGTATGCACAGCGCCGGCAGCAACATGAGGATATAGTGGCTCGAGCGATAGGGCGTGATTCATGACTTCACGCATTGTTCCGTACTGACTATTGGCCACGTGCGAATGGATGGCAGGACGAAGACCACCTTCAAACCTTCTAGCTCGACTCGCTGCATCAGGTAAATAGGCCCTAGCGAATTTGGAGAGTCGGTTGAATTCGGCGGAGTACTCTTTAACTGTCATCCTGCCTTGCCTTAGTTGCACTAAGTCATTTTCCATTTGACGTTGTACTGGAGGCGGTATAAACTCCTCTTCGAACGCGGCACGAAAGGTCGTCCACGAGATCGCCTCCTCTCCGTGATCAAGTTGGAGAGATCGTCGATGCACGTCCCACCAATCGTGTGCGTTGAGGCGGAGCTGCAGTTGCGCGCAGGCGACGCGCCTATCTTCGGGGACCTCTAGCAGAGTGAAGTGATCTTCAATCTCGGCTAGCCAATCTAGAGCTACCACAGCGTCCTCAGTCCCGTCGAACGGGGTGTTGCAAACTTTCTTGAAGTGTCCCAAGTTGAAGGCAGTCACGTCCCTCGGCCTTGGAATCTGAGGCGTCTCCACTTCAAGCACGGGCTGTTCCACCGGAGTCGTTGCTGTTGCGGCGGAATGATTGGCAGCCAAAGTCTGAACAATTTGTTGCAGGGCATCTACCTGCTTCTGTTGGACTGAGAAACGGGTCTCTAAATTACTCTCGAGCCTGGCTTGGCGGGCATCGTCTCTTTGTCGTTGTTCTTCTAGCATTTTCATTAACCGCTCTAGCGGGTCGACTTGAGACATGCCTCGCTGGCTCCGAGAGCTTCCCGAATTGCCTGAACTGCTCTCTTGTGTTTCGATCGGTGGCTGCGCTGCAGATTGCGCTTGATCCATTCCTTCAAAAGAAGGTAAATTACATTAGGATCATAATGTATTATGGACTTATTGCCTGAACGTATCTCATTTTGGCCTAGCGAGTTCAAGAGTTCGCACAGGAATTTGATCGTTAAAGGAACTTTTCCAGCACGAAGTCTAAGGAACTTTGAATCTGTGCTCTGATACCACTATGTCACGCCCCGAGGCGTCCCCCGAGCCGTGACCGCCGTGCGGGCCTGGAGTTGCGCCCGCACAAGGCTTTTTAATGATTTGCATAGCAAGCACGTATTCAGAGTACGCAGATAAATTGAAACACAGATTTGAAACATAGAAAAGTTCTCTTTATTGATAATGAACATCTATTACAAACTCTTGAACGAGTCAGCTAATATGCCGAACGGCTTACAAAAGGGTTGACTCAAAATGAGATAGCAGTCCTGTACATTACATCCTTTTATAAACTCAAAACATATAGACCTCCAGGCTGGAGGATCGCTTTGCCACGGAGCTGCATTTTGTGTATGAAGAGTTGCAGGCTCCTGACTCCAAAAGGCTTAGGGGGCGCGGTGAAGATACGCCAACAGTCGGACTGGATCGGGTAGACGACTTCGGCTCCTCGCTCGGTTCGCCTTAGTGCGGAGAACCTGTTTCAACGAGGGTCAGCATATCGAAACATGCTGGTGAAGGCGAGCTAGCCTGACTATACCAATCAACACGTTGTTTAGTGAAGCATGCATATTTGGTTGGTTTCTATCTTGCCTTAGTTCATTTACAGTTAAGCAGCATATTGAATTTACTGAAATGAACATGCCACCGTTCGGTGGATTTTACCTGACCGTCTGAATTACCTGCACAATACTTACCTTGCCTTCCCTGCCACAGAGACACAAGTTAGTATGCAACAGGTTTAAATATACACGATGATCACTGGCGTGGTGCCATAACGGACATAGTCAAGGACAGGGATAGCATACAACCAGAACACGACAAGCACACGATACATTGCAAGCTATCCCCTCCAGCACACGATGACTACACACGAGTTCCGCCCGGACCGGAACGGTGCCAGTGCCCCAGCGACCGTCCGCAGAACTTACCCTTGTGCACAAGTTGTCCATGATCGAACAATACGTTTCTTAAACAATCAGTTTCGCCTTCGAGGCAACACGAGCACACGACATATCCATAATTGTTAAGCATTTATGCACTTTCAGGCAACACGAGTATGAAATATGTATTTGCACAAGACAAGCAACAGTTTATGATTATTTCCAAGCGAACAAGCATGAATCTAAGTATTCGTTCGTGACAAGCATATAACCAAGTCTATTCTCTTTTATCTTGGTTTCTTTTATTATTACTTGGTATCGTTTGATCGGGGCAACAGAATAAAGCTGGAAGCAGAGCTAGCTAATCGGGTTGGTAGCCACTCACCTAGATTTTGGAAAGAAGAAGGAAAGAGGCGCTTCACGACTCCGTTCGCAAGCCGCCTACTGCTCGTTCACCTGCACACGAACAGCTCGATTAATACTTCTTCCTCTCTTCCATTCTCGGAATAGAAGTGCAAGTTAATGAACGAAAACAATGAAAACCATCGAAACCGTTCAAGGAAAACAAGCAAATCCCAAAACCAACTCAAAGCACGAAAGCAACAAGCGACATCGAAAACCGAGGCAATAAAAGATAGCAGCGGAGAGGTCCCTCCTGACTCTGCCGCTAAGACGATCCTTGGGGCGCAGTCCACTAAATATGGGAATCGATTCCGAAGAAACAAATCCATAACGAGGACGAGTTCTTAATTCAATCTATCCCGATCGAACGATACCGTCTCGTGTTTCTTAGCCGCGATCTCCGCATCGGGAGAACGGGGCGCTACAATAAGTAATGGGTTTTATATAGATAAATTTCTAGAGAGGTTTAGATTAAAGTTCACCTGTAAGCAATTAAGCGGCATTGTCAATATTATCTGGTGTTTAATTTTTGTTGGCTACTTTTGAAGGCACACCCTTAGAACGGCCTTTAATATAGAAATTTTATTTCTAAGAAAATGTTAAACTAATATCTCCACGTCCAACTTTTATCAGGTATTTGTTATTCTAAGAAAATGTTAAATTAATTTCTCCACGTCCAAGTTTTATCAGCTATTATTTGTTATTCTAAGAAAATGGTATATTAATTTCTCCAGTCCCAAATTTTATCAGCTATTTGTGGTTGTTTAATGGTTTTGTATAGGAAGTCGGTATACATTCATGAACTTTATGTCTACAAAACATTTTTTTTTGGGATTGACATTTACAATTACATAAAATACAACTTATTTTATGTGTTGGTGTTTTTGCCTTTAGAGGATATCTCAATATAATAATTTGCTTGTGTTGAGGTGTGCACATGGGGTGTGGTGAGGCACATGGGTGTCATGTGGGGGTATTTTATTAGGATGAAGAAGGATTAACTCTTTAATGAACGCATTTATAATTTTTGTCATTCTTTTGAAATTTATTCCATAGGAGCTACGACTCGGGCTCAAGGGTACAATGGCGCTTTGTTGGCACACTTTGCACTTAGCATCGACGGCGCTTGTGCGCATTTGATGCGCTCTCATGGACAAGTCGCATGTCGCATGGGCTGTCGCATGCGCAGATGCTGCTGCGGATATATTTGAACGGTTATGGAAAGATATGGTCTGTTATTCAGATTCGTTTTTTGTGGGATTTAAAATTAATTCGTGACTATCTTTTAGGATTTCGTAATTAATATGTTCCTATATTTCCGTAATTGTTGGGCAGCTAGGGTTTTCACCCTCTCTCTATAAATACTCTCTTCGTGCCTCTTTGAGGACTTACTTTGAAATAGAGGAGACGAAGAGAGTTGCAGCAGCCGCCATTGCAATCCAGGAAGTTCGTGCAGTGAGTACAAGCAAGGAGGTGACAATGAGCGTTCCAGAAGTTCTACGTGAACTTGCTGGTTCCTGGGAGCAGATTGTGTGGGGCGAATCTTGCTTTGAGCAACGGTGATCTTCATCACCCCAGCAAGTAGAGTTTATTCTTCTTCTTCCTCTTCTCTTTTGTAAGTTGTAAACTTTGTTCTGTCTGTTTGCAACTGCGATTGCAAGGAAGAACGAGAAGATAGTTTTATCTGATTCTTTTGTTATCTTGTTTCAAGTTGTAATCAGATCCTATATATAATCTTCTTGTTTGATCGAGAGATATCAGGAAGGGAACTCTTGTGTGAACTCCTGATCTTGACTTTAACTTCTGTTCTATCATATTTGATTAAACATCGGGAATAACAATCTCAAAGCAAGATCCGAGTAAAATGGAGAACCGATCAAACCTTCCAGATACTAGCTTTCACAAGCTTGAGAAGTTTGATGGCGAACACTACAAACTACAATATTTGGAAGAGGAAGATCTCTCTGAATCTTCGTCTTGTCAAAGTTGTTTATATGTTGGTTGATCCAGAACCTACCATCCCTGAAGATGGAGGGGAACTTGAAGTTGTTGTGGCGCAGGATGCGCACAACAAGTGAAAAGAAGACAACGACCTCTGCAGGCTATTGATCCTCAATGCAATGTAGGACTCGATGGCAGAGTCTTACAGCAAGAAGGAGAAAGCGAAAGACGTCTGGGAAGCTCTTGAGAAGCATTACAGAACTGATGAAAAGATGTCTAAAATATATCTCGTTGAAAAGTTTTTCACTTTGCAATTTGAAGACGAGAAGGCAATGCTGCCGCAAGTCAAGAAACTTCTGAAGATACAGCAGAAGATGGAGGAAGAGGGGATGAAGCAGGAAGATAAGTTCATGGTGGGGGCTATCGTCACCAAGCTTCCTTCAGATGTGACAAGAAGCTGAAGCCAAATCCTAGAAAAAGCGTTAGGCAGCTGGAGTATTCAAGCGTCATTGGGAGTTTGATGTATGCAACAACTGCCACAAGGCCTGACATAGCTTTTGCCGTGGGGATGCTGAGTCGATTCACGAGCAACCCAGGTGTGGAGCACTGAAAAGTTGTGAAGAGAGTGATGAGATATCTCAGGAGGACTCAGAAGTATGTCCCTCCAACGACGGAACAACGATAAAAATTAAACAGTGACATATATCGTAAAGATAAAAGTTTTCAGTCATTGTTCCATTGTTATTAGCGACGAAAAATAGCTACATATAGACAAAAAAAATCGTCGCTAGTATAAAGAATGTATGAAACAAAGATGATACCGACCAAGATTTTGCCGTTGGGATATGATCAGTGTTTTTGTTAGAGGATATTGACCCAATAATGCTAAGTTTACTACCAAATGCTTACAAACTTCTTACAACCCTCTCTCCCCCTGATATGTGGACCACACCCGGCCCCACCTCTCTCTCCAATGAACGACTGTCACGTGATGTTCCTGCCACGTGGCGGCCACCCGGACAGTCACCGGGTCCCGCCTCTCCCCTCTTCCAATGGACGGTTACCACGTGGACGCCACGTGGCAGTTGTAAGAGGGTTGTAGGCATTTGGTTGTAGGCATAGCATAGCCCATATTGACCAGCCTTATAAACCTACTATTAATATTCCGACATTATGTTGAAGATTGTCACAACAGGAGGTGCTAAGAAATTGAAATCATTTTATAGAATAAGTTGGGGTACAATGTTTACATATCTTCATAATTTGGGTATTACAACAATATTCGCAAAAGATTAAACGATTTTAGTATCAATCTCTCTCTCTCTCTCTCTCTCTCTCTCACACACATTAACATATTGTTACATCTCACAAACAGATATAGGCATAACTTACTTGAGACATGCATGCATCCAACAGTCATATATTCTACATCGTCAACTGTATCCAGGTTGCCACACTAGGCACGCCATTATTCACGACAAACGCCATATAGTACCCGGGAGGCGCCACGATCCCGTTCGGTGGCGCCTGGCACCCGATCCTGTACCGATACGAAGCCCCCTTAACAGATCCATCCACCAGCTTCTTCGGCGGCGCCACCGCGAGCTTTACCAGCCTCTGCCCCTGCGAGTACGAGTGCGTCACGAAAGGAGCGCTTGCGAAGTTGACCTCCACCGCCCCGGCCAACGCGCTAGCCACCGTCACCTCGACGTTGAACTGGGCCCCGTATCCGACTCTGGCGGGCGCTTTCTCGACGTTCGGCCTCGCACCCGCCTTGTCTGCGCCTAGGTAGTCCGGGGAAAACGCTTCGAGGCTCAGCTCGGTCGGGAACTTGAGATCGAACGCGTAGCCGTAATGCGGGTTGCTGCCGGCCACCAGAATGCGCCCGTCCGGCAGCAGGTTGGCGGTGCAGTGGTACATTCGGGGGACGGTGGTCGCAGCGAGCGTCGTAAACCTCGTTCCCGCCGGCAGGTCGGGGCTATATAGGACCGGGTTTAGTGCCGGGTTGTCAGCCCTCTCGTAGCCTTGGGAGCCGGTTTTCGCACCGTTGATAACAACGACGTCACCGGTCGGTAGGATAACCATATCCCCCATTGCTCTCTCGAACGGCATGTCCTCCATGGCCCAGGTCGGGTTGGGGTCGGTCGCGACGATGCGACCGCAGCTAATCCTGGCCGGGTGGCCGACCAGCTGGTTAAAGTTCACTCCGTTGACCGAGCCGCCACAGATAAGAATCTCGGCCTTGGTGTAGCCGTCTCCGGGATTCAAGGCGAGCATGACCGAGGAGCCACCGCAGGGGTAGACCCACGGGCCGCCTTCGAGGTCGGGGTAGTTCTGGACGATGTCTCCGGTGGCATAGTCGTACATAATGGACTTCTGGTTGGAGAAGATGAAGAGGTGGCCGTTGGGGAGGAGAGAGACGTAGGGATAGAGGTTGTCGTACTGGTCGGGGTCCCATGTAATGTGGAGGAGGTCGAGGTGGCGGACCGGCACGCTGGCTGAGGGAGGGTAGAACTCGATCGAGTCGGAGTTGATGCCTCCAACTATGATCATGCTACCATCAGGTAGGATTTGGTTGGTAGCGTACCTGTGCGAGCGCGCGAGAGAGAAATTTTAAGAGATCAAATCACGTAATGCTCAAAATATAATGGGTGCATGTATGGATATGTGTGTAGTTCAGAAATATTTACGTGCGTACCATCTGGCTTCGACGAGGGTGGGAGAAGCCATCTCTTGCCAGTCGCAGCTACCGTCGGTGCAGGGAGTGAAGGTACGTATGATTTGCGAGCCCAAGTCACTGCCTCCGGTTTGGAGGAGGGTGCCGTCGGGGAGGAACTGGCCGGAGGAGCAGACGGTGTCGGTTACGAAGGTAAGGGGGCGGAGGGTGTTGGTGGCGATGTCGTAGAGCGCCGAGTGGGCCGTGCACTCGGTGTCGGGGCCGCACTGGCCCGGGGGGACGATCAGCTTGGATGGGCCGTTATGGTTGCGCTCGAGGAGGATCACTTGGCCGAGGTGGGTCACGGCGGAGTGCATGGAGGAGATGCCGCTGGATTGGACGAGGAGCTGCCACGAGCCCGGGAGTTCTTGCGCAAGAGTAGTGGGGGTGCTCAACAACTGCAACAAGAGAAAGAGGAAGAGGAGGGGCTCCCGGTGCTTGCGTGTTGCCATTGCCATTGCTGTAATTGTAATGAGCGAACAAGGAAAGGAGGAGTGGATTATTTTGATTGTAGAATGGAGGTCTATTTATAAGGGATCAACTGACAAATTAACAATAAATTAATTCTTCTTAGGAAATTAAAGAAAAACTATTAGAGCTAGTACGTACGTACGTACGGAAATGGTCCATTCACAAAAAAATGTACAATCTCCTCTGACCGAGTTTTTTCTAACAAACCTCTGCTTACAATAATAGAAAAGGAAAACAAAAAATCTCAAGAAATTACTCAAAGTGGGCGCGGTCTTAGTTTTTTTTGTTTTTTGTTTTTTTTGTTTTTTGTAATTTGTATTATTTGATGACACATAAAAGATAGAAAGGACGCCAATGTCACAATCTCTATAAGGATGATAGTACTTCTCAATAAGATTACCATTTTTTTGTGATTATTCGTAGATGACATATACTTACAAACTACCTGTTTGCATAGGTCGTAGGACAGTAAGGATGGAAAGCTACACACATTCTCCGTACTGATGATATCAGCCGCTGAACGGCACTATAGGAGCACGAAAAATGTTTTTTTTTTCTTTTAAGTTCTTGGCCAAGTCGTCGAAGTAGTAGCTAGAGCTTCACCATCGAAGCAACACGAAATATAGATTTATTAAGGAAAATGTTAAGTTTAAACCAAATGCTCACAACCCACTTACAACTCAGAACAGAACTGTTGTCCCACTTATTCTGTTTGATTCTGACGTTCTGTTCCACCTAATAGTTTGGTAGGTCATGTCGGTGTAAAAAAATAAAAATAAAAACATAGAGACATGAAAATAACAGAATAAAAAGGACACCAAATCTACCCACCTTACTACTCTCTCTCTCCCCCTGCTACGGGTCCCACCAGGCCCTATCTCTTCTCTCCCTTTCCAAGTGGAGGCCAGCCAGGTAGTAGTTGTAAGCTCTTACAACCACTTTTGATTGTAAAAGTAACATTGTCCTTTATTAAATACTCCGTACACTATATGAGACGAGACGTTGCAAATGGAAACAATATTCAACACATCTTTACTAAATTGACATTGCCAACACTTTTCTCTCTCTCTCTCTCTCTCTCTCTCTCTCATGAGAATAAGAATTCCTTTGATTCTATCAATTCTTTGAAATCCAATGCCGTGGAGATTAGGCATGAAACTTTCGCAGGAGTTCTAATTACCAGGCTAAAACTTAGTGGCACAATTATCCTGGTGCAACATATTAAAATTTGGATATAAGCTTCATGTAATTTGCAGGGATTTATAGAAATATTTTAGAGATTGATAGCTCCTATGACTTTCTTGCAAATTTATGGAATTGACATGTGACCTACCATTCCGAAACGTCCAAAGTTATTACCATGTAAGTCGATAAGCACAAGGTATTAAACTAATTATGTTCGAAGTCTACTTAAATATTTGGTTCAAAGAAAATAGTGTGCTGATTCAGTTTGAACCGCTCAGCGGAACTTTTCAACTATTTCAAGCACATTTCGTTTTTCTTGAATTTATTCAAAGAAAATAGTGCATTCCAACTATAATTTGTATTTCTTTTATTGACACAAGAAGTTTAATGACAACGACAACGAGAACAACAAAAAATAGAGTTGTTTGTTTAGCTCTTGGATGTGGAAAGTATAACAACCTTACCGAAATAATGTGCCAATTGATGATCTCTAGAAATGTCCTATGGAGGAGTATATATAAGAGAACTTTATTTATTCCAATTGCATTTGTTTTGTGCGATAATCTTTATCATCACTAAATTAGGCCAGAGCATACAGATCATGTCATGTGTTTTATGGTCTCAACTTCATAATAATTTACACAAGTCATGAATTAACTCTTAAAAAAGCCAACAATATTATTATTATTATTATTATTATTATTATTATTATTACATCTTTAATAATTTATCAGATTGTTTGTTCTATTTTTCTTTTTCTTTTTTCTTTTCCACCTCCTAAATTGAACCTTGAATCCTTGACAATATAGACATACCTTAGGTCATCCATCGGTTGATATATCTCACTCCAACCTTGTCTATTATTATTATTATTATTATTATTACATCTTTAATCATTTATCAGATTGTTTGTTCTATTTTTCTTTCTTTTTTTTCTTTTCCACCTCCTAAATTGAACCTTGAATCCTTGACAATATAAACATACCTTAGGTCATCCATCGGTTGCCATATCTCACTCCAACCTTGTCTATGATTGCCACTTGAAATGTTTTTAAAATTCTTTTGGTCAATCAGTTGAAAGATGAGCCTTAGACCAATTTGCAATGGAAAATATATTTAATTACAAAGGTTTTGCACTAAATAATCATATTATCCTCTTCATATATCGGAGTACTCAATTATAATCACCACATTCAAGGACAAAGGTACATTTGGACCATACCTTGTGTACTATCCAATACCCATCCCATTAGCACAAACTCAAATGCTTTACCTCAACTCCAAATAATCTAGTCCATATATCCTTCTTCTCTATTCTTTAATCGTAAAACACAAACAAATGCGTCAGTTGATATCAAGTTCTTTAAATTTTAATATATTTTTTGTGTAAAACTTTAATCGAATGAATGTTATAAGTGTGTTTGGACCTTTGGATCGTTGATAATCGATATAGAAAAAAAAAATTTGGACTGATGATGTTTAAATACTTTGGCCAGGTAGGACAAAAATTCCTAACTACACCCTTGAATATTACAGTAACAATTTGTTAATTATAATAAAGCTATTGCAATTTGTTAATCATAATATAGGACGACAACTTGTAACTTGAAAAAAGTATGCAACGAAACATATGGAACAATTTTCCAAGACAACTAGTTTTTTTTTTTAACATCAAAACACATCTCTTGTTACCTTAATAATTATATTGGTTAAATTATCCTAATAGCTCTCTAACTATAGTGGTCAGACGTTTTTTGTACCTTAGATTTTTACTGCTCGATTTTGGCATCATAATTTTATAAATTACTCGTTTAATATCTTTCGTCAATTTTGAAACACTTTGAGACCACGTCAAAAAGAGATAATAAAAGTATTTGAAGACTAAATTGCAACTTAATACCCTTAATTATTCGAGTTTTTCAACTTGATACCCAAAACTTTGATAGGTACTATCACGTCCCGCTTCCCAGGATACGGTGAGCCGAGTACGTAACTAGATCTCCATATTACGTCCCATACGAATTCATCCGTATCCGTATCAGCGATTGTCGCCTGTAATATATTAGTTTAAGTACAGGGCATCTAATGATACATCCAGAACTACATATATTTATACATATTCACCATGCTACCTTATTTACATAACATTCTCCAAGTCTTACAAAATATTTAATTTACATATCAGCTACAAAATGAATTTCGCTGGATCCTTGGCATATTTTGAAAATCTATTAAAAAATATTATTTTATATTTTCCCCAAATCAGTTGGCAAAAATTTAAAAATATATAAAAAAAATATTATTTCATATTTTCGCCAACTCAGTTGGTGATATGTATCGTAATTTCAAAAAATTTCAAACTTCTATCGTTATATTTAATTAATATAAATTTATTATCGGTACAGTAAATTTTCTGTCTTTTAAATAAAAAACATTTTGATGATAATTATTTATTGCGTCTAAAAATTCAGTTTTACTCAATCAGCATAATTTCATAATCTTATATATAATATGACATCTGCATAGTTTTATGTTTAAAACTATTTCATCGGAAGAGCATAAAGACCTTCTTACTTGTATGATTGCTAAAACAATTGGTTTGGCTTTGTGTTTGTACGCAAGATTGGGTCCAAAATTATCGTCAAAGCCTCCTTCCATTAGAATAAGCTGAGCAACCAAGTTCTGGTAGATTAGGAAAAAAAAGGCTAGATAATGATAGTACAATTGCAGTATATCTGCATTAATCATTACGGCACAAGCCAAGGCTGGAAGGAGGCTCTCAGACACAGTGTCGGAACACTTACAGGACGTATCCGATTTCCAACATTTGGTATCAGAGCTACTGGTTTTTGTTCTGACAACTATGTCTACAGAGCATATGAACACTCGTATGATCACCCTCACAGGGGAGAATTGAGCGATTTGGAAGCCAAGGATGGAGAATCTACTCTGATACAAGGACTTACATGGTCCGTTGGAGGGCGACAACGCCAAGCCATCGGACAAAGCTGTTGAAAATTGAAAACGACTGGATCGGAAGGCCGTTGGATTCATCCGTCAATGGCTGGACGTTTCGGTGTTTCACTACGTGTCTATGGAGAGTTCGGCAAAAGCATTGTGGGAGAAGCTACATTCGCTGTACGAAAGGAAGACGACTGAAAACAAGACGTTTCTGATTCGCCAACTAGTCAACTCGAAGTACACAAAGGGTGCCACAGTGGCACAACATCTGAACGAGGTTCAGGGTATTATCAATCAGCTGTCTGCGATGAAGATGGTGATTGATGATGAACTTCGGGCCCTTTTGCTTTTGAGTTCTCTGCCGGAAAGCTGGAAGACGTTGGTGGGGTCGGCGAACAACTCCGCGCCTGGTGGAGTTGTCACGATGGAGGCAGTCAAAAGCAGCTTGTTGAACGAGGAGATCCGGCGTAAGCAAGTGTGTCGCAGGAGTCCACTCTGGTGGCTTCCTGAGGGGAGGGGGAAATAGTAGTCATTGTTCTCATCCTCGACGTCCGCCCAGGACTTGTTGCTGAGAGGCTTCGGCTGCAGGAACCTCCGGGTCCTTCTCCCTTCGAAGACGATGGCTTTCTCTTCTTCTTTAGACGCTCAAGGACCGCGAAACCGTTGGTGCTCCCAATTTTCCTCTCCCGGCCATCACCCGATCGATCCGAAGTCAATATTTCAGCACCGAGCAAATTTTAGGGATTGAAAAAAAAAAATTCGAGATTTTCTAGCATTTCGGAGGAATTAAAAAGAATATCGACAACAAAATTGTGGATGTCGGCTAGTAAGAAATCAAAAATCCAAAGAAAACTAGGGGTTTTATTGGGAATCAAAATCCGAAGAAAATTACCAAATAAAAAAGAGGCTAAACCTAGCCGGAGAAGGGAGGATGTCGTGAAGATCGCCGCCGCGAGTATCAGAATTTGGTTAATGGACTAGCCAGCCACAGAGAATGTGGTTCAATGGCTTAAGGGACCTCCCTCCTCTTGAGCCTGGCATGGACGCAGTCATCCCTTCTTCTTCTTAACTTCCTCCACCACAGCAGTCGCTTCTCCCCCGGTGGAATTTGCTTCCCCCCCCCAACCCCTCCCTCTCGCGCGCGCGCTGTCTGTACGGCCTATTGATAGGAGAATGGATTTTTAAGTTCTAACGTCCTCTCTCCTAAATTGGTCTTCTAAATTGGTCTCGATTTAGGCAAATTCTAGAGACTACATAAATGGCTTAGATGGCTTAGACAGACCAAATTTTGTTTAGTTTTTTTATAAGTTTTTTATCAAAAATTTTTTTTTAGACTAGTCTAAATTTTCATATAAAATTCAATTACTTCTATTTTTCAGTTAAAAAAAAAATTTCAAAACTATGACAATATTGACAATCCTTTCAAACTGTCAACATTGTTACAGTTCTACAGTCCTAAATAATTATGACTTTAAAAAAATTTGACAGTCCTTCCAATTATAATGACGGTCAACATTGTTACAGTCCTAATTATTATGTCACGATGTTGACAGTCCTTCCAATTGTAGGACAGTCAACTTTGTGACAGTCCTAAATAATTAGGACTATAAACAAAATTGACAGTCATTCCTAAAGGACTGTCAATTTTTTTCACAGTCCTAACAAGGAGGAAAAAAAAAAAAAAGCAGCAACAAGGACGAGGAACGGGGGCGTGCGGCGGCGAGCGGGGTGCGGGGGCTGCGCGGGACGGACGCTCGCGGGGTGCGGGGCGCTGGGTGCTGGGGCTGCATGGGGCGGACGCGAGCGGGGTGCGGGAGGCTGCACGCGGCGAAGACACGCGCACGCACGCAGAGACTGGCCGGCGGCGGCGGCAGCAGCAGCCACAATAGTAACAGTAGCAGCAACATCCCTACGCGCGCGCGTCTCCGCCTCCTCCCTCGTCGCCGTCTTCTCCACCTCCTCTGACGGTTTGGGTTAGGGTTAGGGTGTTTGGAAATTTGAAGAGAGAGAGTAAAAATTTAGAATGAATAATTTTGATAAGGTTTGGTAGAATTTGACTGTCCTGAGTATATTTTGAGATGTCCTAAGTAAAAAAAAAAAATGGACTATCCTAAGTAACCATTTGATTGCCTTTAGAATATGTGTTGATTTATTACCGAAATCTTTTGATTGATTGACCATTGACTAAAATTTTGAAATTTGCCAATCAAATTTATTTTGTTTAACAGGATCGATTAAAATATTTAATTAGATAAAAAAAAGTTTGGGTTGTTTTTGGTAAGTTCAGGACGGCCAGCAGGTTTTACATGGAAATCTATACAGGATAATACACCTTCACTCGTTAGGTAAAATAGACTCGACCAAAAATTAAAACTTTGTCAATCAATTCTAATTAGCATGATACATGAAAAGATTTTTAAGATTTAGTTAGAAGAAAATATTTTTTGTTGGTATTTGGTAATCTCAGCATGGCCCACATGTTAGAGGTTTTATTTGTAATTCTTACGAGATAATAATAGAATTAAATTTTGTGATACCTTTATTATTATTATTATTGCTATTGCACATGATATGGCACCACAGAAGATGTTAAAAATCCTATATTTTTTACAGTACTGTATAAATTTGACAGTCATGAAGAAAACAAAAATGTTCAAATTATTGTGTTATTGGAGTCAAAATATCTACACTTCTAGGACTACCATATTTGAAATGCATATTAACATAAAATGTACTATCTTTAGCATTTACCAAATTTTTAAGGGGATACAAATTGTCTCAAACAACTGTGTTTTCACCAAAACTTAGGGTTTGGTTGGTTAAATAAGTGAATGTATTGTTTGAATGTTTGGATGTTTGAAATGGGGACATGAAGTGAGGATTCTTGCATGTGCATCATCCAAGGCTCAACTTTCGTTGTTTGGATATTTACAGAAGTGATGACTAAAATTGGAGGTAGAACTTTCTATCGGGTGCTTTTTGTTCTCTTTACCATATTCGTGTTTTTTATATTGTTATTGATATTATTATGTATTAATTTTTAATAAACTAAATATTTAGTGATAGTCCATAAACACTAAAAAAATTATATATTGTGTCGTTAGACGCATATACCACAAATCTCATATCTCTATTTTTAATATTATTTTGTACTAATTTATAATAAACTAAATAAGTGGAGTAAAATGGGTAAAAGTACACATATTTTTGCTCTTTTATAAAATTTTTTTTTTGTTACCAATAAGTGAAACTTGAAACATACTTTTAGATATGACATTTCGTGCATCTTGTCCCCTTCAAAATTTTGATCTCACATCATCATTCTCAAGTTGAAGTGGGATGCAAGTCCAATTGTAATTGTAACCGCCCCACTTAATAGGAAGTTACTCTTTGGTCTTTCGCACACGTTGTTAGTGGATGATTACCGCATGTAAGGGATTGCTCCCTTATATGTATTATGTTCTAGAACTTAGTCCTTATACAAGAGAACATAGGTGAATCTCCTACAATAATAGCAACAATCGAGTACCTTTTGTTACAACATATCAGTGTTATGTCCAACAACGGATGGTGCCATTTAAGTGTTCTAGATGTTCTTTCGAACTTATTGGTTCTTGTGATCCGACCAACGGAGATGGTTGCATCTCACTTTGAGCAATAATGATTCTGACTACCCCATAAGTTATTTCAATATTTTTCAAGAGCTTTGCTCTATCTTTAACAACTTTCTTGCGTGTCTTGCTGTTTCAACTGCTAGACTATTTAGCGAATCATTCCGCTTGCAACTTGATTGCACCTTACTAGCAATTTTAATTGCTTTAACTCTCTCTTAGCAAGGTTAGCATGAAAAAAAAAAGAGTTTAGTCTTAAGAAAAACTTCTATAGATATTTTTGAAATTTCACAATCAAATCAAATGCAAAAAATCATTCAAGTTTTGTTATTAACATTCGAACTTAATCCTTTTGCTGAGAGATTTGGTTGGATTTATGGTTTATATATAAGGAAGATGGATTTTAAGATTTTAAAGGATTTTAAGATTTTAAAATCCGATCCTAAACCCAAAATTCATTATGCTTGCAACTAAGAAATTGACATTGGAAATAAAACTGCTATTGCCGACTAAGGATCTGCTTGTCAATGGTGTTTTCGTCTAGGAAGGTTTTTGATGCAGATGTTTATAAAGTGTTTAAAAAAAAATGTTGCGTCACCCCCCCCCCCCCCCCCCCCCCAAATAAATAAATAAATAATGTAGTTTAAATTTTTATAAACACCATAAATCGATAGGTTGTAAGGGTTTCTATTATTTCCTCCATATCTATCCTCATAAAAACAAATTACAAATACTACCTAAAAAGCTTTCTATAAATTTATAATGATTTCACTTGTCATCAACCACAAATTAAAATTTTCAATTCAATTAGTTAATATGTTACCACCCTGCAGATGTCAAATGTGATTAGACAACTGATAATGACATAAATTTAATATTTATAAAGAAGAAATATAAAAACTATTTAGGTTTGTCATAAATTCTTAATCACATAAGATAAAATTGATAGTGACAATATTTTATTGTTGTGACATGACAATATGCAATGATATAATCTTGTTTTTAGAGAACTTTTGTTTAATATGGATATGTAAATAATTTTAATTTTATTTAAAAAATTATAACAGTTCATTAATGAACTATGAAGTATGAGTTGGACTGATTTAGAATATGCTACTTAAAACCAACAACAATCAGAACACTCATAACTGCTTATAATTGGCACTTTAAGAACATCTCATAGCCATAAGCCGTTACCATAACAATTGCTAAGAAAACCCTAAGTTCATTCATGTATTTCAATAGCAGCCGGAAACCTACAGGTCCAACGAGGTAACGCGACCATACGTGACATCAATTTGGGTAGACGCACACAACCAGTTATTAAACGGTTTAGATTGATCGACCTGTCTATGATCAACCTAAATCTGTCTAAGAAGTCAAGGTTTGTTAATAGGGTTTTCTTTTCTTCTTTTGTTAAAGTTTTGTTAGATTTACCCAAATTCTACTTCTCTCTTGTCCTAATCGCTACTCACTTAACATCATAAATGAAAAGGAGGAGGAGGAGGAGGAGGAGGAATTGTTCTGGTTTTATGTGTAAACTAGTATATATGCACGTGCTTTGCACGTATATTGGAGTGAATGATGTTGATGAGTTAGTTTATTTCTACTGCTTTTAATTATATAGGTTAATGGTTCAACCCCTTCGAAATATTTGGTAATAATTTAAAAAACTTAGCAAGTAGAATGAACTCTTTGATTTCCTTAAATGATTGTCATTATTGCATCTCTTAAATGGTTGTTAGTGAAATTTATTGTAGGTATTCTTTTAATTACTAAATATGTTGAAGGGTATTTTTGGAACGAAAATTTTTCACGGTGAAGCCTAGTTTTGGCTTTATATAGAGGAGATAGTAGAGATAGGATTGTAAAGAAAACTTTGTAGTTGATGTTAGGGTGCAGGAAGAATAGTTGAGAACGAGAGAGGAGCCAAAAGAAAAATGAAAAAAAGTAAAAAGAACAAAAATTTGGTCTTGGGTTGGAAAAGGAAAAAAGAGAAGAAGAGTTGACAGTGACAATTTGAGTTAAAAAAGAAAAATGGAAGAACTAAAGAAGAGTAAAATGACTTTGGGACTGTTTGATTTTTTCTATAAATGAAATCTCCTCAACAAAATGTGTAGCTATTGGTATTAAGTATTGCAATATTTATCATACTGAGTTAAAACTAATATTAGAATTGATGCAAATATTATTTTTGTTAAAGTAGCCCCAATTTCAGCCAACCAATCTAACAACTCCAACAGAAATGAAGGCCTTTGATAAGGGCACTGTAAAAATTGAATGGGACAACACAAATTTACCAAAATTTTCAATATCCAATTTTTTTTTAGGAGGCATCAGCAGGGGTAAGCATTATTAGGATTTGGAAAAAAAATCGAACTGAACCGAACCGAACAGAGTAAGAAATTAAATTAAGTGTGAAATTTTTTTTGGCTCTGTTTCGATTTTTAAAATATTAAAAAAAAATTTGTTTTGTTTGGTTCAAAATTGAAAACCAAATAAGTTTATACAATTATGTAAATATCTTTATTTTTGCTTAAAATGTGTATATTTTGAAAACAATAATTCTATGTATATGTTTTGTAAATCAAATATTGTGCACAACTTTGAAATAAAACAAATGTGTGTATAAAATTATATTTTTTAATATAATTTAACTATGATTCCAACTGTGTGATCGATCCATTAAACAATAGGAATAGTCCAACGGAACAAACCGAATAGATTATTCTGTTCAATTCTGTTTCGATTTTGGCTAATTCGGTTCGTTTCAATTTTGAATTTTTAGAATTTCGGTTTATTCGATTTTGACTATTTTGATTCGGTTGAAATTGATTAAACCGAATGCTCACCTCCTAGGCATCACAACTTTAAATATTAAAGGCTAAATTATAACTTGATACCCTCAACTTTAATAAGTATCAACTTGATACCCTCCCTTCTAACGGTGTTAACCGAAATAAATAATAACAAAAATACCCTTCTCAACCCCCCCTCCCTCCGGCACACCCCCCCCCCTCTTTTTCGGCGCTGGCAACCGGAAGAGGGTGGGCACACCGCTGTGAGCAGCAACAATCGTGAGTAGCAGTCGCCGTCGTGAGCAGCAGCGGCCGCTGGCAGGCGCGCGCGGGGATGGGCGGGGGGGGGGGGAGGGAGGGGGGAGGGTGGCTCGTGGCGGGGGAGGGGGTGACGCGCAGCGAGAGCGCTCACGAGGGTGGTGCATAGGGGAAGTGCGACGGGGGGAGGGGGTGGCGCGCGGCAGGGGTGGGGAGGGGTGGTGGTGGTGGGGGGGGGGGGTGTGAAGATGGTAGTTTAGAAATTATTATTATTTTTTAACGTTAGGGTGACGGAGGGTACCAATATGAAAATATTAGTTGAGAGAGGATATTAAGTTAGTATATATCAAAGTTGATGGTATTAAGTTGAACATTTTTAATAGTTAAGGGTATTAAGTTATAATTTAGCCAAAATTAAAAATAATTTTGGTTTTTTCTTCCCTTTTCCAAATTTTTAAATCTCAATCCATGTTTTTTATAGTTTATTTGTGGATAGTCCTATTTGTGATTATTTATGAAGTTACAAACTCTATTAATGGAATTTCGAAACTTTATAATTGAAACGGTCTTGTTTGGGATGACAAAGGACTGTAAATTGATAAACTTGTCACAAAATTTAAATTTTTAGTTAAAATGTAAGAGTATATTGATACAAAATATATGATTAAAATAAAAATATGCTTAAAATGATACGATGAAGTTGATGGAATTAGTAAGGATATTACTTGCTAAAAAGAACTATCAGAAAGATATTGTTATCATGATAGGTTCAGTAAAGATATAATTAGAATATTTTATTTGTTTAACTGACATGTTTAGTCAAATATATGAGTGTCCATATATTTATCGCAATTAGGGGTGCAAACGAGCCAAGCCGAGCCAAGCTTTCATAAGCTTGAGCTTGGCTTGATTAGAATTAACCGAGCTCGAGCTTGATAATTTTTTTATTTTAGAGCTTGAGCTTGGCTCGAGCTCGTTTATATTAAGCTTGAGCTTGGCTTGGTTTGAGCTCGAGCTTGGCTTGATAAGCAAGCTTGATTCAAGCTTGATAAGCTCAAACTCAAGCTCGTTAAGCTTGATTTTGAGCTTGTTCAGCTTTATTTCAAGCTCATTAAGCTTGATTTTTAGCTTAACAAACTTGATTTCAAGCTAGTTAGGCTTGAATTCAAGTACATATAATATTAACAATTTATTTATAAAAATTCAATTTAAAAAGTTCCTTAATATCAATTACTAAGGACATATAATTATATACAATGCACACAACCATATTGTTATACAAACATGCATAAAATTAGAATTCAACAAAGAATAAATTTAAATTTAAATAACAAAATAAATTTGTAAACTGTCAGCAACGAGCTCTTAAACGAGCTTCTAAACGAGCCAGCTTACGAGTCAGCTCGCAAGCTTCTACATGAACTAGCTCGCGAGCTCAAACGAGCCGAGTACTTCTAAGCTTGAGCTTGGCTCGTTTATTAAACGAGCTCGAAAATGAAGCTTGAGCTTGGCTTGTTTACTAAACGAACCGAGCTCAAACGAGCTTTTATCAAGCCGAGCTTCGAGCAGCTTGCGAACGGCTTGGCTCGTTTGCAGCCCTAATCGCAATATTAATTTTATCTTGACAAAAATAAAATCTAAATTTTATACTAGTTGGATACGCACCGACCAAAATTTTGGGTGTCATAATAATAGATTAATATTGCGATAAATATATGGACACCCAAAATGTTGACAGTCATAATGTAGTTAACCTTTAGTATTAGTAACCATGGTAAGACCGATCTATGTCGATTTCTGTCATTTCAGAACTCCTATAATGGATTCAAAATTTTATGATCCTAAAATCTTATTTTGGAGTATATAATTTAAAATTAGGGTTGGAAGAGAAAGATAGGAGGAAAAGTTTGATATCGAACTCATCTTGCTCTTGTGGTCATTGAGAAGAGGTATAACCTCTCTGGCTAGATTGATGGTATCAAAATCAAACAACAACAAAAATGTGGGACACTGAACCCAAATAACATGCAACGCAACCGTGCCCAACGGACGTCCCAAACAAAAAAAAGGGAAAAAGTTTGACTCAAGCTTGTTGCTCCAAATTTAAGATGATGTAAGGGACCTGCGTGCAAGCAACCCTAATAAAGCATTTTTTATTTTTATTTCGAGAGAGAGAAAGAGAGAGGAGAGAGAAAAATAAAATTATAGAGAGAGAAAGAGATGTGTAGCGATGGTGGTAGATCCAAGCGACAACTCGTCTTCCTCGCCTCCATTTCTCTGCAACTAATCAATGGTACAACAACAATTTCCTTCTTTTTATTTAGGTCACTTCTGATGGATCAGATCGATATAATTACTCAATTACTCAAAATTAGGGTTCTGTTGTTGTTGTTGTTGTTGTTATTTTAATTGTAAGAATTTAGGGATTCTTGATTTACAACTAGTTACAATTTTGTAAGAGTCGTAGTGGAATTTTGTGATGATGGGTGATGTGGATCTATACTCGATAGATTGGTTTAATTTCATGAAATTGAGAGGTCATTCACGAACACTGAATACAACACGACACAATACAGACCCGGTGGCACGGACACAATATGGAAGCATGGAGTCTCCGAGAATCAGTGCTTTGTCGCCGGTCACGTACGGGACACGACACGTACACTCCAAAATATACTTTGACCTGCCAACATCAACGTGTGTCCGTGTTGCCGTATCTGTATCGTGTTGTATTTTGTGTCCGTTCAACCATCATATGCTCAGTGTATGTTGTACTGTCTGCATATCATGTCCAATACGTGTTCGACACTACACGAGACAGGGTTTTGGAGTTTTCTTGCTTCCTGGTTTAGATAGGTGAATAGTGATCTGGATTGTTACGTTATTTTGGTCTGATACTCATAGGCGGGTTAACTTTGTGAACTAGGGAGGTCTTATGTAATTTTTTTTTTTTTGGTTGATTAATCATCATATAAGCTCTCTCCCATCAAAATGAGGACTGCTATGGAGCACAAGGAAGCCCCGTAAAAGAATTGACAATTTTATGACCGTCCGTCGACCTAATGTCAACCCTCTATGTTGGGGGTAGATTCTTTGCAATGGTAGCTACGAGCTTGAGGCCATTTCCTGTAGTCAATCCTGCATAAAAGAACTGCCTTTTCTTTAGTCAAAGCCATATATAAGACATGACTTCTATAGGAGTCTTCATCATAAATTTGCTTCCACCCACTGGAGAGAGATGGAAAAAGACCAGAATATATCTGTCTTTTATTAACTTACATCGCTTACAGCTTCCTCCAATACATGTTAATAATGCTTATTTACAGATATTTAGCATAAACAAGTAAATGTATTTTTTGGAAAAGTAGAACTTTTGTGCTCTTTGAGCCCATGGAGCATATCCCTGGGTGCTTGATTTATTTGATTAGATGCAACTAAGGCTGGCTTTGGGATTGCTCATTGCTTATTACTGGCTGCTTATGCTTTTGTTCCTTTCTTGGAAAGCATTTCAAGTTGTTCGGTAATAACAACTTACCAGGAAACTTTGGAAAAGTTGTTTCACATTTTCAGCTGGTTTTGAAAGCAATGGAGGAGGTACTTCCAAAATACTACTGCAACTTATCAAACCCATTTTTTTTTACATAAATGACCATTATTTATTTATTTTGAAATCCCCGCCATCTATCCTTTTACATGTATAGTTTTGTCATTTCCAAAAATTTCAGGATTGAAAATGTTTTTAGACACCTTATTGCTTTTCATAACAACTTCCGTCATGTATTTACCAAACAACTTTTGATAGCAGCTTTGACAGCAACTATTGAATTTTCGCTTTGACAACACTTTTAATAAGCTTCGTCAATGCCAAACCAGTGTTTTAAAAATCGGCCTAAGGCGGCCGCCGGCCGAACTGAAAACCCATGTTCGGCGGGTTTGTGCGCCTGATCGACCTTGTATGGTTGTTCGGATTTTAAGTTTTTTTTTTTTTTATGCTTAGTTGTACTGTGGATATGTTGTTTGGATTTTAAGATTGGATTTGGATTTAGAACATTGAAAGTTCAAATTTGTAATATATATTTCAAATATCCAATTTTATTTTAAAAATTAGTTCGGCGCCTAGGCGATAGGCGGCCCTCCGCCGCACCGAATCCGCATTAGTGAATTTTAGAACATTGTGCTAAACCGAGCATTACAAAGCACCTAGGTATTGGGGGGGGGGGGGGGGTGCCTACCTTTCTGATCTCGGAAGTCAAGTATGGTGCCATATCATATCGTTTCTGTCTATCAATCACAAAAGGGAAACTCCAAAATGCACTAGGACACCAAAATCAGTGTTGTCGTGTCATATCACACTCATATTTGTGCAACATAAACCTTTATTTTAGCAATTTTTCTTCCTGGGAAAAAATGATGCTGGCTGCCACTGTAGAGCCAAACATACCTCGCACACGCACGAACACACATGAGAGTAGACACATTTATGTCTTTCCTCAACTCTCATGTATTCTTTGCTGCTACCTCTACGTTTATCACCCCCTATATTATTTAAGTTGATTTTTCAAATTAGATGTCAGATGATGGAGTTTTAGTACTGTAGATGTGTTTGGCAAAGGATGAAAGGACTAAATTTTAAATAGTTCATACCTCACAGTTATTGAAATGGTTAGTTTAGGCTATAGAAGGCTCGCCTTATAACAAGTTGTAGGAATGCAATGTAGATGACCTAGCACATGGAGACGTATCCATACATTCATCAGCTTGTGACCCAACCCAATGCATCAGCTTGTCCCAGGAAGGCAAGAACAGGGGAAATTTTTTTAGTGTATATTTCATTCAAAATTCATTCAATAATTATTGTACCTTTAAATACTAAAATTGAAATACTACACTGCATGGAATGGAACAGCGAAATTGTGGAAATGAAATCATGAAAAGTGATGGAAACAAATTCCTTGAAAAGACGAGGAAGAGAAGAGGAGGAGGGCGGAGAGGGGGAGGGGGGTGTAAGATTTAGTCGATCAAGATTCTGAAATGCATCTGGCATCTTCGAAAATTGAAACCATGTGGCAGTCTTAAAACCATTCATTTGACAATAAGGAGTCTAATGTTAGGTAACTAGGTTTCAAAGCTAAGCTTTGTCTATTCCAATTTGAAGTTGAAAGGGAAGTAGTTTTGGAATCACAATTGATGTTATTCCAATCATATCCTCTTATCAGAACTTCACCTTTCAAGCATCCCATGCGTATGTCTATCTCAGACGATCTCTCTGGCTCATTCTTATTGATCTTCTCTTTGGCATGACCGAGTTCAATTTGTGTGGAGTGAAGCGAGGTTGACATTTGGTTTTTTGCTGGGTTGGAGTCAGGGTACGCAAGTTCACGATCAAACTAATGGGCACATGTTGAGGAAGCTCTTCCTCTTGAAGGATATCTGAGAGAATTGGAGGAAATCATAGAACAATTCCTATTGTTTCGTTTTTATCTTCAATTCTATTTGAGATGGAAGAACAACAGGTGTGTGTCCCTCGTCACGTCGACTGATGGTCTTTTATGTGTATATGTTTCCTGTTACTCAGAAATTCCATTTATGATGTACGAAAAAAAAACCGAGTATAGATAATATTGTAGCAGCTAGAACCTTTGAGGCTACATCTTTTTTAATGGCCCTTGTGATGTACTGAGAATAGTTCTTTAATAGACTTTTCTGTGAACCCGTTTTGTTTATCCAACTTTATTACAACCCTGCTTGAACATGACAGTTCTTTATTATTAGGTTTCGCTGATGATCCGTCAAATTCTAAAGATGGAGCAAAATCTGAAACCCCTTCGAAATCAACTAGCAACACTGGTCTTGATGTACTGCTGATACTACTTGGAGTGGCTGCAGTTGTTGTACTGTCTATTTTTCTTTTCAAGCTTTGGCAAAAGAAGAAGAGAGAAGCACAACAGGCCCGTCTTCTTAGGCTGTTTGAAGAAGATGATGAGCTTGAAGTTGAACTTGGTCTTCGAGATTGAAAATCTTTCACATTTGTCATTGAGATGTAACATAGTCTGAGGTATTGTTTTCATCCAAGTGTGTGATTTGTTTTATTGGAGCGCACTTAATTCTGAATGATTGATGAATCTCATATACAATTTGAATATTTTTGCATTACTATTCTAGATTCGACTAGATTATTGTTATGCAAGTTTTACACATAAGAACTGCCGAACACCGTGCTTCTTGTGATACATGATATCACCTGTATTATAGGCAAAGCAAGCACACTTGTAAAAGGATACTCATATCATCTAAAGGAAGAAATGTTCAACTTTTATTATTGCCTTGGATGTTAGTAAACTATATCGTCATAGGCTAAATAACTAAATAAGCATGTGAAAAATGAACTGAAACCAGACATGTCATATATTATTTTGTTTACGTGGAAGGAAACCACTAGAGGAGTGATATACTTAAACCATAGTTTGCAGTATCGGCCGATACCGATCCGATATGGCCGATACCGATACGGTTTGGCATGTCCCGATCCGATCCCCACCGATACTGATACCGACCGACACTGACATTGGGGGGTCTCTTTTAGTTAATTCGGCAAAGAAAATTGAATGAAAAAGACTAATTAGCAAGGGTGTAAAAGCATAGTAAGGTTGTAAAACCATGTAAAAGATTTTTTTTTTATTATCGCAGGTAAACCAATCGGCAAATCACAAATGTGACTATCATTTCATTCAATTTCAAAACTACTAAGAAACAACACATAAAATGCTTAAAATTATATCTAAAGGTATAAAATATTTTTTCTAAAATTTTAATAATTATTTGTTTTCCAATGTCAAAAAAAATCCGATACTCCGATCCGAAACAACCTATACTCCTGATATCTATACTAATAGAAACGATCCAATACCGATTCTGATACCGATACTGAGAAACTTGACTTAAACTCCATGTCTTTGTTACGGAAGGATTTCAGCTATACATCTTAGTTGGCATTAGATGACCCAAAACAAAGTTAGTTGTTTTAGTGGGTTTAGGTTCGAAGTTTTGGAGATAATTCTCTTATGTTTTCATAGTGGAACGGAGAACAATTTCAGCGTATTTGTTGAATGAAATATATTTAATATTTAATAATTACATATAAGGATTGTCCAATGCTAAATTCCTCAATATCCTAAGAATAATTGGAAATGGATCATTACCCACGAAACAAGTCTAAAAAACTTATATAAATACTGAATGACTAACATATATATAGACCATAACAATACATAAGTTCTCAATATCAAATTGATATCCATAAATCATTTTTTTAAACCATCCTGACATCGAGAGTATATGGCATCTATAAAATAAGTACTTGCTTACGTTGTTTTGATTTCTACTTGTCAGAAGTTTGTATATTGTTATAAAAATTTGAACAATGTGGTTGATGAGTTATTGCCACTTCCAAGTTGTGTCAAGTAAATTATGAATTGTAACAGAAAAAGTTAGTTTAGCTGTCAAAACTTTACATCAGTTCTAACATATAAGAAATATGAATACCTACAGATAGAAAGTATGAATTCATACCCACTTCCTATATTCTTTGCTTAATCTGCTTGTAGTGAATTGGTTATGCTTATCGTCTATTGTTACCCTGTCTAACTCTGTCTACTTGTCAATTTATGTGCGGGGTATCAGTGGCTTCTCTCTGCAACAAGGACTTACTGGTGTTTGTATGAATATCAGTTGATGCAACACTTTTGAGGTTCTGGCAGCTAACTCAGATTTATTATCGCTCTTTATATGATATAGAGCCAAAAAGTTTACAGTAATCAGGGGTCACAATTTTCTTCTTTTTCATTAATAGGAAGCTGTTTCTATTGAATTGTGTTAGTCATACATAAAAGAAAAGGTCTACGAGTGCCATTTGCATGCGAGTGTTCATATGTTGTGGTTTTGGTGACATTGAAAAAACAGAAGGAAATGCTATTGATATATGAAATGTGTAAACATTTTTGTTATATGAAAAATGTATTTGCATTATAGAAAGATTTATTGTTGCAATCTCATCACGGCCCAACAGAATCTGTTGTTCTTTCAGTTTAAAAAGTTTGCTACATCATCACAAGTATGAATCTCTAGCGACTACAGTGAACTATTTAAGCAGCTATTGTCGGGAAGGACACAATTCATAATCTCTGAGCGTTGGAAGCATGGTTCTCTAGAGTCATCATCTTGTGCTGTCCTAGTTCTGTCTGGATTTGCAGTGAAGAAAATTATTATGTTTAATTTTTTAGAAAAAGCGGTTGGCCTCGAGTTCCCTCCCTACTCCCATAGGGCCATATCCGCTACTTTCTGCTCGGTGAAGCTGGAATTGTGGTCGAGAAGAGGAAAAAGAGATCCCTATGAATGGCTAATTAACTAGTGTGCAATGACACTCTCATTACAATTTACAGCACACCGGACTGACTCGAAATCAGAGACATATCCCAAGTTTACAGAGTTGGATCTCTACAGGCCCTTCTCCCGTATGAAGAACCGGAGCATCGCAAACATTGCCGGTCGTCCGTTCTTGATCTCCTTCCTTCACCTCGAGGATCGAACGGGCCACATTGCCAGTCGTCCGTTCTTGATCTCCTTCCTTCACCTCGAGGATCGAACGGGCCTCCTGGTTGAAACTGGTCAGCCATATCAAATTCTAGTGGCAGAAGGGTGTGCAAATAGCAAAATGGAAGGAGAGATTAGTGATTCTGTACTACTCAGCACCTCCTCAGCTACAGCAAGGACTTGAGATTGATCGGTATGTTGAGGGCCTGCAGCAGCACCGAAAATGGCCCAGCGTGCGTCGCGTCGATGAGCGTTGTCATGATGGAAGAATACTCACTTGGAGAAATCTTCCGGTTTAAGGATCATAACCATAGCCCTGACGAAGTGAAACGTAACATGTATCATCATCATCAGTGTGTGTTTAAACATTACTCAATGCTATTAATAAGACTCCAACTCTAATGCTTAGCACCAACTTGCTGTATCTTTGATTCTAGCTTCTGATAATCTTCCTCTTCTCTTTCTTTTTTTTTCTTTTTAGCACCAACTTGCTGTATCTTTGATTCTAGCTTCTGATAATCTTCCTCTTCTCTTTCTTTTTTTTTCTTTTTTTTTTTTCTTTTTTTGACTTTCCGGCATAACGCACGAGATCTCACCTAACGTTCGGTATTTTTGTGCACGCTGTATTATATATCTTTGGGTCCACTGTTTTCCAACTTTCATCATTTATAAATAGAAGAAATAATGCGTTCCCGTGGTTCGATCCACTGACCTTCTATCATCCAGTTAGAATTTTATATATTTTTTCGATAACCACAAGAGTCACTGAGTTCGATAATCTTCCTATTTAAGAATTGAAGAGAGACCCTCTTGTCATCTTGTGCTTTTCATAGATTATATGCCCAAAGCGAAGTATCTAACCAACTGTACAACAATGGAATTTTAGGGGAATAACCCAAAGTTTATATTTAAAACTTGTGTTTTTATATATTGGCCCCCCTAATCATCTTTAATTTTTAGAGTTGGAATTTGTATCATTTTGTAGCATCATATGAAGACACATTTTGTCGTGAATTTATTTCTTAGACATTTGCATTATTTTACAGCATCACATATGAATTAAGAGAGCACGTGAGCTCACTTAACCAAAATTTTGACTGTAGAAGTATATGCTAGTTTATATATTTTAAATGAAAACATTTGCTAACATATCCCAAATATTAATCAGATTACATTATATATTACAACACAATTATCATAATTACTTCTAATAATAATAATAATAATAAACTGTACTGTAATATATTAAATCAAATTATATAGTTTATTGTCTGATATGTGGATAAAATAATGTAACATAATTATATATCACTACTAATACTAATGGTAGGACACCAATTTCCGCTGAACCATCCAATAGGTCCAGCGCCAGACACCTGATCGATTCTGTCTTTATGGGACAATTCCAGTCAATTTTATGCAACTTTCATCACCCCAACAAAGCAAAAGCATAAACATAGAAAAGGGAATTGTCAAATGCTCAGAGATCCCAAAGAAGTTAAGTTTACAACATCTCTCTCAGTGACACAAAGGCAAGAACTTAATAGTACCGGGGAATATCAAGCATGAAATAATAAATTTCACGAACAATTACTACAGAACACTAAAATTTACCAAATAGACTAAATTTCATAACAAACAAAATGCTTTCGCTCCACAATTATGTTTTTTTGCCACAATGTGAAACAGCACGTTCATTTCTGTTCTAGTTCTGCCAATCACTTTGATTTCTTTCCTTGCTTCTTTTTAATGACTTCGTCAATGTACATTATACCTTTGCCTTTGTAAACTTCAGGTGGCTTGCAGCTCCTAACAGCAGCAGCAAACTGGTGCACCCTTTGCTTCTCAATCCCTGTACAGCAAATTATATTGGGTTTGAAGCAGAACACGCGAACGGCGGGAGGAACTGCAAACTCCACCTCATGACTGTAACCCAGCTTTAGGAACAGTTGACGGCCTTCTGATTCGGCTCTAGCTTTGAACCCAACTCCCACGATTTTAAGAAACCGAAAAAATTTCGCTTCCATTTAAAAAGCTAATCTGGCAAGATAAAGGGAAATGTTTAAGCATTAATCACAAGTTCTACATTCAGGAATGAACCAACACAAATTCGTTCTGTAATTCTACACGAACGTACCCATATACCAAAGCATGTTGCATGGAAATCTAGAATAACAAATAGCTTCGATAACCAGTTAAATAAGTACTGCAGTAATAAAGTGTGGGTTCTGCTTGAACAATTACAATAAGCTTGTGAATAATATGAAGCCCTCCAAATATGCTAGTCATACCAATAAAGAAATGATGCCTACACATGACCGGGGGCACCTTTCTACTTTGAAGAACAAATAGACATGTTTATAAGGCCAACTAAATTTAACACAGAAGAAATAAAAGCAATTAGACTATATTAACTCATCAAATTCCATAAAATCATCTCCAATGGCTTCATGGGACGAAATAATAACTCATTATAAAAGAAAAACAAAGGGAGAAGGGGTCTCGTTTCATACTGGAAATAACCACAGGAATCAGTCGACAATGTGGGTCCCTACTACTCAAAAGAAATCACATGAGAAAACTATTGTCGACTCCCATGCAACAATTTCATAGAAGTCCATTGATATCATCTTTTCATAAAGCAAATTGACTTTGGTTCTTGAATGATCCATATCACTTATGGTTCTATTGTAACATACCTTTTTATATGGAAATGATTCACAAGAATAATAAGAATCTTACATAGGGATAAAGCCTCAACCTTGCTAGTTCTCAACCAATGTACTAGATGTCAGTCGACATATTGGGTTTGGCTACAAAACAGCATCGACACACCAAATATGTCGAGAAGAGTCAGCCAACATATCAAGATTTAACCTACATGTCTGCTGATACCCGATTCTCAAACTATCGGCCTGTTAATTCAAAAGTAGCTTTAATATGTTTCACACACACACACACACACACACACACAGACCTACACAACGTGGAAGGGAAGTGTTCTGCTTCGAAGACGAGAGAGGAAGTCGGTGACGAGGGGGGTTTATGTGGTGGCTGCTTTAGGGTTTGTAAGTAGGAACTAGAAATGGAAGAAAAGTTTAATAGGTTGGTCAGGAGTTGGCATCAGGTGAGGTTAATAGGTTAGTCATGGTTTATGAAGCTGAGGTGTGTATCACTTCATAAGGTAGGTTGAACTCAGGCTGTTCAAGCAGATGGGACCTTTGTTTGGTGATTGGAAAAAAAAATATTGGCATTGTTATCCCATATTGCATAAGCTCCTTTTAGTCAAAATAAGACACATTTTTGGAGAAAATCAACAACTCAATCAGCTGAACAGGACTCGGGACATTATATTGCTTGATCAGTTACATGTTTTTGTACACTTCTAAAACAAAATTTGTTATCAAAAATCAATAAACCGCATAAAACGAGAATAAAACTCGTCTCTGTTAGCTGCTAGATTCATATTCTACCAGCAGATATGGTAGTCTACAATGTTCATATAAAGAACTGTCATCATATATTATGCATCTTTAACTAATTATGCATATATGCAAGAAGATTTTTAAACTTAATTGGGCTGCACTTGCCCTTTGGTACATATTATGGCATGTCATGGGGGCACATTCATTAGTCCATGTAAACTCACATCATGGGTTCGTCAATTCGTCAGGCTAGTGTGTAGGTGCAGGTAAGGGGGAAAGAAGAAGACTATTTATATAGGACAACATTCTTGTAAGTAACAAATACCAAGCAATATTCAATTGCTCCAATGGATGGATAAAATGTGAAGAGCATGAGGCAAATTAAATGGTTATTGCCATCCAGAAAGTAGAATACATCTAGGGAATTACCCATGAACCAAAACTTGTGCAACTTTTCTATAAAGTTTTACTGCAGCAAACGAAACTAAAGCAACCCAGTTGTCCAACTAGTTGAACGAACAAAATCAAAGCTCTGTCATCAAATCAGGGGAAAAAAACCCTAAAAGCGATCAAGATCAAGACTTTAGCATTCGATTCAATCGAGAATAGGGAGAATAATAAAAAAAATCAAAGAGAGAAAGGAGACAAACACGTTGTAGTTCTACTGTTTTCCAATTCAAAAAGTAAAGGCAGCAGCTTTACTACTGGCAAAACAAAAAAGGATCAACATTTCATGAGAAATTTAGCATCAAGAACCATGAAAACCTGAAATTTATCATTAAATCAACAAGATAAAAAAATCCTAAATACGTACCAAAGGAGCTGCAGAAGATCACCACGAACGCCCTACTTCCCTGCTATTGGCGCACTAGGGTTTCTATGAGAAGAGGAGTGAAAGAGAATGAAAGAGAGATGGAAGGAACAAATTAACAAGCACCCGACCCAAACTGAATTCACGGGACTGGGCCGGCTTTTTTTTCCCTTGCTGCAGCCTCCATCGTGGTAGTTGTGTCCTGCTGCCTAGGAATCAAGCACCGGACACAAGATTCGGTGCGTGAATCGTCTACAGCCACCTGCCCTGTCTCCGAAAATGTGACCTCTAAAATTCTAAACTAGCGTCAGTCAATATCACTATTGTGTCCTGTATGTATGTATCTTGTGTCCTATATATATGTATGTATGAATGTATGTCAATGTCTGTTTTCATTGTTGTACAACATAACTAGAAACTCATCAAATCAACCAAAGTATGTACAACCCATTGGTTTGTCTATAGCCCTGATATTTTCTATTATAATCTCTAATTAAATGAGAATTGGTGAGCTTGTATAAATAAATAAAAAGCCATAAAATTGAAAAGTAGGTGTGAGCATTATTCTGTTTTGGAGGTCACATTTTCAGAGACAGGACAGGTGGCTGTAGACGATTCACGCACCGAATCTTGTGTTCGGTTCTTGATTCCTAGGCAGCAGTACAACTACCACGAGGGAGGCTGCAGCAAGAAGAAAAAAAAGCCGGCCCAGGCCCGTGAATTCAGTTTGGGTCGGGTGCTTGTTAATGGGTTCCTTCCATCTCTCTTTCATTCTCTTTCACTCTTCTCATAGAAAGCCTAGTGCGCCATTGGCAGGGAAGTAGGACGTTGGTGGTGATCTTCTGCAGCTCCTTTGGTACGTATTTAGGGTTTTTCATCTTGTTGATTTGATGATAAATTTCAGGTTTTCATGGTTTTTGATGCTAAATTTCTCATGAAATGTTGATCCTTTTTGATTTTGCAAGTTGTAAAGCTGCAGCCTTTTCTTTTTGAATTGGAAAACAGTAGAACTACAACGTTTGTCTCCTTTCTCTCTTTGATTTTTTTTTATTATTCTCCCTATTCTCGATTGAATCGGAAGCTAAAGTCTTGATCTTGATCGCTTTTAGGTTTTTTTTCCCTGATTTGATGACAGAGCTTTGATTTTGTTCGTTCAACTAGTTGGACAACTGGGTTGCTTTAGTTTCGTTTGCTGCAGTAAAACTTTATAGAAAAGTTGCACAAGTTTTGGTTCTTGAGTAATTTCCTAGATGTATTCTACTTTCTCTGTATGTGAATCTGGATGGCAATAACCATTTAATTTGCCTCATGCTCTTCACATTTTTGGGGTAAATTGGGTTTGGCTACAAAACAACATCGACACACCAAATATGCCGAGAAGCGTCAGCCAACATATCAAGATTTAACTAACCTACATGTCTGCTGATACCCGATTCTCAAATTATCGGCCTGTTAATTCAAAAGTAGCTTTAATAAGTTTCACACACACAGAGAGAGAGAGACCTACACAACGTGGAAGGGAAGTGTTCTGCTTCGAAGACGAGAGAGGAAGTCGATGACGAGGGGGGGTTAATGTGGCGGCTGCTTTAGGGTTTGTAAGTAGGAACTAGGAATGGGAGAGAAGTTTAAGCAATAGTAATTTTACTTATTTATTTTGCAATAGTTCTTTCAGTGCTACACAAACTCAAGCAAACACACAAATATTAGTAAAAATTATATCAAACAAGTTTCTAAGCATTAACACATAACAAATGAATTTAGCTACATAAAACATATAGTAGGATATTGGTTATTAAATTTTATTTCAAGAGTTTAAGATCTAGTATAAATAAATCAACCTATACTTGCTATGTATTATATACCAATGTAGTCAAAGGCGCGCCACAGGTAGGCGCAGGGGCAGCACCTCAGGGCACTCCAGGCAGGGCGCAATTCTTAAGGTACACATAAGGCGCACCTTTTTTGAGCGCCTTGGAATAGCTAAGCCGCGTCTTGAAAATCTTGTGAAAAAAATAACATGTTTAGACTTTTTTTGAACTGTTGTATTGTTTTTAGACTTTTTTTGAACTGTTGTACTTTTTTTTTTACTGTTCTCTCTCACTCACTTAATTCAAAATGATTGCAACCTAGACATGAAAAAATTTGAAGCATACATGTTTATTATTGTAGAAATCTGATGTGAATACACACATATATATATATATATATATATATATATATATATATATATATATATATATTATTTTTGTGCCTCACATCGCTCGGGCGCGCGCCTTAAGTGCCATGCGATGATCGAAGTCTCTATACCACCTTATTCAACCCTGTGACCATACTCCCTATACTTATCATAAACTTCTCTTGTCTTGGACTGTAGATTCCTCCTTTTGTGATTCCCTCGATTCGTCCTTTCGTCATCAATGCCATGCTATGATCGAAGTCTCTATACCACATTGTCCTAGTTATACCCGACCAAACCCATTCTTAGGTTTTGTTGAAGACATGAACACTATAGGAGCAATATTGGTTGGTAGCAATTTCCCTTATAGAGTTGTTGACCAATAGCACCCTGATAGTATTTAGGTTCCCTTAGAGAATCTTTAATTACGGCCAGTAAACTCTAGATTTTTTGTATCTATATTTAGGAAGTAGGTCATTCCAGAAATCTTGTTAGCAGGACCCTGACTATAGTTTTGGATATCCACTTAATTTTTTATAAGTTGGGTAGATCGTAGCACCCTGGTTTTAGTATAGGATTATTTTGGAATTTCAGGGTAAATTTAAATTAATTTGGTATTGATTAGGATTAATTCCAAACAGATTGAATTACCTCTATAATTTTGTATCCTTTAATACCCTTGTTGTGAATTGGATATTTGGATCACAATAATATCATTTTCTTTCCAACAACTTTCACCCTTATGACCTAGATTAGCCACTCTACACCCATGACATGACTATCACTCACAAACTCGCCTTCCCATTTTTCGTGTTAGTCGTACAATATTCGTGACGCATTTGTGCACACAAATGCCACCTAGATATCATTTTCCATTGCGGACAATTTTAATACGCAACATTGACTCAATTCCTCCGACAACTTTGAGAGCCTAACTGGACCTACTCACTCATGACCCAGCTGTTACTCCCAAAGATACACTCCCATGCTCCATATAGACCCCACAACATTGGTGACCTATCTCTTTCTAAAAAAAAACTATACTTAAATATTCAATTCCGTTGCAATTAAGTTAAATTGTACATCGGCAACCCAATTACTCTAACCACTAATGTACCCGTAGTCCATTCATGCCAACCTACGTCCATGACACTTTTGTTGCATTAAATTGAACGCCTTGTACTCTTTACACAATACTAATCACCTTGATGAATTATATTACCTTTTGACACTTATTGTTGAACTGTTGATCAGCATCCATGATATGTGATGAACGTCTTCTCTGTACCGTCTCACCCTAGTTGTATTTGACTAAGACATTTTCTATTGTCTTGTAAACTCATGACATAATTAGGAGCAATGAGAACTGGTAAACTTCCTTTATAGAATTATTGACTCAAAAATATTATGGTAGTTCCTAGATTTCTTCTCATAGTCTGTGACTACGGTCACAAAAGTCTAAACATCTCGTACCTCCCTTGAAGATAGACTTCTATAACCCTTGTAAATAGGAGGGTGACCAAAGTTTTCACGGCCAACTTCATTCTTATAAGTTGGGTAGAGCCTTGATTAAGCGTACCCTTATTCTTAGAATATGACGACAAACTAGGATCTCATTAGTAACTGTATCCCCAAATTTGGAGAATCCATATATGACCTTCCATAATTTTAAAAAAAAATTCTACCGCTTTTATTTAGATCGTGTCCTATCTTTAAACATCCAGGAACCCGATACAACGAGCCGTAGTTAAATTTCGTTCAAAATGAACCCTCTTACTCTCGTCTACCATGCCAATTTTTTTTTTCGAGGACGAAATTTTTATAAGTTGGGTAGATTGTAAAACCACTCAATTTTTTTATTTAATTTTTTTTTATTCTAGAAAATTTTTGGTTAAATATTTTGCTAAGTTAGATAAATAAAATTTCTCGAATTATTTAATCTATATAAATATTTATATTATAGATAGTAATTTTTATATAAAATATCTTGAGTAAAATTATTTATTAAGTGTTACAAAGTTATGAATTTAGTTTATACATAACTAAATATTTTGGGGTTTTTATTTATATATGTTTATTTACATATATATTAGTTATTAATTAAAATAAAATAAAATAAAAGATAATGAAAAATAAACCCAAAACCCAAACCCTAAACCTGCTACCCTTCCCCGTGACCCCTCTGCTCACCAAACCGTAACCCCCCTTTTCTCCATCTATATATTTAACCAATACAGCACACACCACCATCACCATCAAACCACCACCACCAAACCCTACCCCCGGCCACTCGTCGACCACCATGATCCCTCGCCGCCGCAGTCGCCGCGCCGAAGCAGCTCCGGACCACCGCCCGCGGTCATCCGTGCGCAGCACAGTGCGGGCTCGACCACCCTCTTTCAGGTATGGTTTCTCCCTCCACGTCGCTTCGTTTTACGAACGGCTTCTTCCTACGTGTTCACAACATAACCAATTGTAAATCACTTCAAGTATTTGGTTTTTAAATAGATTATAGAGAGAGAAAATCGAATCGAAAGTTGGCAGAAAAACTGGTTAAAAACAGTCCCAAAAACAGTCCCTAACTCCCATGTTCGTGATTCATTTTCTCCCAACCTATTTAATATTTTAAAAATCGTCTTGAACATGATTTTAGACAACATAATCAAGTTTCAATCCCTTCTTTTAGTTTAGTTTTAATAGCTTTTAATATCTGTAAAATCGAGTTCCAAAACCAAGAAAAAAACTTGATTTCTAAAAACCAAAATTCCCTATACGGGGTGCGTCCCGCCAAACGAGGCGACTTCATCGCGTGCGAATTGCACCGAAAGACGCATATCGTCAACGCGGACGTGTAGGCTTTCGCGAAACTTGATTTGGACGTGCGTGCACACCGGAATCAACGTGTATTCGTAAAAAAATATCGTATCGGCATATTCCGACACCTTGTCATAACTTCGTGTGTGCTTGTCGTTTCGCAACGCAACTTGCGCCATCGGATTCACAGCGTTACGTTACGCTGGTCCTGTGACCCAAGTTTGGTTCGATTCTGAGAATGTTGACGAAACACCGTTTCACGAGCCCCACGGTTCCACTTGACGGGTGGTTTCGTGACCGGCTCACCGGAATCTAATTTCGGACACTCCGTTGAGTTCGTGTCATCGTTCTGGACTTGTGGACACTAAGTTTGTCAAATTTGGATAACTTTATCTCTGACACGTTTTACGGTGCAAAGTGGGCCACAATTGGACACCGCTTTGACACGAAACTGTCGTTTTTGTCCATGTGTCCAAATTGGACTTATGGGTAGTCAATCCTAGCTATTTCTTATGTTTTGGAAACGTTGGTAATGTCTGTTGCAGCATCCAGAGACGTTCGTGTGGATTCCACCTTGTCGGGAGCAGTTGACGCATTGAGCTCGCTACTTGGACCTCGCTATATCCAGAATCCAGGCAAGTGTACCTTGCCATAATGTATCACAGTTCCTTGCCTTAATTATCTTACTTAGTTATTACAGTTATTTGATATGGTTGATGTGTGTGTTAACCTAGGGCAGTGAGACGTTGCTTAGCGTCCGAACAAGATTCGGGTGTCGACGCCGTACGCGGAGTCGTGTAACGTCACTTAGAGAGTTGATTCCACGATCCTATGTTTACATGCTTGCTTTACCAAGTACGTTAGACCGTTGGACACTTTACACTATTTCATGTGACGGAATCTTTCTTGAGGTATTCATGGTGATTCTGTATAGGATTACAGGACTCGTGATATGAGACTTGCATATTATATACATATATCATTATGACTCGTTGTACTAGCTAGAGGTCCTGATCTTGCGTGTTATGGACATGAGTCGTCGTGTATATGAGACGTGAGGTTACATTGGGTGGGGAGAAACACCATACTACAGGTTGATTATATATATATATATATATATATATATATATATATATATATATATATATACACACACTATGTTACTAGAGGTGCCTTAGACTCTGTCCCAGATCTTTGGCATATTTACTAGCCCTACTAGATATTACTTGCTGTTATGGGCTCTCCGACACAGAGCCTGTAGTGGTTTCAGCATGAGTACGTGTGATGTTCTCATGTGCATATCACTTAGAAGGTTACAGTAGTTTACCCTTGAGTATGTAGCATTATACTATTTTAATTTGGCATGATGTTTCTTGTACCTTGTTATATCCCTCTGAGGACCTGGTCCCTTGCCAGTTTTGCAGCATAGACCGTTGTGGAGCCTGCCTGGAGTTGCTGATTTGGATTGCTTTGCCATGTGGACATTGGTACCAGGTACTTATATCATTTCTACCAGAGTTATGCTATTCATTTATTCATATTGTTTATTCATCTGCTGATGTAGCCTAGTTTTTATAGACTCATATTTTTTTTCTCGAGTCTATTCGAGCTTATGTGTTACTGGACGGCCGATTTTCGCACATGTAGTTCATTCTTGATATTTTGTTCTTTATGTGGATTGTGACATAGATATTCTCAGTATTCTTAGATAGTTACCCTAATTATACATCTTATACGTATTTGAGTTGGACCAGAGTCTGGTCAAATACGTAGCTGGCATGTTACGTATTCCTAGACCTACGTATTTTGGGACTGGGGCGTTACAAAGTCCATAGTACGTAGAATTTTAGTTTATAACATATACACCATTGAACTAAATTAAGAAACATATAAATAACCATTAAGCAAGAAGTTCTCATGCCTCATATATTAATTATACTCTATAGCTAATTCTGAAATTACCCTTACATCACATGACAATAAATCTACTTGTGTCCCTACATCTATATTAGATCCAATATATATATATATATATATATATATATATATATATATATATATATATCAACAAATACAACATCAACTAACTATAAACATAGGCAACATATATAGTTAGTTGATGTTGTATTTGTTGATATATATATATATATATATATATATATATATAATCGAAGTGTCCATTTTGTGTCCTACATATTGTGTCAAGATACGTGTCCATGTATTGTGTCCAATATATATATATATATATATATATATATATATATATAAAAGTTGTGTCCACAAGTTGTGTCAAGATACACATGTCCATGGTATATCTTATATATAAATTATTTACATATCCATGTTTTCAACTTTAAGAACTTTGAATTTTAAGAAATGAATATTTCTCCTAAGTGATTTTGACCAAAGAAGCAAAATGAAAGAAAAATTTGAAAGATGAGTGAGGACTTGCATTGTTCTTGAACAACCTAAGGTTCTACCAACTCTTTTTCCCCAAATCAGAACCCTAATAACCAATATATATATATATATATATATATATATATATATATATATATATATAACTCATTAAAACCCCTAGATCTAGAATTTGTAAGAAAATTGGAAGAGGGGTTAGTTATACCCAAGGGTTTTTTGAAAAAGTAAGGATGAGAAGGAGCCGGAGGAGTCCTCGGAGAGGGAGGTGGCCGGCGGGGTGTGCGGCCGGCGGCGAGCGCGGCGTCCAGGGGGCGGCGTGCGCACGGTCAGCAGCAGCAGTAGCAGTTGGGAGGAGAAAGTGGGAGTACGAGGAGGGGAGGAAGAAGAATATAAAGAGAGGTGGAATGGAGTTGGAGTTGGAGTTGGAGTTGGTATAGGTGTTGAAAATGATAGGAGAAAGAAGATGACATAAGAATGAGGCGAGGCTGGGTTCGGTTGGGGCCTCCCCCCTATTTCATTTATTTAACTATTTAAGCCTATCATAATTGAGTATTTGCAATTAGATCAAAATTTAACAAAAATAAAAAATTGTAAAAATTGTATATATATATATATATATATATATATATATATATATATATATATATATATATATATATATATATATATATATATATATATAAATCAAATGAAATGAAATAGAATAAATAAATAACAAATAAAAAAAAAAAAAAAAAAAAAAAATGCAGCTATGACAGGTACTAACTTAATACCATCAACTATTAAAAAAATAATCTTGCCCCTCCATCGATCAATTTATTGTTAAATTTTTATTCATTTTTACTAAAATATCCCCTGCCACTTTCCCTCTCTGCAGACCCACACCCCTCCGGTCGCACTCCCCCGCTCAGCCGCACGCGCCCCTCCCTCCTCCGACAGCCCCCTCCCCTCTCCGGTCGCCACCCCAATCCCGCGACCAGCTTCTCCCACCCCACCCCGCCGACGGCGACTGCCGCTGATGTTGCTGCTCGCTGCTACTGCTGCGCGCCACCCTCCAGTTATCGACGTCGGAGAAAGTGGGGGTGCTGCCAAAGGCAGAGGGGGGAGAGATAATGTGGGATACTTTTACTATTTTCCTTCTTCAATTAACATCGTAAGGGCAAACATGGGAGGAGGATATTAAGTTGATGCATATCATCAAAGTTTAGGGTATCAAATTCAAAAACTCGAATAGTTGAGGGCATCAAGTTGCAATTTAGCCATATTTTAATTATTATTTTGTACTACAAAGATATAATTTTGAAGTGGTCTCGATGTGTTTTAAAATTGAAAAAATGTACTTCAAAACAACAATTTGTAAAATTTGGGTGCCAGAATTGAGCAGTAAAAAAATAAGATACAAAAAGTTCGAGTGTTATAGTTAAGATACCATTAGAATAATTTAGCCTAATTAGACGTTCAATCGGAGGACGATGGTGGAAAAATTTTCAGACGAGAGCAAAGGCCAACGGACGAAGGGTGGAAAAATCTTATATATTTTCTCGATAACCACAAGAGTCATTCGAGTTCGATAATCTTTCTATTTACGATTGAAGAGAGACCCTCTTGTCATCTTGTGCTTTTCATAGATTATATGCCCAAAGCGAAGTTGCTAACCAACTGTACTAAAATTATGCAAAGAAACAACAATGAAATTTTAGGGGAATAACCCAAAGTTTATATTTAAAACTTGTGTTTTTATATATTAGCCCCCTTAATCATCTTTAATTTTTAGAGTTGGAATTTGTATCATTTTGTAGCATCATATGAAGACACATTTTGTCGTGGATTTATTTCTTAGACATTTGCATTATTTTACAGCATCACATATGAGTTAAGTGAGCACGTGAGCTCACTTAACCAAAATTTTGACTGTAGAAGTATATGCTAGTTTCTATATTTTAAATAAAAACATTTGCTAACATATCCCAAATATTAATCATTAATCAGATTACATTATATATTACAACACAATTATCATAATTACTTCTAATAATAATAATAATAATAAACTGTACTGTAATATATTAAATCAAATTATATAGTTTATTGTCTGATATGTGGATAAAATAATGTAACATAATTATATATCACTACTAATACTAATGGTAGGACACCAATTTCCGCTGAACCATCCAATAGGTCCAGCGCCAGACACCTGATCGATTCTGTCTTTATGGGACAATTCCAGTCAATTTTATGCAACTTTCATCACCCCAACAAAGCAAAAGCATAAACATAGAAAAGGGAATTGTCAAATGCTCAGAGATCCCAAAGAAGTTAAGTTTACAACATCTCTCTCAGTGACACAAAGGCAAGAACTTAATAGTACCGGGGAATATCAAGCATGAAATAATAAATTTCACGAACAATTACTACAGAACACTAAAATTTACCAAATAGACTAAATTTCATAACAAACAAAATGCTTTCGCTCCACAATTATGTTTTTTTGCCACAATGTGAAACAGCACGTTCATTTCTGTTCTAGTTCTGCCAATCACTTTGATTTCTTTCCTTGCTTCTTTTTAATGACTTCGTCAATGTACATTATACCTTTGCCTTTGTAAACTTCAGGTGGCTTGCAGCTCCTAACAGCAGCAGCAAACTGGTGCACCCTTTGCTTCTCAATCCCTGTACAGCAAATTATATTGGGTTTGAAGCAGAACACGCGAACGGCGGGAGGAACTGCAAACTCCACCTCATGACTGTAACCCAGCTTTAGGAACAGTTGACGGCCTTCTGATTCGGCTCTAGCTTTGAACCCAACTCCCACGATTTTAAGAAACCGAAAAAATTTCGCTTCCATTTAAAAAGCTAATCTGGCAAGATAAAGGGAAATGTTTAAGCATTAATCACAAGTTCTACATTCAGGAATGAACCAACACAAATTCGTTCTGTAATTCTACACGAACGTACCCATATACCAAAGCATGTTGCATGGAAATCTAGAATAACAAATAGCTTCGATAACCAGTTAAATAAGTACTGCAGTAATAAAGTGTGGGTTCTACTTGAACAATTACAATAAGCTTGTGAATAATATGAAGCCCTCCAAATATGCTAGTCATACCAATAAAGAATTGATGCCTACACATGACCGGGGGCACCTTTCTACTTTGAAGAACAAATAGACATGTTTATAAGGCCAACTAAATTTAACACAGAAGAAATAAAAGCAATTAGACTATATTAACTCATCAAATTCCATAAAATCATCTCCAATGGCTTCATCGGACGAAATAATAACTCATTATAAAAGAAAAACAAAGGGAGAAGGGGGCTCGTTTCATACTGGAAATAACCACAGGAATCAGTCGACAATGTGGATCCCTACTACTCAAAAGAAATCACATGAGAAAACTATTGTCGACTCCCATGCAACAATTTCATAGAAGTCCATTGATATCATCTTTTCATAAAGCAAATTGACTTTGGTTCTTGAATGATCCATATCACTTATGGTTCTATTGTAACATACCTTTTTATATGGAAATGATTCACAAGAATAATAAGAATCTTACATAGGGATAAAGCCTCAACCTGGCTAGTTCTCAACCAATGTACTAGATGTCAGTCGACATATTGGGTTTGGCTACAAAACAGCATCGACACACCAAATATGTCGAGAAGAGTCAGCCAACATATCAAGATTTAACCTACATGTCTGCTGATACCCGATTCTCAAACTATCGGCCTGTTAATTCAAAAGTAGCTTTAATAAATTTCACAAAGAGAGAGAGAGAGAGAGAGAGAGGGAGAGAGAGAGACCTACACAACGTGGAAGGGAAGTGTTCTGCTTCGAAGACGAGAGAGGAAGTCGGTGACGAGGGGAGGTTTATGTGGCGGCTGCTTTAGGGTTTGTAAGTAGGAACTAGGAATGGGAGAAAAGTTTAATAGGTTGGTCAGGGGTTGGCATCAGGTGAGGTTAATAGGTTAGTCATGGTTTATGAAGCTGAGGTGTGTATCACTTCATAAGGTAGGTTGAACTCGGGCTGTTCAAGCAGATGGGCCTCTGTTTGGTGATTGGAAAAAAATACATTGGCATTGTTATCTCATATTGCATATGCTCCTTTTAGTCAAAATAAGACACATTTTTGGAGAAAATCAACAGCTCAATCAGCTGAACAGAACTCGGGACATTATATTGCTTGATCAGTTACATGTTTTTGTACACTTCTAAAATAAAATTTGTTATCAAAAACCAATAAACCACATAAAACGAGAATAAAACTCGTCTCTGTTAGCTGCTAGATTCATATTCTACCAGCAGATATGGTAGTCTACAATGTTCATATAAAGAACTGTCATCATATATTATGCATCTTTAACTAATTATGCATATATGCAAGAAGTTTTTTAAACTTAATTGAGCTGCACTTGCCCTTTGGTACATATTATGGCATGTCATGGGGCACATTCATTAGTCCATGTAAACTCACATCATGGGTTCGTCAATTCGTCAGGCTAGTGTGTAAGTGCAGGTAAGGGGGAAAGAAGACGACTATTTATATAGGACAACATTCTTGTAAGTAACAAATACCAAGCAATATTCAATTGCTCCAATGGATGGATAAAATGTGAAGAGCATGAGGCAAATTAAATGGTTATTGCCATCCAGATTCACATACAGAAAGTAGAATACATCTAGGGAATTACTCAAGAACCAAAACTTGTGCAACTTTTCTATAAAGTTTTATTGCAGCAAACGAAACTAAAGCAACCCAGTTGTCCAACTAGTTGAACGAACAAAATCAAAGCTCTGTCATCAAATCAGGAAAAAAAAACCTAAAAGCGATCAAGATCAAGACTTTAGCTTCCGATTCAATCGAGAATAGGAAGAATAAAAAAAATCAAAGAGAGAAAGGAGACAAACACGTTGTAGTTCTACTGTTTTCCAATTCAAAAAGAAAAGGCAGCAACTTTACTACTTGCAAAACCAAAAAGGATCAACATTTCATGAGAAATTTAGCATCAAGAACCATGAAAACCTGAAATTTATCATCAAATCAACAAGATGAAAAACCCTAAATACGTACCAAAGGAGCTGCAGAAGATCACCACCAATGCCCTACTTCCCTGCCAATGGCGCACTAGGGTTTCTATGCGAAGAGGAGTGAAAGAGAATGAAAGAGAGATGGAAGGAACCCATTAACAAGCAGCCGACCCAAACTGAATTCACGGGCCTGGGCCGGCATTTTTTTTTCTTGCCGCAGCCTCCCTCGTGGTAGCTGTGTCCTCTTGCCTAGGAATCAAGCACCGGACACAAGACTCGGTGCGTGAATCATCTACAGCCACCTGCCCTGTCTCTGAAAATGTGACCTCTAAATTCTAAACTGGCGTCAGTCAATATCACTATTGTGTCCTGTATGTATGTATATTGTGTCATGTATATATGTATGTATGTATGTCAATGTCTGTTTTCATTGTTGTGCAACATAACTAGAAACTCATCAAATCAACCAAAGTATGTACAACCCATTGGTTTGTCTATAGCCCTGATATTTTCTATTATAATCTCTAATTAAATGGGAATTGGTGAGCTTGTCTATAGCCCTGATATTTTCTACTTTCTGTATGCGAATCTGGATGGCAATAACCATTTAATTTGTCTCATGCTCTTCACATTTTATCCATCCATTGGAGAAATTAAATATTGCTTGGTATTTGTTACTTACAGGAATGTTGTCCTATGTAAATAGTCTTTTTCCCACCCACTTACCTGCACCTACACACTAGCATGACGAATTGACGAACCCATAATGTGAGTTTACATGGACTAATGAATGTGCCCCATGACATGCCATAATATGTACCAAAGGACAAGTGCAGCCCAATTAAGTTTAAAAATCTTCTTGCATATATGCATAATTAGTAAAAGATGCATAATATATTATGACAGTTCTTTATATGAACATTGTAGATTACCATATATGCTGGTAGAATATGAATCTAGCAGCTAACAGAGACGAGTTTTATTCTCGTTTTATGCGGTTTATTGGTTTTTGATAACAAAATTTGTTTTAGAAGTGTACAGAAACATATAACTGATCAAGCAATATAATATCCTGAGTCCTGTTCAGCTAATTGAGCTGTTGATTTTCTCCAAAAATGTGTCTTATTTTTTTTTCAATCACCAAACAAAGGCCCCATCTGCTTGAACAGCCCGAGTTCAACCTACCTTATGAAGTGATACACACCTCAACTTCATAAACCCTGACTAACCTATTAACCTCACATGATGCCAACCTCTAACCAACCTATTAAACTTTTCTCCCATTCCTAGTTCCTACTTACAAACCCTAAAGCAGCCGCCACATAAACCCCCCTCGTCACCGACTTCCTCTCTCCTCTTCGAAGCAGAACACTTCCCTTCCACGTTGTGTAGGTCTCTCTCTCTCCCTCTCTCTCTGTGTGTGAAACTTATTAAAGCTACTTTTGAATTAATAGGCCGATAGTTTGAGAATAGGGTATCAGCAGACATGTAGGTTAAATCTTGATATGTTGGCCGACTCTTCTTGGCATATTTTGTGTGTCGATGCTGTTTTGTAGCCAAACCCAATTTCCCCCAAAAATGTGAAGAACATGAGACAAATTAAATGGCTATTGCCATCCAGATTCACGTAAAAAAATAGAATACATCTAGGGAATTACTCAAGAACCAAAACTTGTGTAACTTTTCTATAAAATTTTACTGCAGCAAACAAAACTAAAGCCCAGTTGTCCAACCAGTTGAACGAACAAAATCAAAGCTCTGTCATCAAATCAGGGGAAAAAAAACCTAAAAGCGATCAAGATCAAGACTTTAGCTTCCGATTCAATCGAGAATAGGGAGAATAATAAAAAAAAATCAAAGAGAGAAAGGAGACAAACACGTTGTAGTTCTACTGTTTTCCAATTCAAAAAGAAAAGGCAGCAGCTTTACTACTTGCAAAACCAAAAAGGATCAACATTTCATGAGAAATTTAGCGTCAAGAACCATGAAAACTTGAAATTTATCATCAAATCAATAAGATGAAAAACCCTAAATACGTACCAAAAGAGGTGCAGAAGATCACCACCAATGCCCTACTTCCCTGCCAATGGCGCACTAGGGTTTCTATGAGAAGAGTGAAAGAGAATGAAAGAGAGATGGAAGGAACCCATTAACAAGCCCCTCCCCCCCCCCACACACACACAAACTGAATTCACGGGCCTGGGCCGACTTTTTTTTTCTTGCTGCAGCCTCCCTAGTGGTAGCTGTGTCCAGCTGCCTCGGAATCAAGCACCGGACACAAGATTCGGTGCGTGAATCGTCTACAGCCACCTGCCCTGTCTCTGAAAATGCGACCTCTAAAATTCTAAACTGGCGTCAGTCAATATCCCTATTGTGTCCTGTATGTATGTATATTGTGTCCTGTATATATGTACTGTGGCGGATCCAGGATGAGATTTTAGTGGGGACACAATCATAAAAGGGTTCGGAGACAAAGTTTCAAAAAATTGAACATATAGAAACAAAGTGCTGAATTAAAAATTGAACATACAAACCACTCCAAAAATCCCAAATAAAGGACTAATTTAAAAAAAATAATACAGTCGCATATACAAACTTCCAGTTGCACATACAAACTTTTCAGTTGCACATACAAACTTCCAAATCACTCCAAAATTTTTAAAATTGAACATACAAACCACTCCAAAAAACCTCCCCTGAACTTCCGGTTGCACTTTCTTGTGAAAATTTTCTTTTACATTTTTTTCCCATATTCAAACTTTCAATTCCACAAATCAATTCTACACATACAAATATATACATAATTTATCAATTAAAGACTTCGCAAATTCACAAATTTAATTCACATCACAGAAATAGAAATTTAATTTTGATCTAAAATAATTTTGACTTATCTTAATTTTGACCTAATTTGACTTTAAAATTTACCTTTGGTGGCCTTCTTCAGCAGCTGCTCCTGACTTCGGTGACCTCCTTCTTCTGCTCCTCTGACAGCTACTCCTTGCTTTGACTTTTTTTTTTTTTATGTAGAAAAAGAGGGAGAATGAAGAAAGAAGGGGGCGGACACAGCACACAACAAAAAATGAAGAGAGGAGGAGTGGACAAGCTTCTTTTGTGTGTTGGAATAGGGTAAAGGGATTGGGCCCCACCACCCACGAAAAAATTTAATTCAAAGTTTCAGTGGGGGCCTTCCTTCGCCAACTAGGCCGCTTATGCTGCCTTCCTTCACCCGCAGGCACTGCTCATTCTGCTCATTCATTTATAAATAAAAAAAAAATTTAATTCCAGTGGGGACACAGTCCCCCACTGGACACTGCGTGCGTCCGCCACTATATATGTATGTATGTCTATCAATGTCTGTTTTCATTGTTGTGCAACATAACTAGGAACTCATCAAATCAACCAAAGTATGTACAAGTCATTGGTTTGTCCATAGCCCTGATATTTTCTATTATAATGTCTAATTAAATGGGAATTGGTGAGCTTGTATAAATAAATAAAAAAGCCATAAAATTGAAAAGTAGGTGTGAGCATTATTCTATTTTGGATCGAATCGAATAAGAGATTCGATTCGATTTTGATTTTAAAAATACTAAAAAAATTATATATAATTATGAAAATATCTTAATTATATGCATATTTTGTGATTAAAAATATGTATGTTTTGAAAACAACAATTATATGTATTTGATTTGAAGTCCAATTTTGATAATTTAACAATTTAGTCCAACTTTGAACACAACTTTGACATACAAAAAATATGTGTATAAAAATTATCATTGTTAATATAATTTAACCACGATACCAAATTTGGGCTCGATCCATTAAACAATAGCAATAGTCCAATCGAATAAATCAAATATATTATTCGGTTGGGTTTTGGTTTTGGCAAAATCCGGTTCGGTTTTAGCTAAATTCGAGTTGGCTTTGGATTTTTAGAATTTCAGTTTGTTCGGTTTTGACTATTTCGATTTGGTTGAAACCGAATAATTTGAATGCTCATCCCTACTGAAAAGGAACTATTAGCAACTTATGAAAAGTTGCCTAAAAAATTAGGATAAAACAATCAGACCCAAAGCTTGTATAAATAAAGAAAAATAGCCATTAGATTAAAAACGAACTATTAGCAACTTATAAAAAAAACTGAAGGAACTATCAGCATCTTATAAAAAGCTGCGTAAAAATTATAATTTTTAATATAATTTAATTACGATATCAATTTCGATCTGATCCATTAAACAATAGCAATAGTACAACCGAATAAATCGAATAGATTATTTGGTTTGGTTCGGACAAAATTTTGTTCGATTTTAAATTTTTATAATTTCAGTTTATTCGATTTTGACTGTTCGATCGAATTAAAACCAAATGCTCAACTATTAGCAGCTTGTGAAAAGCTGCTTACGATAAAACAATCAGATACACAGCTTGTATAAATAAAAAATAACCGTAAGATTGAAAAGGAACAATCAGCAACTTATAAAAAAGCTGCCTAAAAACTATCAAACACACCCGGTGGGACTCGAACCCACAATCGCCTGATTAGAAGTCAGACGCCTTATCCATTAGGCCACGGGTGCCTTTTTGTTCAGCTTTTAAATCATAAATATACTAAGCGAGTGTACATGTCATTATACAGTTCAAATGCAGCTAGATCATATTTTATGATTTGAACATTTTTTTAGGTTTGAATCACAGTAATTCGGGCGGCAAAAGTTTGGTTGGGGGGGAATCTTTCGGAAATTATTATAATACATGAGTGAACAATTATGTCAACTATTCGGTCAAATTGTTGAGAAAGAAAAAAAATGGGGTTTGGGAAATATTCAAGTATAATTCAGATTCCTTGTACAAAAATTCTGAGTACCTGCAGTACATATAATATATCTAAATATAGGTTAAATTTCAACTTGATACCTTTGACTATTCAAAATTTTCAACTCGATACCATAAATTTTAATATTAGCCAACTTAATATCTCAACTATAATTGTACAACTTAATACCCTAATAATGTTAACAACAAATTCAAAATGACCAAAAATATCTCACATTCTCTCCCTCCTCTCTCTCCCTAGCGGCAGTAGTGGCCACGGTAGCAAGTGACAGCAGGACAACGGTGGCGACAATGGCCAGCGAAGGGGATGAGGATAATTTGGTCAAAAAATATATTTATATTTGTTGAAACGAATCAATTCCTGACTGACGGAGGGTATCAATTTAAAAATATTCAATAATCGATGGTAGTGAATTGTATGAGAGATTAAAATTTAGGTATTAAGTTGAAAAACTTGAATAGATAAGGGTATCAAGTTTAAATTTAACCTAAAGAAAATATTATAAAAGTCACCGTTGATTAGTTAAATAGAATGCCTAGGTAAAATTGATTATTTGGTTATTAACTTTAAGTCCAATAGTTTTAAAACGAAAGCTTATTCCTAGGTAAATGAATTGAGAAATGCGATTGGAGCGAAAGCAGCTCATTAGATAAGGGTGAGGGGAGAAAAGCTCATTAGATAAGGGTGAGGGGAGAAAGCTTACGGTAATACATCAAAAAAATTATTCCATCAGATGTAATCTCCCATGAATTCTGGAATAGCCGCATGAATTAAATGTTCATTGCGCTCGCCTCACTTCGCAGCTCACTTTGCTAGCCTTTGCATTTTTTCAGCCACCCAGGAATGATGGGCGTGGATGTTTTTATTTGGACATCTTGAGAGCTGGTCATGTCCGAAGTCATTACCTTAATCGCAAGAAGGGTGATGCCAAAGACGGGACAGTGACTCGAGTGTTTGCTAGACACCACCTACAATTGGACTTTTGAATCTAAGACTTCCTTGGGTCAATAACACCCCCTCGAGTAAAGACTTCTATGGCTAAGGTCCCAAATTGCATCAGAACATTGGAGAGTAAAGACTTCTATGACTAAGGTCCCAAATTGCACCAGAACATTGGAAAGTGTCCAAGTACCTAAAAGAGCTAGTTATACTCAGGGCCGGTCCAAAATATTTGAAAGCCCATGAAAAATAATATAAAATGTGCCCTCAATTCACACATACAATATTATATGCATTGCTTAGCCCTAAACTACGGGAGAGAAAATTTTGGTGACATGCAAAGAATATAATGGATCCACCTACCTAGAATTAATGAACAACAAACAACAAAGATCATGAAGTTTATTATTAAACTAGCTTTGGAAAATGCAGCTTGCATATAGTAGCTTAACATTGATTTTTCAAAGATACTATAATTCATGTAGTATTTAATTTTTTTTTCCAAGACTACTATAATATTATTAATAGCAGCATGCATATATTATTTAATTTTTTTTGTTGGAAGTCAAGATGGAAGCCATGTGACTGAGGAGGGAGGAAGGAGACGCTTGATGGTGGTAGGGCCGACCCTGAGCTCATGGGGCCAAGATGGACGCCCTAAATAGACCCCCATACATAATATTAAAAAAATTAAGTAACTAAAAATAAAAAAATAATTGTTGCTTAAGAAGTGAAGGACCTATAGTGGGTAAGTCTGACATGATAACCACCACATCTTAACTCATTTGAGTAAGGATGGCCCATAGTTCATACTGGTTAGATACATCTATGTTGGTGTCCTCTTTAGTCTTTGGACCCTCGACCGTCGACCAGCTTGTCCTGAGCCATGGTCGTCTCTGGACGGAGGTGGGTATGGAGGGAGTTGACGTGGGAGAGGTCTAAATGGTTGCTGCGGTAATGCCAAGTAGGATTTGAAATGGAGGAGTGTGATTGGTGGAGTTTATGACCGTGTTATCTAATGTGAGGATTTGGTTGGTTGGCTGTGATGCCGTCTCGTACTCTGGCTCACTGAAAATCACACGGGCCCGATCTTGACAGTCTACGCACGAACACCCAAAAATCTAGGTAGTGTAGTGTTGGACATATGTGTGGGACAGGACGACAAAATAGGTGTCATGACTGTGTCGATGATTTCTTACTGTCATATCGTATCCGTGTCACTGCAACATAGTTGACGGTGTTACATCTGATGCCTTAGTGAAATGAGCGGTGCCCACTGCAAGTGATAAGATATCTTTATAACTCTTTTAACACGTCAAAATCAAAATCACCTTATGATTCTATCACATTAATATATATAAAAAATAATAAGGCGCTACCATCTCACTGGGCATCTAGTTCCAAATTACTGGGGATCAATTCATTTTTCAATACAACAAATGTATAATCCATACAGAAGGAACTACATAAATCCCACTCTCTTACACAAACATAATTTTGGTACGGAACCTAGAACTGTAAAGACATGGATGCAATTTACGAACAATACCAAGAGATGGCACATGATCATCTTCACTGAAGAACATTTGGCAAGGAGGGACCTGGTGGATATGCACATAGTACAATTTTCCCTCTTCACCTCCATTTTTCAATCTCTTGCGACGTCGCTTTGACCAGGTTTTTGGTACTCATGGCGAGCTCATCAACCAACTCATCAATTTGCTCCCTGTGATTAGAAAGGAGACAAGTGAGAAAATGAGAAAGTGAGTGCAACTCGAGGCATCCAGAAATAGCAGGAGAAAATGACATTAGAACTCGGACAAGATAATATTAGTAAAAAGAATGTTTGATTACTATTCATTAATGCATAATGATGATTTGGAGGAATTTTTTAACAGATTATTATTATGGTTAAAAATTGAAATAACAATCAGATGCCAAAAGATAGCTCCTACATTCTCCAGAAAGCTGGGCAAGAAAATGTTGATTAGTCTGAGTATTTATATTTAAGGTAATTTCCAATCCGATCTTGAAATATCCAGTAAAAAAGTAAGTTCCAGAAAAAGAAGTACAAATAATTATTGCAATTTGTTGCAATTGTCTAGGAGTCCCGACAAAGGAAAATACCCTAATTATTGCAATTGCTTACATGATAAAAACTTCATGTTTCAGAATCATCCTGATATTTACTGATCATATGATATGCACAACAGATGAAACCTACACAAGAGAATTCCCCAAATTCGAGAAGAAAAATAGGTTCCAAGTAAAGAGGACTTGAAGAAAGCTCGACCTTGGTCGGACTTTTCAAGCTCGACATGTCACACTCGAGAATGATTCGTTACTAATCAGAGAGCTTAGTTTAATTTGTCAAGATTCTCAAGCTTAGCGACCCAGGTGCATGAAACTCTAGAACACGGATTGATGTTGAACATACAAAACTAAGTACGTAAATACACTAATGCATATGCAAAAATGTACATAATATATTTCAACATTTCTACAAATTATCAAGTATACTTGTTCATCAATGTTATTTAAAGTGTGTGCTCATTAGTCATTAGCTGAGTTGTTCATATTTATTCTTTTATTTAAGGGACAATCCATTCAACATTGATTACCCCCACCCCACCCCGCGGTTTCGAAACCTAAACTTCCACTTACAGCTGTAACAGTGTCTTACATTGACCTTTTCCACATTCTGTAGCTAGGGAGTTGTTTTTTAATACAAAAGGCAATCTTGAACTGTCCAAACATAACCAGTAATAAGATCAATGTAATAAGGTAGAATACCACAAGTACAATAAAGCCAGAAGGTGATAAGGAGGGTCTTAAAAATTGTATAGAAGTTATGAAAAGACTGAACACAACCTACAAAAGGAGCATTGCAAAGAATTTGAGAAGGCATGCAATCACGATCACAAGGAGATAGCTCTTGATTGATATAAACGAAAAGGAGGTTTTATAAGTAGAAACCCCAAATAGCTTAGCTTAGGTGAAATAGTCGGTTATTGCAGTAGTTATGAACAATTCAACATGTACCCGACCTTAATAAACTTCAGAGCCAACACAGTGACCCAATTAAGAATTATTAATAACATTGCCAGAACTATGAGAGAAAACATATAGAAAGACAAAATTAATGGTATAGAAGTGAACAAGAAAGTTACTGAGGTGGGAGCCTTCCACCGCGACGACGAAACAGCTTTCCCACATTTGTGTATCTTTTGTTCTCATCATACGCAATTCCTTTCCCAGCACCATAGCCAAAACCTAATCCTATACCACATCCAGCTCCAATCCCCAGACCAAACTGGAAACCAGGTAATCCTGCTCCCAAGCCAGCACCTGTTTTAAGGTTGATGATATCAAAATAGTCCCACATAAATCAGCCCAGTTGAAGAGAGAATGTTCCAAGACATGCAGACTCAGCCTACTTCTGACACCAGTAAGATGTACATGCATATATTTCGATTCCTTTAAAATAGAGAGAAATAAATCCATTTTAACAACTAATAAACTACAGAGAAGTCAAAGGTAGAAAACAAAACCACAGGTATTAATTTAAGTATCATTTCCATTTCATGAGTGTGCAATCACACAATCACATATACATGTGTATATGTATATATGTATACAAACTTAAAAGGCACATACAAGCATTTTTGTTGAGAGCTAATTTGGAATCAGTGGGTTTGTTATAAAACTTCTCCATCATCTTCCTATTGATCTTTTCCTCGTTATCATCCAACTCAAAATATCTGAATCCCCTTCTCAAGGGAGGCCTCTCCAAAAACAACTATCTGCTATTTCAACCTCGGTGGTGGAGAAGAAATCATCTTTGAAAGAAGTTTTATCTTTTCTTCTACTTCGGATATCGAGGTGGCTGTCTCATTCCAAGCTGATGAGAGCCTAGAGCCCAAAGGGACCTAATCGGACAAGCAAGCCTATGCACAGCAGCTGAGAGCCATAACCAATAGTGGTTGCCTAAGTTGCTCTTTAGAGTGCTGACTTCTATTGGAAATGTTGAGGGGTTATTTTTCCTCCTAACGCTTACCAACTGATCTTGACTCAAGAATGTTGGATAAACCCAATGTGAGTAACTTGGGGGGAAATTCTGATTTTCAAAAAAGATGAAGGCCAAGATACATCCCTTCATTTTCATAATAACCCTCCTCTCTTGACTTGAGGACTAGTTAGCATTTAGTCTTGCTCATTGTCAAAATCACTTTCTTGTGTGTACAACCTCTTTATTCTTGAAGGCATTTCATATGCCTTAGCAATATCTCCGAGTTAATTCATCTCCTCTTGCTGATATGTATCTGTGATTTGTCTCCCGTATCAGTATCTTGCATATTTGACATAGCTCACACTGGACTCTGTCAAACTAGAACCGCGACAAAATGTGACACATTATATATCCGACTCATCTAACAGAAAGAGAGATGCATCCAGGGTTCCAAACTTCCAAGAGGATATTTCTTCTGGGTATTTTCATAGAAGGTCCTTCTTGAATCAGGTATATATTGGTATTGACACAATAAGAAATCTTTATAGAGAGTGCAACATAAACATAGTATGTAACTTTGGTTTTAAGCAATTGATGCCCTTGATTTATTGGTGGCAATTCCCCAAAATTTCAAGTACTATGTCCACAAAATTGTATTATGGGTTTCTTAGGAACCAGTAATGCCTCTACCATCTTACATCACAAAATTGTCCTATTAAATTAGGCATTCCTTTTTTCTATGTGCACACTCATGAATAAGCATCTCTAATTTTTTTAGCCTATGCTAGCTTCAGCGTACAACCCTATGACTTAGTGCTTCCCGAGGAAGCACGGACACTCCAAAAATGTTGACAGTGTCTCACATGTCGACACATATCAGACACAACCCACACTAGGACACACCAAATTAGATGTTGTGTTCCGTGTCCTTACTGTGTTCTGTCGTGTCATATCAGTGTCCATGCAACATATGTGGCACCATTTACCCCAAACATAATCAAGTTGACCATTTATTGATGCTCGCTCAAGTAGTTTATTGTTCTTATGGGCTATTATTCACTTGGATCCACCAAGCCTTCAGCAAATAACACCACTTCACCCTCCAACGCATGCAAATTTTACTCTATAGTACATTGTTCATCAGATGGCCTTTGGGTACCTTCCTGATAGCATATCCTTTGTATGCAACTTGCTAGCATTTTTCAGGTTTCCCTAAGACTTCTGAGTCTATTTCAGTTCCGACACTGTCTCATCCTTGTCTTTTCTTCATTCTACTTCTTGAAGCATCTTGTCTCCCTCTTCTTGGTCAGCTTCTTTATTTAGTTGTCAATTACTTTGTATTTTTGGCTTCTAAAAGAATTAAAACATTATACCAACTTTCCACCTCCCCTTTCTAGATGGCACATTTATCCTAGTGTTTGTTGCCCTCTTCAATTCCCCAATTGTTACGCTTAATTCAATTGACGATGCCACTAATCTATTTGTACTAACACTATGTCCTTAGTCAGCAGTGGTATTACAAGCTCAAATTATTAAAGGTAATTAGACTGTGCCAAACTAAGCATCATTTAAATAAGCACAAGATTGAGTGAGTCACAATTTTTAAAGTTTTGTTTTGGGTGTTCTTCCATCTTTCAACTTATTGTATTGCCAAGTTTCACGTAATGTTCATACATAACCAAAGTTGGCACCCCACCTTTTACAGGCCTTGCAAATTGGTGGACTGCATAGCACTTATCGATAATTGGTTTGACACTGGTTTCAAACAATTCAGTTTCCTTTTCAAAACTAAGTATGAACAGAGCCAAAAGCTTAGTACCTGCTGTTTGTTCATCTATAGCAAAAAACATTCTTACAGCATTCAAGATATACGATCTTAGGTGACAAACCAAGGAGTTTGCTTGCTTCTTAGCTACCTTAGGCTAGAAATTTGGCACCATGACAGAGGCTTACCCATTTGATTGTCAGCCGATTATAAAAGACTGCCAATTCTATTATGGAGATTTATCATGCTCCATAGCCGACTATCGACCCCACTATGATGGGAGAGGGCATAAACGTTGAATATCTCTTGCAGAAGAGAGCTGAACTTGTCAACAAACGCAAAAAGAATAATTACGAGAGTTGATGTGTGGAATGGCCCGCATTCTAACAACTTAAGCTCTCATAAATAGTTGTTGACTGATATTGATATGGTAATTAGAACACCATATCCTTGTTTCGGTATTATCTATAGCATCTAGATCAATTTCTTTCTGACTACTCTGTGTACTTTGTCCTCTTAAAGGAATATCCGCATCGACTCAAGATTCCATGAATGTTGCTTAGCTCACAATGGAAGAATGAGTCTCTATTTTGTTATTTGAAAGTGGCTACTCACGGCCACTTTCAATGTTTGGTAAAAATTCAAAGTCGAAGTTTGATAAACACTCAAAGTCGAACTGTCGAAGTCGAACTGAAATTTCACTTTCAGTGTTATAAAGTTTTTTCCCCCCTTCTCCATATCCAAATTTTAAAAGATGTAAACATTCAATGGTTTTAAATCTTAAAGTTGCATATCAATGAACCAATTTCAATGGTTCTACAAAACGGCTTTTTGGATTTACACTTGCAACTTATTCCATGTTGGGTTTTCACTTTTGCCCTTCAACACCCACTTTCAAGCAACCATACAGGCATACAGAATAAGTGCTCAACGAAACGGCCTCTTAGTTTACTTGTCTATTGTGTTTTTTTTTCCTTTAGAAATAAGGTTAGTGTTACTTGTTCTGGTAAAATGATGAATAACACTATAATTATTCCTATTCACGTGTTAAATAGAAGATGGATTTGTCATTAAGGCGTAAAGGGGATTGCTTGCAAAATGGCAGCAACCAAACAAGGAAAAGAGGAAACATACCTCCTCCTAAGAGTCCGATATCGAAACCGACACCGCCAAAAGGCAGAGCCACGGAGGCTAGGGGGGCAGTTGTCCTAGCGAAAATCCTTACAATTTCTATTTTATATGTATATTTTACCATACCATGAGGGTTGAACCCCCTCCCCCTTTCTTAATAGCCTTGGCTCTGCCCCTAGACACCACAGCCGGCACCAATTGCCATACTGGGTTCTAGTTTACCGATATTCTTCAACTGCAACACGGGGAGAATCCACATATGAATAGGAAACATTATAGTATTATTATCAATTTGCAAAAACAATATTGAACCTTATCCTTTTAAGAAAGAAAAATGTTAAATTATTTGTGTTAGGATAGCAAGAAGCCTGTGTATCGTACTTAGGCCCGAAAGACCGGACTAGGATGATCAGGTCAATTTGTACCATTTTTTCTTCTGTAATGTTAAAAGAACATCTCTTCTTAAACCCTCCTCCGACGTCCGCCCCTTTATTCCAACAACTTCTTTCAATAAAACAAACATCCAAGATGGAAATGGACCCCGCGATAAAGGGTCAAGCTTCGTCTCCAACGAGCATTCTTAATTGTCTTGTCTCGATAAACTATACTACTATTTTATTGAGGTATACAACCCTGGACTTTTAGGTAACATTGGAGTTATTATATAGAAACATAATACTAAGAAGCTATTATCTATATGGAGCTCCGTGGACATAAGGAGAAACTAAGTAGGTGAGAAAATATATAGACCAAACATTTTCCTCTAACCAGAGGTAGGCTAGGGATGAAACCTTTTGGAATACTATATATATGTGTGTGTGTGCATGTGTTCAGAGAAATGAATTGCTATTTGCAGTAGAAAAATGCTTCACAGCCCTAGGCAAAAAAAAAATCCGGCCAATCAGGGCCGGACGCGTGGCCGTGGTTTCGTTTTCGGTTCAACCCGCGGTCCATGTAGCAGAATTGATTTGCAGTATGTGAGTGAATAATTTAATAAAGAAGAGGAAGATTCAAGTAAGTAATTTAATTTTTTGCTTTTCTATACATTTTTATTTTCATTTACTCAGTTGTTTCACACATTAGCAAGATTTGTTTTCTATCTATACTATTTGTCTTCCCTTCTTATTTTCATATAGCTTTTGATACAATAGCACGTGAATTGCCTCATGATATAGTTTTAATGTATGTGAATATAATGAGTTAAAGATGTAATTTTGTGATCCATGTATTCTTTAGATTATGATTTTTGTACCGATTCTGATGAACACAGGTATATTGATTAAAGATGTAATTGTATTGATATGTACAATGTGTATCCTTCAGATAATGATTTTAGTACTAAGTATGTATTTACCCTTATTATGTAATTTAATTAACTGTCCACACTATTTTCTATTAAGTTTTTGTCAAACCTACTATACATATAGTCCCACGTACATTAAGTTTTTGTTCATTGTTTCTAAAAGTTGTAGTTCGAAATGGATGTTTTGGAGGAAGATACATGAAATATTTGTTAAAGATAAGATTTTGTGAGCTGAGTTTTCTTTAGACTATGATTTGAATACTAATTTGATTGGACATGGATATAATTTGTAGTTTTTAATGCTTACTATGTCGTTTCACTAACAAACATTTTTAAATTGTGCTTGTATTGTTGAATTCAATTTCTTTCTCTATCTTTGCTCATATTACTAATGTTCGAAGATTATTCTTCAATGTCTTGTGTAGTTTAGATTATAAGTATCTCTTTATGTATGTTATGCTTAATTAATTTTGTTTGCAACTTTCTGGATCTAAATACACGAAGTTTGGCTTAATCATAGATTTTCTTAATTACCTGTTATGGGATGTCATCTAACGAAATAAAAAAAATGTATCGCACACGCAATGTGTGTGCCCCGATACTTGTGTGTGTGTGTATATAGGGTGGGGATCATGTGACATATAATTTGACATCTAAAATAACACGCAATCTTAGCCACACGTCACTTGAAATGAATGATTCAGATTTTATATAGTAATTTGTAGTAATTAAGCTACACGTCACTTGAAATGAATGATTCAGATTTTATAGAGTAATTTGTAGTAATTAGCATGGATGTCAAATTAAACATCCATGCATGTAAATTTGGTATGCATTTAAATCTGAACCATTCTTTTCAAATGACGTGTGGCTGAGATTGCGTGTGTTTTTATATGTCAAATTGTACGTATCACCTGATCCCCACCCATATATATATATATATATATATATATATATATATATATATATATATATATATTCTGAGAAATGAATTGCTATTTGCAGTATGTGACTGAGAATATCTTTCTATTTGTATTTTATCCTGTCACAAAACGGCCTCTGCATCAATGGACGTAAATGTTGTAATAAGTATCGATGACATCGTTTCGAGTGATGGCTAAGGCTTAATGATGTTTCTTGTATCCCAGATGGTGACTAAGTGGATAGTTTTATTTTGTAGACTTGTGTCTAATACAAGACACTCGATCCGGTTTTACTCGATCCAGACCCCCAAAAGTAGATTCAACTTCAAATGGGTATGGTCGGTCCCAAGATAGACACACTCGTCAAACCAGATAGGATTAGGCTGCACATAATCCTACATAATCCTAACCCAGGCCCGATGTAGTCGAAGATACATAAAAAAAAAGCAATATGAAATGTAAATATTTTAGTCGTCTTGGTATAGATTTTTGCAAAATATCGGGATTCGACAAGGTGCTGATTGAGTTCTACAACGAACATGTAGAGTACAGTCTCTATGTAGAGGAGTCAACACGAACCTAACACGTAATCTTGAACCTTCAGTTCATTTGAACAAAATGGTAATTGCTCAGATATCAACAAACAACATATAGTATTTTTATATTTTAATTACCTAACAAAATTGGTGTTTGTAGTTTTTGTAGAAGTAAAGCTTCGATGTGTCCTCACTTTATTGCATTCGAATTCCAGTAAATAAGTGTTTTTATTTGATTATGCAGTAGTGAATCTTTCAAAGAAATCGAAAACTCTATAACTGGCAACGATCGAGTACGTGTTACGTTTGCAAGTGATACTGTTTGAATTTCATGCATTAAATAGCCTAATTTAGTCTAGTCTGGTTGAAGTGTTCAGTTTAAGGTGATACAATGTCTTTTTATATACAGTATGGGCATTTGTGTTGTAATTACTCAACTTTTGTTCGAGAATATAACCATGCAGTGTCACAATGTTCATAAACCAATGTTGTAACATCAATTTTTGCACATTGTGGCAGTGTAGGATTATGTTATGGAACAAAATTGAAGCAATCAAACCATAAAGGTACATATTGTAGATAAAAAAGATATTGTATCAACTCATAATTAACATGTGCTATTTCATGCACAAAATTCAAACATTGATGAGGGTAAAAGTACAATGTACTTGGCCATTGCTCGCTCGTAGAGATCTTCAATTTCTTTGACAACTTCACTACTTCATAATCAAATAGAAAGTTAGAAACACCCATTTACTATAATTTCAAAATAGCAAGGTGAAGAACCATCGAAGCTCTACTCCTATAGAAAGTAAGAACAATGTTTTGTTTGGATGATTAAAGTTCAAAAATACTGAACTTTATTTGTTGGTATATGAGCAGGTACCAGTTTGTTCAAATGAAGTGAAAGTCCAATGATACATGTCAGTTCCGTTTTGGCCCCTCTACGTAGAGATTGTACCCTACATGTTTCCTATAAAACTCAAGTAAGCACTTTATTGGATTACGATATTGTCTTTTCTAAAAGGCGGCGTCTAGGCGCTAGGCGCCTGGTGCCCGTCCGATATCCGCCTAGGCGTCCGCCTAGTCCCCTTGACACTCGACTATACATATTTTAGAGTTTTATGGACTTTTTCTACAATTTTCAGTAGGTTTTTTAGATTTTATTTTATTTTTTGAACCGCCTAGATCTAGGCGGCCACTCGGCCGCATGAGCAGCCGCCTAGGCGGACTAGGCGGCGGCTGCCCGCCCGCCTAGCGCTTTTCACAACCTTAACGATATTTCGCAACTATTTATTAAAATGATTAGAACTTAACAATCCTTTTTTTTTTATCTCAGACGCATAGGATTTGGGATCTAAGAAGCGTAGGATTTATGTGAATCCTAACCCTATCTATTTTGAGAACCTAACCTATTTTTGGGAATATACCATATTTGTCCATAGTAGAGTTTGTTCCTGGGGTCTGGATCGGGTGAAACCGGATCATGTCTCCAGTTCAGGGTTCTGGTCCACAAAATAACATTTTACATTTAGATATCCTCCAGGGTGCAAGAAACATAACCTAACCTTAATTATCACTCAAAACGATCCTCTTGACATTTATTGCACCTTCAATTCACCTCCATCCATTTATGGAGAGGGCATTTTTTTCTCTCGACTGGATACAAAAAAATGGACATTGTTTCTCACATAATAATGTATATATACCTTGTATTCCAAAGGTTTCACCTCTAACTATCGTCGGTACACGTCTCTGGTCAGAGGAAATGCTTGGTCGATATCTTTCCTCTCTTTACATCCACTAAGCTTTGAATCGTAAATGTCCTCTAGATAATAGGGGAATATGACATTTCTCTCCTATAGGTCCAATATTACATACAAAATATAAACCAGATTTGCATACCAAAATAGAAGAATACTATAGTTTCCTCGAGAACAAGAACGAAAAGAAAACAAAAATTTTACTGAAGCGAAATAAATTTATATTCAATTCATGCAAACGAAACAAGTTTACAAAATTTTGGAAATGGCGGAAAACACAACTACTGTACACGTAGACAAAAAAAAATAAAAATAAAAATTTAAGTGGGACCCACAAGCCAATTTTCGCCAACACTGTTGGCTGAAAATGGCCTCCCCCAATTTCAGCCAACAGTGTTGGCGGAAATTGGGTGTGGGGGCCCACTTCATTGGTTGGGTTCGGTTCGGTTTGTTTGGTTGGGTTTGTTTGGTTGGTTTGTTTTAATTAGTTATGTTTTTGTTTTATTTATTTAGTTTTGTTTTGTAATTATATTTAAGAAAATTTATTTTAACGAAATAAAAATACAATAAATTAATTGGAAAGAAAATTTTAGAAATATTTTTTTATTAAATAATAATAAAAATCTGCCGTAAGAATATTACGTCTGCCGTCGAGCAGACTTCAAGCGGCCATAACTATTTGTTTTGAAATCGTTTTTCGTTAAATAATAAGTCGATTTGTATGTTTTCGACGAGAGTAACACAAATCGTGTAGAAAAAAAATTTATCCGAAGCAAGACGCACATGTTACAGACAAAAATATAAAATTTAAAACTTTAAAGTATCATAACTTTGACTGAGAGATCGAAACAAGCTCCAGTTTGGGCCAAAATGACCGTATCGAAAAGTACTACGGGATAAATTGTTTCACCATTTTAAAGACTTCTCAAATTTTCAGAATCGCAAAAAAACGATGTTTCGACCTCCAAATTTTACTTTCGATCATTTTTTTCGAATATTTAAAATTTACTGTAGCAAAATTAATTTATATTGGGTGTGGGGCCCACGGATTTAAAACGATGTTTCGACCTCCAAAAAAAATTAAGAAAAAATTTAAAAAGGAAAAATTTTAATTAATTGTTTTAAATCCGTGAGGCAAAAATAGTAGACATAAAACATGTGCGAAAAAAATATTTCTAAATATTTATTTATTTTAATTTTATTTCGTTAAAATATATATTTTTAAATTAAATTCCAAACTAAACTAAGTAAAAAAATAACCAAAACATAACTAATTAAAACTAACTAATAAAATAAACCAAACCAAACCAAACCAACCAAATAAAACCCAACCACCCAAACCAACCTGCGGGCCCCACAAGGCAAAATTCCGCTAACACTTCAGCCAACAATGTTGGCAAAATTTTGCTTAGTGGGGTCCACTTTTTGCCTACGTGTTCATTTTTTTGGTTTTCCGCCAACACTGTTGGCGGACGCTGTTTTTTTTCCAAAATTTTACAAACTTATTTCGTTTGCATGAATTTAATATAAATTTATTTCGTAAAAGTAAATTTTCTAAAAAAAAAAAATGCTGGTTGATAGTCCTAGTACGGCCCTTCTACGACAACACACTTGCCCAATGCGAAAAAAAAAACCCTCAAGTTACTTAACATTTTATTCATATTTCTTTCTCTCTCTCTCTCTTTTTATAAAACGAAAAATTTCACTCAGAGCATAAATATTTAATATATTTATAAAAAAAGCAACGAAGTTTCCAAATTTACAGGAAAAGCATTAAAACGCCCTTCCAAAGGGCGTTTTACGCTTTTCCGTAAATAAATTGTAACTCCGTTAACGGAGCAGAACGAAATTTTTTTTTTAAATATAATAATATAAAACGTCCTTCGAAAGGGCGTTTTATATTATTTATTAATTTTTTACTCTCTCCCCTCTCTCTCCTCTCTCCTCTCTCCCCTCTCTCTCCTCTCTCCTCTCTCCTCTCTCCTCTCTCCAACCTCTCTCTTCTTTTAATTTATCTCCTCTCTCCTATCTCCTCTCTCCTCCTCACTTTCCCGCTCCCCTCTCTCTCCTCCTCTCTTTCCCCCTCCCCTCCTCTCCTCTCTCTCTCCTCCCCACCTCTCCTCTCTCTCTCTCACACGCCTCTCCTATCTCCTCTCTCCTCTCTCTCCTCTCCTCTCCTCTCCTCTCTCTCTCTCTCTCTCTCACTGCAAATTAAAATATATATATTCTGTGATTTTGTACTCTCACTCTCTCTCTCTCTTCTTCGTACATTTGCGCTCTCTCTCTTGTCACTCTCATTTTTCTCTCTAGGAAAGTAGATTATGTGATTTTTCTACTCTCACTCTCTCTCTCTTCTTCGTACATTTGCACTCTCTCTCTTGTCACTCTCATCTTTCTCTCTAGGAAAGTAGATAGGAGTAGTACGATAATAGGTAACGAGTAGTACGATAAGAGGTAACGTTTATATTGTAACCGTTGGATATAGTTGAAGTAGATAGTAGTAGTAGGATAGTAGCTAACGTATATATTGTAACGGTTAGATTTAGTTGAAGTAGATAGAAGTAGTAGGATAGTAGGTAACGTTACATTCCAACGATTAGTTTAGTTTCTATATATAGCTAACGTATAAGTTATTGTTGTTCTCATCCTCTTTCTTTAATATCTCACCCTCTCTCTTTATTCTACTTATTTTACATTGAAGTCAGAAGAAGAACTTTCATCCCTATTCTATTCTGCTACCATTTTCGTCTCAACTTTTTTCCGATAAACTTCTGTAAGTCTTATTTTACATTGAAGTCAGAAGAAGACGAAAGTTTTTACTATGGATCAAAATTTAGTAATAATTTGCTATCATGGAGGTATACTAGATGGATTATCTTACCATGGAGGTAATACTCATCTTATACCCACTTATAGAAATATTACTTTAGCTAGTTTGCGTAGTACAATTTGTGATCGTTTTTGCATAAGTTATCAATTTACAATAAGATGGTTTTATGAAGATACGTTGATAATAGTAGATTGTGAAGAAACATGGAATTTTATTGTTCAAAGTAATTTAGTTTCAGCTTGTATTAAAATTTACATCATCCCATCACAAGTAAATATGGACACAACTATCATATCAACTAGTGAACATTTTAATGATAACCAAGATTTTAATGTTGGTCCTAGTTGTATAAATGACACTGAAAGTAACTCTGATACAGAAAACAATGATATTGACGATGAAAACAGTGATGATTTGGTTGAAAATTTAGATTACTATTTAGATGATAATGATGCTAATGTACATGGTTGCATTTTCGAATTATTTGTTGGCAGACATTTTGATTCTTCTAAGGAATTTCCTAATTTTATTAGCGACCTAGCAATTACATATAAATTTAGTTGTTCATCTAAACATAACAATCACCAAAGAATTGTGTATACTTGTGATTCTCCAAACTGTTGTTGGAGAGTATACGCTAAAGCTATTGGTGATGGTAGTTCATTTGAAATTCGTACATTTGAAGGTAGACATTCATGTTTAGGTGGATGTACAGGAGGGCATCATCCACTAGCCACCACCGCATGGGTAAGAAATAAAGTAATTGGTAAAATTAGAGATAACAACTCGTATAGTCCGGCACACATTTTACACGATATACTTAGAGAACATCGGATACATATTACATATTCCAAAGCTTGGAGAGCTAGGGAACTTGCATTATCTGATATTAACGGCAGTTACGTTGATGCGTATGGTAGTCTTGAGAAATATTGTTTTACAATTATGGAAACAAATTCCGGTAGCAAATATTTTTTAAAAACTGTAGAAAATAATATCATTCAAAGAATATATATTTGTTTCAAGGCTTGTATGGATGGTTTCTTAAGTGGTTGTTTACCTATTATTAGTATTGATGCTACTTTTCTTACATCTAGATTCCAAGGTAATTTATTTGTTGCTTGTGCCCACGATCCAAACTATCAACTCTATCCTATCGCTTATTGTGTTGCTGAGAATGAAAATACGGAGTCGTGGACATGGTTTTTAAACTGTTTGAAAATGTCTTTCGAAACTTATTTTGAACGTTGAGATAGTATTTCATTTATATCTGATAAACAAAAAGGATTAATTCGTGGAATGCGAACAGTTTTTCCAAACTCTTCCCACTTTTTTTGTATTCAATATTTTAAACAAAATTTAAAAAAATATGTGTCCTCGTACACCGACATATCTACAATGGTTAGACAAAGTTGCACGATCTTATAATGAGGTTGATGCGAATGGTTGGTTGGAAAAAATAAAATCTGCAGATGTAAATGTTTTCGATTGGATTGTAGGGTCAGGCGATGAAAATCGTAATTTTTCTCACTGGATAACAGCTTATGCACCGTACCCACGATTAGATATTAACACTTCGAACATTGCTGAATGTTTTAACAATTGGATTAAAAGTTTGCGTGACAAACCTATATCAACATTGCTTGATGGTATTAGAGCAAAAATAATAACACTTCACGACAAGCATCGAACAAATGCTGAAAAGATGGAAACAGAGTTTTGTCCAAGGATGATGAACACTATAACACGTATTAGACGGGAGTCACACCATTTTCAATTATTGCGTTTTAATAATAATAAATTTGAAATATGGGATCATGAAACAAGTAGATGTTATGTGGTTGAACTAGACCGTAAATGTTGTACTTGTGGTCGGTGGCAACATACTCTATTACCATGTGAACATGCTTGCTTTACATGTCATTCTTCTAACATACCAGTTGAAAGTTTTTATCCTGTTGAATTTTCTGTTGCAACACTTAGAGCTGTATACATGCCATGTATGGAACCGATTCCAGTCCCCTATAATCCTCAAAGTGAACCTATAAGAGGTCAAATTGGAGTACCACTTCTTGGGCGTAGAGCTGGCAGACCGAAGAAGAATCGTATAATGACAAGAGAACCGTCGACAAGGGATCTTCGTTGCGGTAATTGCGGCGGGCTAGGACACAACAAAAGGAGTTGTAGAAACCAACCGAGACAGTGAATATAATTATTGTATCTTTTTTGAGTAATTATGAATTTGATTTAATGTTGTAATTGTAGTTGCTGAAATTTCGAATATAATAAACATCATATTACTGAAATTGTAAGACCAACAAAAGATTGTCATACATTTATTTATGGATACCAACAAAATTACTAGCCCCCCCTGTCATCCCTTCTATAATTTCTACGATCAACTCGTCTAAGACCTAGCCTATCTCTCCTTTCCTCTGTACCCTCCGGTGGTGGCAAATTTAAATGAGAGTCTGGATCAAGGGTGGCTGAGCCAAACAACGAAGTGGCAGTCTCTTGCATGTAATAATTCCAATCCCATTGTTGAGAAGCACCCTGTGGCGTGGCATCGTTGCTCTGGTATGTGGTCTCATAACTCTGGGATGTGTCACTATCATGCTGTGGCCTACCTTCGTAAGGTTGTGACATGTCAACATAAGGTTGTGACATGCCAGCGTAAGGCTGCGAATATCCCTCGTAATGTTGTGGCATGCCAACATAAGGTTGTGACATGCCAGCTTGGGATGTTCCCTCACCAACCTGTAAGACTCGTGCCTCTGTATTGCTCGAACCAGCTCCTCGTTCACGTTGCCTACGAGGACGTGCCTGCCTCTGTCTCACGTGGCCTACCGGATGGCTGTCTGGTATATCAAGTGGAGTAAAACGGGGACCCAGTGGTGCACGCATATATTGTACAGCCGTCCCTATAACTCCTTCTGGATCTCTTTCGGGATCCTCAGCTATATCAGCCAGTGTCTCCGCCTGAATATTTAAATCCACAATCAATAAATATAAAGTAACATATATAAAGATGATATTTTTTGCAAATAAAGAAATATACCAGTAGAGCATCACGTGCCCTCCTATCACGCAAGCTCAGATCATCTAAAGCTCGTGGCTGGAACCGAGCTTCTTCAAATTGATACCTGCTATTTTGCACTAGGGGGCATCCATACCAACGTACAAAATCGGCAGTACCCTCCACTGTAAAATGTTAACACAAAATGATATGTAAGATATAATACCGTATTATTTATTTGAAATATTTCTTAACTTACCATCTGCCGCCGATGTCATCAATTCAGACATGTGTTCCACGCCATGCGTGATAAATCTGGATTACCAACCAATCATATACATTCGAACCCGCTCTTCCATATTTGATTTTGTACTGCTAGAAGCCAAAGGCTCCAGGGGTATCATCTGTTTCAGTCCGAACTGTCGCATAACACGATCCGCTGGATGAAATATGATAGATCCGTTGTACATGATATAATACCTATGGAGACTGCGGGCACGTACACTATCTCTCGCACCTTCTGGCACACTTAGAGGTTGCCAAACAACCTATTTGACATTCAACAAATAATAAATGGTAGCCACAACAATATATTTTTAAATTTTAATTTAATAATTAGATACTAACCTCATAGGCGGTTAATGTGTCAAATTGATGCCGGTAAAGAGATATCACTTTGGTCATACAATGTACATAATCTGTATTTCCAGTAATCCAGCGAATGCCTGCTGGCCATACTGGAACCTCAGCGCTATATATACTAATTGGTCTACCAATCGCGAAGTGCTCGTAACACCAGAACTACAAAGAAGAACACAAATAAGATACAAATAAATATAACATATATTATTCATTTTTATTCATACCTGTATAAGTGTTAGACATCCACTTATATTTTTGGCGGTTCTACCCTGTGATACCTTACTCACAAAAGACGTCATAGAGCGGTATAAATTTGCTAATACTGTCACGCCCCAAACTCCCGCAAGCCCAAGAGTCCCCGCTGAACGTGAAATCACCACGTTGCAGCTCTTCCGCGGGACAATCGTTCTATTCGGGACGTGATGCCGTACGAGCCTGGAGTTGCACTCGTACAAGGCGATGTTGTTAAACACGAAAGTTATCATCGAAACAACCAAGTTACAGCGGAAGCCAATTGTGTACCAAGCACACATCAGAGTATACGCAGCGAAGCTCACGATAGGGTCCAAATGAGATGCCCCGAGTCAATGCCACAAAGGCGATGCCACGGAGACGATGAAATAACTCTTGCTCTTTCTCTAGCCCACAAGGTACTTACAGTTCATACATCTTGTCCCGTATATCCAAGCAGCGCCACTACGTCTGTGTACCTGAAATATTGCCCACAAACGTGGGTCAGTACACAACCGTACTGGTGAGCGGGGTAACCCACTCGTCTAAGCCGACACTAAGTAAAGTAGTGAATGCACACAGTTAAATGGTGATCTTTCTAGTTGAATCCTAGATTCGTTTCATGGCATATGGATGACATGTTAAGAAAAGCAGTAAAGCAGTTTAAGCATGCAAGCATTCATTCTCAAACCAAACGACAAGCAGTTTATATATATATCCGACCCATCTAACTCAATGCCATCGCTTGCACGATAACATATCGAACCATCAGTCTCGCCTCAATATCCATCCTCAACCAACAGTTTATATCCCAATCTCGAGTGCACACTCTTGCCGAGGCAAGGTGGCCGTGCCTACACGAAAGCCAAACCAACAAAAGAAAAGCAAGCCAACTCTTATCTATATGAAGTCACTGGCAGAGCCATAAAGGACATATCTCAAGCATTACGGCGCGCCCTATCAGCCCGGGTAGCAAGCCCCGCTGGAGGTCCCGCAATGCATCGCGACTGAACGCGAATCAAATGTTTCCCTCCGGATCGAAACGGCTCCAGTGCCCCGGATAAAAACCGTTTCGGGGAAAGTGCCAAACCTTTGCACATGTTGTCCGTGACATGCAGACACACGTAGGTATGACGAGAGGATCGAACATTCTCGCCCCACCAGGCGATCCTAGACTCGTTCCATCGATAAACCCAACCGAAGTATCCATAACCATTCTTCCAACATATTCCCAAGGATTCCAAATCTCGACCTCAATATATATATCCCAAGGCACCAAAATACCCATATGCACAATCTCTCAAGTTGTGCCCAAGTTATGCCCACACTTCACATTGCCGCTTCCCAACACAGTGTTTCACATTGGGTGCAACACCCCACACTCCGAATAATCCCGTGGCACAATGCCCCAACAGTGGCCCAATACCCTCGCCGATGCAGTTGTTCGGTTTCGAACCACAACTGCTCGCTTTGCAAGACAAAGCGACCCAGTGATACTCGTGCACGGATGCACGCTCGCTCGCCCGAATTCCCGATATTCCCATATTTCCATTTGCCTCAAAGTATCCTTCCAACTCGTATATTTCCAACCGTCCAAGCATAATCCCAAGTATCCAACCGATCGCCTCAAACGTATAACCCAACTATCGCATCCAACTATCCAACGCGTAAACCATTCAAGCCACAATCCTACCAAGCCAACGACGCACACTCTATGCACGCCTCAGTGTAGTGCTTCCCGATGTTTCAGCCCAAGTGTACAAGCCATTACGTGTTTTCCATATTATTAGGCATGAAGGAGTAGAGGAGAAGGGAAAGAGCCCACTCACAATGTTCGAATCCGTTAGGCATCCTGTCCTGCCGATACGGCCAATCCCTTGAACCCGTGGTCCGATGCAAGCGCGATCTACTCAACTGGTATGACCGTGCGAGCAGGCCGTGCTCTCCAAATCATCCGACCGATCGGACTAAGGAAGACGGCATTATCGTTTCCATCCAGCTATTCAGTACTGTTCTGAACGAACACCTGATTTCCATCGATCCCGCTAGCCATCTGCACATTGAAACCAACTCGATTAATCCTACTTCCCGAAATCCAACAATTCAAATGTAACCAGCGTTTGATTTATTCAGTCCGACTCAGCGTAACGCTCCGAGCGGTTGCGGGGCGTTACATAATATACCACTTAGAATCAGGTTCGTCCACGAACCGTGCTGGTACTCATTCCTTACTAGCATGCCACAATCCAATTCCATAGATCTGCTCTATGCAACTCTCATATTCACTATTTCTGACACGACATCTCGTTCTGCTGAGCGCTCGAATAAATTTTCACGAATTCCCACATCCTCCTTGCAGCTCAACACGAATTTCTCGTATCGCTTAGTTTTGGATCGTACCCGTATTTAAGGCGTCCCTAAAATACATGTATTTCAGCCGAACTTTGCGATAGCAAATTTGAACAAGTTACAAGGGTATCTTTATGTTCGAGGCGTCCATATGCTTTGCTCCCAATTGAACCAAACACAATTCCATTCCAACACATTCACTTGAGAACTATTCTCAATTATGCAGATTTTCCACCGACTCAATCAGTTCGTGTTCCAACTCAATCCATCCAACTATTTCTGAAAATCAGTACTAGCAATATCTCGAAATATATCTCATGCACCAAGCGATCATCTCAACTGATCTACCCCAGCTATGCGACTTACCCAAATATCAACTTTGCTTAGATCAGTTCAGTCCAACACATTTCCTGCCATCTCAATATCTCACAGGATGAACATCTATATTGAGGTTCGTGTGATCCACGAAGATCTCGTCGCCACGCCAAAGGGATTTGTGTCGCCACGATTTCAACGTGGACACACTCGCCACAATTCTTAGGTTGCGCATGAAATAGTTCTTCGCGCTGCTTCCACTGCCTCGAAGCATAGGATATCACCTTCGCCTTCCGAACGAGCACGCTTCCCAGACTAAGTTCCGAGACATCTTGTAAATCTGAGGCACATCTGTCCCTTCCAGTATTCGCAAAGATTTGATTTGAACGAGCCGCCACAGTCGTTCATTCATATAAATGCTATTCCCTTCCAGAGCACGATGAGTCAGAGGCGATGCTATCTACAAAAATCTGTGACTCTGAATCTCATCAGTTGACTAGGCTACCTCCACCATCGCTTCGATCTTCCGGCTGCATCTTCAGCTGAAGGCTATCCCAAGGATCTCTCAAATCCAACACTCAGTCAATAAGCCAAAAATCATTGCTCACATCTGCCCTCGACGCATTCCCAAATACGCCGCCTCAAGGGTCATTCTATGGGTCTACCATATTCATATCCGATTCGACGGGCAATGTCGCTTAGGGTCAGCTGTCCCGAAGCTACGCTCAATAATTGTAATCATCACGATGGACAGTTACTATAAACTATGCTATATCTCATCTGCAAATTCGAATCAAAATTCCAACCATCCCATCCGAGCGAACTCCCGAATCCGAGCAATGTGCTCGTTGAAACCGTCTACCATCAATCCGTCGTTCTGTCCTGAATCCATCAAATTTCCGAATTGCATGTTCGATTCTCGCACTACAAATTGCAATGATTCTCAAAACCCAAGACTTGCCCAAATTCACATCCGTTTGCCACGTCCCACCTTGCACTTCCAACTTACTCGAGCAGCACAGTGATTCGTTCCGACGTTGCTCCCACATTTAGCTATCTTCAGAAATCAATCCGCCAAAATCTTTTTGCCTTCCCTTGTTGTCACAATCCGTCCACGTCTTTCCAAAGAATCCGTTTATTATCGTTGTACCATTTTGCCCAAAATTTCATCTCCGCTAAACCTGATTCAACTTCTCGAGCAACAATATCCAAAATCCTTCAAGTTTGTGCGAATCAATCGCATTGCCCTCCAAGCCAAGTTCGTGTTTCAATGCTCAACCAACAGCTCAAATGCGTTGCCCAAAATCGTAGTTCGTGCTCGCTATCATTCCGATAATCCCACCACTTTGCTCAAGCATAACCCAAATGTTCGTTCCGGTTCCGCCCATCATTTAAGCCCAATGATACTTCCATTTGCACGACTCCGTCCTTGAGTTCTCAAGTCTAATGTATCGAAGGATACCCGAGTCAAATTCCATTGCACCATATACCACTTGGAAATATAGTTGCCCTCGTGCAAAATCTGCGTCAACCAGCGTCTATCCCAAACCGACTATTCCGAGGTGATTCTGCCGAATCATAACTCAATATTCGCTTGCTCCATTTTTACTTTTTCCAACTCAATCGATTTGCACCAACTGACTTGTATTCGTTATCCGAGTCCGTTCAGGCAATTCCAATAGATGTCCAACCAAAATATTTCCAATGCCTTGCTTAACACATTTGATCCCATATACCACTTCGAATCAATTCGCTACTCACATTACGTTTCCTTTCACGAATCCGAGATCCGTTCGAACCATCCCTTAGGTGTGATCATGCCATTCCCATCTTAAGTCTGACACAAAAACTTAGCCAATTCTTTAACCATCAATCTCGTTAGGCAACTCATGCTATGTTCCATTCTCACTGCTCCCAGCTATTCTCAAACCGCCTGATACTTTCGCAACACAAGCAATCGTGCAACGATTGTATTCCAAGTAGTCCAACCCAATACCCAACGGTTCCACACCTTTATTGTACGAGCAACTCATGCCAACCTATCTGATATTTCTCAAGCCAACTCAAATCTGCCCAATCGATGCGCCACAGCCAAAATTCCAACTTCTATCCAACACAATCGCTTGACGAGCAACTCGTGCAATGATCTAATCTCTTCGAATGTTTCTACCCAAAACATGCTGCATAACCAAATCTCGTTAGCCAACCAACTGATCCATTGAGGCAATCAGAATCTCCCAAATGATAAGCCAAGCCAACCCAACGAAAGCCCACACTTGTTGCACAAATGCAAAAACGCCAACCAACTTGCTGCACGAATGCAACAACGCCTAACGAGGCTAAGCGATCCTACGAAAACCAACCAAGGCAACCCAACACAGAATAACATGCAGCCAAAACCAGCAATAAATAGACTTATTGCATGAAACATCCGATGCGGCACTGAGTAGAGTCAAGAGCTAAACGACACGCGGAAGCTATTTAGAGTTTGTGATGAAGCGAAGAACCAAGTCCGAAGAAATGAACCGGGCGCTCTGATACCAATCTGTCACGCCCCAAACTCCCGCAAGCCCAAGAGTCCCCGCTGAACGTGAAATCACCACGTTGCAGCTCTCCCGCGGGACAATCGTTCTATTCGGGACGTGATGCCGTACGAGCCTGGAGTTGCACTCGTACAAGGCGATGTTGTTAAACACGAAAGTTATCATCGAAACAACCAAGTTACAGCGGAAGCCAATTGTGTACCAAGCACACATCAGAGTATACGCAGCGAAGCTCACGATAGGGTCCAAATGAGATGCCCCGAGTCAATGCCACAAAGGCGATGCCACGGAGACGATGAAATAACTCTTGCTCTTTCTCTAGCCCACAAGGTACTTACAGTTCATACATCTTGTCCCGTATATCCAAGCAGCGCCACTACGTCTGTGTACCTAAAATATTGCCCACAAACGTGGGTCAGTACACAACCGTACTGGTGAGCGGGGTAACCCACTCGTCTAAGCCGACACTAACTAAGGTAGTGAATGCACACAGTTAAATGGTGATCTTTCTAGTTGAATCCTAGATTCGTTTCATGGCATATGGATGACATGTTAAGGAAAGCAGTAAAGCAGTTTAAGCATGCAAGCATTCATTCTCAAACCAAACGACAAGCAGTTTATATATATATCCGACCCATCTAACTCAATGCCATCGCTTGCACGATAACATATCGAACCATCAGTCTCGCCTCAATATCCATCCTCAACCAACAGTTTATATCCCAATCTCGAGTGCACACTCTTGCCGAGGCAAGGTGGCCGTGCCTACACGAAAGCCAAACCAACAAAAGAAAAGCAAGCCAACTCTTATCTATATGAAGTCACTGGCAGAGCCATAAAGGACATATCTCAAGCATTACGGCGCGCCCTATCAGCCCGGGTAGCAAGCCCCACTGGAGGTCCCGCAATGCATCGCGACTGAACGCGAATCAAATGTTTCCCTCCGGATCGAAACGGCTCCAGTGCCCCGGATAAAAACCGTTTCGGGGAAAGTGCCAAACCTTTGCACATGTTGTCCGTGACATGCAGACACACGTAGGTATGACGAGAGGATCGAACATTCTCGCCCCACCAGGCGATCCTAGACTCGTTCCATCGATAAACCCAACCGAAGTATCCATAACCATTCTTCCAACATATTCCCAAGGATTCCAAATCTCGACCTCAATATATATATCCCAAGGCACCAAAATACCCATATGCACAATCTCTCAAGTTGTGCCCAAGTTATGCCCACACTTCACATTGCCGCTTCCCAACACAGTGTTTCACATTGGGTGCAACACCCCACACTCCGAATAATCCCGTGGCACAATGCCCCAACAGTGGCCCAATACCCTCGCCGATGCAGTTGTTCGGTTTCGAACCACAACTGCTCGCTTTGCAAGACAAAGCGACCCAGTGATACTCGTGCACGGATGCACGCTCGCTCGTCCGAATTCCCGATATTCCCATATTTCCATTTGCCTCAAAGTATCCTTCCAACTCGTATATTTCCAACCGTCCAAGCATAATCCCAAGTATCCAACCGATCGCCTCAAACGTATAACCCAACTATCGCATCCAACTATCCAACGCGTAAACCATTCAAGCCACAATCCTACCAAGCCAACGACGCACACTCTATGCACGCCTCAGTGTAGTGCTTCCCGATGTTTCAGTCCAAGTGTACAAGCCATTACGTGTTTTCCATATTATTAGGCATGAAGGAGTAGAGGAGAAGGGAAAGAGCCCACTCACAATGTTCGAATCCGTTAGGCATCCTGTCCTGCCGATACGGCCAATCCCTTGAACCCGTGGTCCGATGCAAGCGCGATCTACTCAACTGGTATGACCGTGCGAGCAGGTCGTGCTCTCCAAATCATCCGACCGATCGGACTAAGGAAGACGGCATTATCGTTTCCATCCAGCTATTCAGTACTGTTCTGAACGAACACCTGATTTCCATCGATCCCGCTAGCCATCTGCACATTGAAACCAACTCGATTAATCCTACTTCCCGAAATCCAACAATTCAAATGTAACCAGCGTTTGATTTATTCAGTCCGACTCAGCGTAACGCTCCGAGCGGTTGCGGGGCGTTACAAATACTGCTACACTTCATGCGTGTCTTGTGTAGGAATTAATGTCCGCCAAAAATGGAAGCAGTCGCACGTTGACCATATTTTCCGTAGCGTCGGGGAATAAAAAAGCACCGCATAGACACAATAAGTAAGCCCTGGTGCAACATATTATCTGAAAATATAATTGAATATTCATACCATTTATATTAAATAAATATTGACAATAATTAATACATGTAAATAATTACTCGCGAATCATCGACAGGAACTTTTGTAGACCCGATATGATCAACATGCATGAAAGTTGACCGGAGCCAAGTGAGTTTGACCGTGCTGGTTTGTCCCATGTCAGAGGGGGGCTCCACACCGAGGTATTCTCTGATGAGCTATTTTGCTTCAATTTTTTCGTCGAAATATATAGGAAAACCGTCGATAGGTAATCCTAGAATCTGTGCCACGTCTGCTAACGTGATCGTCATCTCCCCGAATGGTAACTGAAATGTGTTGCGTGTTGGCCACCATCGCTCAACGATACTTAATATCAGGTCTCTATCGTGACGCTTCATTCGTATAGTGTCAACATATTGAAAACCAAAAGCCTCCACCAACATATTTTGTGCTTCAGTCAACTCCCATGATGTCCGCCATTCACCATGCTCTCTTAATTTTACATCTGGATAATCATAACGCTATAATATATATATATCGTTAGTACAATATAATACACTTAAAAATAATAATATATGGCCTATGTAGGGGTTACATTACCGGTCCTGCAAAAACCAGACTAGAAATGTGAGACTCTCATTCATGTTGAATTGTCGGAGTTGTAGGTCCACCGGGTATGCGTCCGTCATTTTGAGAAGTCATCTGTATATTTGAGAAACTTTTCTTCTCTAATGTGAGAATGAATCTACTTCTGTGATGAATTCTTATGTGAGAATGAATTTGCTTCTGTGATGAAATATTTTTGTGAGACTATCTTTCTGTTCTTATAGGTTTTTTCAACACATTAAATGACAAAAATGTTTCACATGATATGGATTCATATGAGGAATCACGGATTCAATTGGGAAATAAGATAAGGGAAAAGAAGTCAGGGGAATAAGACAAGGGAAAAGAAGTCAGGGGAATAAGACAAGGGAAAAGAAGTCAGGAGAATAAGACAAGGGAAAAGAAGTCACGGGTGGGAAAAGAGAAAGAGTCACGGGTGGGAAAAGAGAAAGAGTCACGGGTGTTCACTGGTGGGAGAGAGAGGGAGAGAGGAGAGGGAGAGGGAGAGGGAGAGAGACAGCGGGAGAGGGAGAGAGGAGAGAGACAGCGGGAGGGGGAGAGAGGAGAGGAGACAGCGGGAGAGCGGAGAGGGAGAGAGAGGAGAGCGGGAGAGGAAGAGGGAGAGAGAGAGAGAGAGAGAGAGAGAGAGAGAGAGAGGGGAGAGAGACAGCGGGAGAGAGAGAGAGAAGAGAGGGAGAGGGAGAGGGAGAGAGGAGAGAGACAGCGGGAGGGGGAGAGGGAGAGAGGAGAGGAGACAGCGGGAGAGCGGAGAGGGAGAGAGAGGAGAGACAGCGGGAGAGGGAGAGGGAGAGAGAGAGGGGAGAGAGACAGCGGGAGAGAGAGAGAGGAGAGAGGAGAGAGGAGAGGGAGAGAGGAGAGAGGAGTTTGAGAAGAGGGGAGAGAGAGAGAGAGCAGTCTGAGGAGAGAGAACTGCACGGAAAAAAAAATATTATATAGAAAACGCCCTTAAAGGGCGTTTTCCCTGGGAAAAACGCCCTTCCTAAGGGCGTTTTCCATATAATATTATTTTTTTTTTTTTTTCGTCAGAGAGTGCGCGGGAGAGGATAAAATATTATTTAAAAAAATTATAAAAAATTGCAAAACGCCCTTTCGCCCTTTGAAAGGGCGTTTTAGCTTAAATATTTTTTCTTTTTCAGAAGAGGAGAGAGAGATAGGAGAGAGGAGATAGAGAGAAGCTTAAAATATTATTATAAATTATAAAACGCTCTTCGTAAGGACGTTTTACGTATGTATTAATTTTTTTTTTTCTGCTCCGTTAACGGAGTTATTATGAGATAAACGGAAAAGCGTAAAACGCCCTTTGGAAGGGCGTTTTAATGCTTTTTCTGTAAATTTGAAAACTTCGTTGCTTTTTTTATAAATATATTAAATATTTATGCTCTGAGTGAAATTTTTCGTTTATAAAATTGTTGAATAACAGTATCATTCTTACTATTCACAAGCGAATCATTAAAAGATGAATGCCTCTTTATAGGGAAAAAAAAGAAGAAGGGAGTGATGGCAGCAACCAAAGAAAAGAAAGGAGAGAATAAGAGGAAAGACCTCCGAGGAGTCCAATACCGAAGCCTACGCCGCATCCGGCGCCGATTCCCATGGCGGGACCGAGTTTTCCGACATCCTTCGACTTCACTACGGGGAGGGGGAGAACCCACACCCAACCCCTCTGGCTCTCTCCCTTCATGTCATCAAACCCCCCTCCCAACTCGATTCTTCCTTCCTTCCGGATAACAACTTTAAGGACTCTTAACGGGTCGGATCCTCCAGGGGACCGCATCGTAAGAGCATCTCCAAGACTCAACCCTATTGTCTTGGTTTTGAGTTGTGATTTCTACATAGCATAAGATACAGGACACAAGACAGTGTCTTTACTATATGGCTGGATTAAATTTACATGGTTTTGTGTTGTGATTTCTCCATAGCATAAGATACAAGACAGTGTCTTTACTATACGGCTGGATTAAATTTACATAGACAATGAGATAAAAAAGTGTTCTCCAATACAAAAGTATTGAAAAGGCAATAAAAATTATTTGTTTCCAACTTCCAAGACAACTTTTTTACTTCTTTCTTTTCTATAACTTTTTTTTAGAGTCCATTTTTGTTCACACACCAATACCATGGTGTTTGTTCACCCCTCAATCGGGAGGAGCCATGTGGCAACTAGAACCACTTTGGAAGTGGTTTTGTGCACTCCCAAAATAATTTTCACTCAAGATTTGTCACATGGCTCCTCCAGATTGGGGGTGAACAAATACCATGGTATTGGTGTATGAACAAAAATGGACTCATAAAATCGAAAGAACAGTTCAAATTTAGACAACTTTTAAAAGTATGGGGAAGGATACTATCAAAAGCGGTTTGATTCCAAACCTATTAGACAACACCGACATATACGGATCCTTTGAATTCAACTTTGCATTTTTCTGATTTAGTTTCAAAAGTCCAGTGTATTATTTAGCTATTTTTACTCTGATGCTTCAAAACGTTTCAAAAATGAACCGTTTAAGCCGTTTATAAATATTTAATAATTTATTTAAAAAATTAATATTACGAAAAATAATTTATTGTAAAATAAATAAATTATTATAAATAACATTACGAAGAATTGAACTTAATCCTTCAAGAATAATGCCTCACACCTTAACCACATGAGCTAGAAGATATGTTTAATTATAGTTATATAATATTATGTAGTTAAATAATTAGTTAAAATTTATTTAATTTTTAATTACGTGAGGATATACATACAGCTTAGACGAATAATCTTTTTATTTTTTTATTAAATTTTTTTACATAATAATAAAAATATATTTAAATATTTAAATAATTTGTAATAATATTAAAAAAAATATTTTATGTGAAACGTACGTGCATTTACTATTCTATATAAGAGAACATCATCATTCAAATCTTTTTGTGAATGAATTAATAAGATGTAATGCATTTTTATATAGTAAAGGATAATGTAAGTATATAACATATTTCGCTAGGATTGCTTCAATTTGTCCCATAGTTTTTATTTGGATAAAGGGTTGTTTGGTTTCCTCAAGTGAGCATGAAGTTTAGGACTTTTTGCATATGCTTCTTTTAAAAACTCAACAATAGAGCCTTTCTTAGAAAAAAATTATCTCAAAAATATAATTTTTATTTAAAGATTAAGTCAAAATGGGTCTCATAATATTACAATATTTTTTTATTAGTTGTATATAGAAGAAAAGGGAAAAAAGAAGAAGCTTTCTTACTATAAGAAGTAGGTCGAGAATAAATATAAAGATTAAAGATCATTATCACGTTGACACACAGGATAAATATATCCATCTAAATTAAAATCCAAATCCCAATGACAGCGCTACATTAAATAGTGCCAACTGCCATGTTTGGCTCCGCAATCGGTGTTCAATATGCTAACAAACAAAGGCCACGTGGCATCCAAAGCAAGAAATAATTTATTACACATGTAAAAAGGTCAAAAAAAAAAATTAGTTACGTACACTTTATTTGCCATACCTTACGATGTATTTCAAGAATTTTTCGGAATGTATAAATCTTTTAACTCTTAACGAAATTCGTTTATGGTCGACTGTCAATCCATTTGAACCAAATTTTTTGATGAAAATAGCTCTTCTCTTCATGTATTGTCTTCTCCTTTCCTTTTCGTCACTGTTCCTCTCCCTACCGCGCCGTGCAGACCCTTTCCTCGCCTCCAACAGTTGCCCCCCATCGTGCTGACCCCTCCCAGCCCTCGTCCCGCCATTGATGTTGCTGCTCTGTGTGCCCCCCTCCGTTGCCGGGGAAGAGGGGGTGCTGTCGGGGGCAGAGGGAAGGGGAGAGAAGAAGGAAGGGGAGGGAGGAGTGGGGACAAGCGGCGAGGACGAGCTGCGTGGAGAGGCTACATTGGCGGGGAGGCGGGGAGGGGATCAGCGGTGGGGGGCAAGGAAGGGGACAACGACGGAGAGTGAGTCTGCACGGCACGGCGGAGAGAGAAACAAATGTCACGTCCCGATCTCCCGCAGGAACCGGCCGTCCCCGCTGGGCACGAATCACCGCGTCAGCGCTCCCGCGGGACGATCGTTTCCATCAGGACGTGATGTCGTGCGAGCCTGAGATTGCGTCCGCACAAGGCAACATCGTTAAAGTTGTGGCTATCATTGAATCGATCGAGTATGCAGCGGAGGGACAGTGTTGCAAACAATAAATCCATCTGAGTAAACGGAACAAATCACAGGGCATGAGGTTCTCTGAATACAATGGCATCATTCCATACATTATGTTCCTCTATACAAAAGCAGCTCAAAGCAATCGATACGGCTCAAGGCATCAAAATCAGATCTCCGGGTCCTGGGGATGAGGCACGATTACCGCTTCCTCGGACGATCCAGCACCTGCGAACAAGCAAACTGTTGATGGATCAACACTTTGGAGAAAGTACTGGTGAGTCTAAAATCAACGAACAGAAGCAAACATTCACTAAAACCAACACTTAGTAATTATGTTATAAAATATTACATTACTAATGATCTTTCTAGTTTTACCTAGGTTCGTTACATGCAGCACAAGTACGGAGTCATATTATTTCTTTTTTGAAACATCTTTGAAAACATAGTTCATGTTCGATTCATATAAGCGCACAAGACAAGCCGATTATTCTACTATCAGGGTGTGCGCAGCGTGTCTCGTGAGCTATACTCAAAGACTCTAGGGACAATGGACCATCCAGGAACTATCCTTCTATCAAGCAAACACGATGAACTATCTATATGCTTTCGGTCCTCGAGAAACTCTGGATCAGTAGCGGTAACCCAGCTAACCAATGACCATTTTATCTGATTCTATTAACAGCTGTGACTCATGGTTTAGCAGCTGTGACTCATGGTTGCTATTCAAACATTATAGCAACCGTGACCAAGGTTCAGCTCCTCACTAATAGCCACTGTCTGACCGATACAAATGCATAAAATACTATCAGATAAACTCTATGATGTAGACGAAATGAACAAGCAGACCATCTATCTCTTCTCATCTATCTCTGTGCGGATTGACCACCATACCTCTGAACAAGTTCAAGCACGATGTGGTTCTATCAAAATACAAGCGATATGGAAACATGTTTAAGCAATATCTTACTCTTCTTATTAGCATTGCAAGGTTCTCTATTGACAAGCATTCAAGTTCTAGCTAAATATGCAGTTCTATTATCCATGTAACGGAAACAATAATCTTCTTATCAACATGCATTATAAAACTCACATTCATTATTAAGACGTGCAAGAATCAGAGAACGAAGTTTTGCCCACTCACCAAGATCAGTTATCTTCTGGTTCAACAATGAGCTCTTAAAAAAGATATCATTTTTGAGTCAGCAAATTGATATCTCTTATACGTTAGTGCCAATGCGAAGTGGAGTACAACAACAGAGGGAAGACGAAGAAGAAAACAGTAAATGAGGAAGACAGAAAATTTTCGTCCAAAAAATTGAAACAAGTGGATTGATTAGTCATGGACACAATAAAACATTGTTACATAAAGTAAAAGTAAAGTAGAGGTAACTCAAAAATCAATAGCTAAGTTTATGACGAACTAATTCAGAAACAGAATTAATTCCGCTCTATAAATACGCTACTCCAACAACTTATCATTACTCTCTCTCTCTCTCTCTCTTCGTCTCCAACTCTTCTCTCTCTCTTTCGATCAATCGGCAATGGCGGCTCCGTTGGTTGTGTCGTTCGGTGAGATGCTGATCGACTTCGTCCCCGACGTGGCCGGGTTGTCTCTGGCGGAGTCCGGCGGCTTCGTCAAGGCCCCCGGCGGAGCTCCGGCCAACGTCGCCGTCGCCATTACCAAGCTCGGCGGGAGATCCGCTTTCGTCGGAAAGGTTCGTTTCTGTACGTCAAAGCATTCGGTTCCCTTTTTTGGATCCGGTCACTGCCGGTGGGTTTTCGCTGATCGCGGGGGACCGCTCGATTAGGATCGGACGGCTGGGGAAGTGGGGAGAGGGTTGGTGGTGTTCAGTGGGGCCCACCGGTGTCGAAAGCTAAAGAATTTATCCCTTTCTATTTATAATGTCACTCTTATTTTTTTTATTGTTCACGCTGACGCCGCGCGGTTGTGTGATGGGAGGGGGTGGGGTTATCGGAGGACTGGCGTGGGAATAGGACGAGACGGCAGGGTTTGACCGGACGTCTCCAATCCTTAAGTATATATTATTATTATTATTATTATTTTATTTTATTTTTCAACTGACGGTGCTGGAACCTTTTATGAACATTGTATTGCATATATTTGGACTCAAGTTCTTTAATTTCTATCATTTATAAATAGAAGAAATAATAATACACCTCCGTGATTTGATACATTGATCTTTTAACATCCAGTCGAGGTCTTATATCTTAAACACAAGAGTCACTAGAGTTCTATTCTAAGTATATATTATTGTAATTGAATTTAAAAAATTATTGGTGATTTTATTTTATATTTTGTAAGATTTTTTTCTTCTTATTTTTTCTTTTCAAGATAATATTATGTTATATTACATTAGTTTAAATTTAAATGCAGTAGATTAGTTTCCATTGAAATTATGGATTAGCTAATTAACCCTAATTTTTTTTAATTATAAAGTTAGAACTAACTTGTCTTCTAACTTTAATTTTAATTTATTAGATGAGATTACATTGTGTATAACTTATTAATTTATAAATGAAATTTTAGATATAGATTTTTTTTGGGAATAATGTATCAAACAAATGAATGAAACATAATTTAAACATAAAATTGCTGGATAACTTTCACATGCAAAACACAGCTTTTATTACATGGCCCAACAATTTTCCGATTTACAAAACAAAATCCCAAAACTCTCTTTTTTTTTTTTATAAAATCCCAAAACTAATTTTTTTTATCAAGGCTAAATCCCAAACGTTGCTGCACCATCTTGAAAACTTGGTTCAAGTTTCATTCTTGTCCAATAACAGTTGTGATCCAAACACCCATCTATAAATCTATTTTGTAGCATATGACCATCAAACCAAAAAGATTAAAGAACAAAAAGATTAGCCATCAGACCATATGCAACCCAACATAAGATCTTTCATAAACTTTGTTTGATAACAGTGGTAATCCAAACACCTAAATATAAATCTATTTTGTAGCATATTGGATTATTTGGGGTTTTCCGCTTCTCATCTCTCCGTAGTAATTTTTTGTTGTTTTTGATGCATCAATGAACTATTGGATTCTTCCTGCTCAAATGAAAAATGCCTTGATTAAAAAAACCAGAAACATCTAAAGTAGACCAATATTTTATTCGTTTCAAACAAGTTTTCCTCAAGTACAACGGAAGTATTCTCCAACTTTTTCTAAAGAAGTAAATCTTTTGGAAAAAGAAGGTAGGCATCTGATAGTGTTCCCTTCAACTGTGTTTGCTCCAATTAAATAGGATTGGTATCATTTAGTAGTTTCAGAATGTTTGATTGGTTTCAAACATCTAATGTAGACAAATATATTTTATTGGTTTCAGAATGTTTTGATTGGGCGCAAGTATTCTACAACTTTCTTAAAGAAGAAAGTTGGTGAGTATATCTTTTGGAAAAAGAATGTAGGGATCTGATAAAGAGTTTTCTTCACTGTGTTTGTTGCAATTAAATAGTATTGGTATCATTTAATAGTTTCAGAATGTTAGAAAGATTGAGTAATTTCTGGATAATCATCAATGACCACTACTTTCCCATCTACCGTCATCATTGGCCAACTACTTTCCCATCACTGGCCACTACCTTCTGCTCACTGGCGTCTCCTTTGGACAGCACAAATTGTTTAGGCACGTGCACTTTTTGCTGTGTTGAAATAATATCCTTGTTGTTGTAATGTTCGTCTTACTGTTTAAGATGGTTATGACGCTAAATCCCACCGACTAATAAACATAAGAGTCAACTTTCAATAAGGCTGTGTTTGGTAACTGTGGGGGTGTGAATTCCCCGCTTCACAGCAAATTGAAGCGTGGGAGAGAAGTGCCTTTGTTTGGTAGGTGGGGGGACCAAAAAAATGGTAAAAGTTACAGGCTCAGACTCTCAGTTCCTGTCGGAGGAAAAGAGGAGGGGTATAGCCGGCTGTTACATCCACCTTTGGCCACTGGCCCCTTGATGTGGTTGGTTTCCTCTGTTTTTTATTTTATTTTGGGCTTTGCTATGCCTACAACCAAATGCGTACAACCATGCTTACACGTGACCGGCCTCCATATGGGGAGAGAGATGGGGCCGGGTGGGAACCATATAGGGGGGGGGGGGCATTTGGTTGTAAACTTAGCATTTTTCTTTTTATTTATTGATAATGGATAAGTGATTTGGTATAAAAAATTGATAAAAAAATATTGTAGATCCAGTACAAAAAATATTGTAGATCCAGTACAAAAAATTGTTGTTTTAGGTATTAAAACTTCACAAGTGATTAGGTATATAAAAAAAAATTAGCATTATTCACACTAATCTTCCATATGTTTTATGTTTGTTATACGGGACTTTTCTTATTTTGAAAACAATTACAAGGACCTCCCTATGCTTTATGTTTTAAGGGTAGTTAGTGTAACAATCATTTACATAAAACATAAAAAATATAAAACATAGGGGAGGTCCGTATAATAAACATAAAACATAGAGAATGTTAGTGTAATTATTTTCAAAATAAGGGAGGTCTGTGTAATAAACATAAAACATAGTGTAAATAATCCTAACTTTCTTGTATAATCACTTATGAAATTTTTGGTTGCTAGTCATTGATTAAACTAACTAATAACTTATCAAAATTAATTAATATTTTAAATATAATTTTGTACTCTTAATTAGTGTTTCCGGTTAGTACATAAAATTTATTTATATTAATTTATTACATGTTTTTTGACTTATGTAGCATGACCACGAATACGACACGATAAACAAGGACACGATGAACATTAGGTATATTTTGGAGTGACATATACCTATTTGTTCAATTTTTTACTTACGTGTCCAACACGACAAATAATTTTGTATGTGTCTGTACTATCTAGATTTGGACTTAATAAGTTTGGATGAACTAATTATTAGTAATTAATTTATAAATATGATAGTTAATTACTAAATAAGATAATTTACTTGTTCTATTATATAATTAGGATAGTTAATTGTTATCTTAATTTATTAAACTATTTAATTTATTAAATTATTATGTGAGTTAATTATAATTTTATAATATACTCTTCCACTTTCTATTTTTTACTTTTTTATCTCAACCAAACGCATTTGTCCTCTACTAGAAAGTTGATGTATTTCCATATGAATTCCATCAATGAAAGTACAAATTTAAAACTTTTCACACTTACGATTTACCAAACAGTCTCTAAGAGAAAAGTCTCTAGGAGAATTTGCCTGCCATATATGCGGACTTTTTTGTTCATTGTCTACATCCATGTATAAACTGTGTGTTTAGTTGGCAATGTTGTTGATTTTGATGAAAATTCGTGTAAGAATTGAACAAAGAGCAAAGCTCAATCTAATGCAACAAGTTGTAGAGAATGCAAATTTGAAGACATTCTGAAAACTGTTGAAATAATTTTTTTGTCGGAATGATGAAGATCACCATTGCTTAAACAAGATTCGACTATATTCGTCGATCTGCTCCTAAAAACCAACAAGTTTGATAGAATTTCTGGAACGTTTCTACGTCACTTGTTCGTGGGACTCTCTCTCTTGTTGTTGCTGCTCTCGAATTTTTTTTTGGAAAATGCTTGCAAGTCTCATGCACGTGCAAAAGACTAAATTTTTATGGAGGAGCCAACCCCCTTAGCTGTCATAATTTTTATGGAGGAGCCTACACACCTCTCAAATGTAAGGTAATTCAGTCTGGTTTAACTAATAAAAGACACTGGACAAATCCTAGTAGTGCTTTAGATTATTGTAAAACTATAGTAGGAAGATTTGATACAAAATGTTTCGATACTGCAAGCTAACCAGTGCAATGAAAGGGCAGTGCAATGAAAAGCACAATCAAAGAATAGTACAATCTATATCTTGGTTATCAGGTATCGACTACTCATACTAGTAGCCAAGCTTCTCTCAGATATCATAGATCCTACTATATCAACGTTGGTCTCTCTTGGATTTCACATTTATATGTAATTTTTCAGCACCGGAAGGTTTAATTCCTTTTCTTGACATTGCAGGTTGGTGATGATGAATTCGGCCACATGCTGGTTGACATTTTGAAGAAGAATGGTGTTGAGGTCGAGGGTGTGCTTTTTGACCCCCATGCCCGCACCGCTCTCGCCTTTGTTACCCTTAAGAAGAATGGTGAGCGTGAGTTCATGTTCTACCGCAACCCCAGTGCTGATATGCTGCTCACCGAGGCAGAGATCAACCTTGCCCTCATTCGTCGTGCGAAGATCTTCCACTATGGATCAATCAGCCTCATCTCTGAGCCGTGTCGCTCTGCTCACATGGCTGCCATGCGCGCTGCGAAAGCGGCTGGCATCCTCTTGTCTTATGACCCCAACGTCAGGCTTCCCCTGTGGCCCTCTGAGGATGCTGCAAGAGATGGCATCAAGAGCATTTGGACGGAGGCTGACTTCATCAAGGTAATTTCTAACAGCTAAATAGTAAATCCACCAATCAACTACCCGTTGGTACACCCCTGAGGGTGTGGTCCTGTGGTAGCATTGGTAAGGAAGAGGAGTATGTGTGGGTTTGAATCCCAGCCTATACAAAATAAAAAGAGAAATTTTGAGTTGCACCCCACTTTATTTACCATAATTCAAGGTACACTCCACTGCTTTACCATAATGTACTATCCTCCCACTTCTGTCTCCAACTAACAGTCAAAAATACCCCCTCCCTCTTCCCAGGCTGAGGAGGAGGGGCTGGTAATAATGGTGATTTGCTAGGAGTATTTCTGTCAAAAATTAATAGTCAACAAAGTTGACCATTAGTTGGAGACGGAAGTGGGGGAGATTGTACATTATGGTAAAGCATTGGGGTGCACCTTGAATTATGGTAAATAAAGTGGGGTGCAACTCAAATTTTCTCAAATAAAAAATGAGAGGGTTATTAATGACTAGAGATGGTTATTAATGACTAGCCTTATCTAATGACTAGGAGGTAGTGCTGCAAATGAGCCAAGCCGAGCCAAGCTTTTATAAGCTTGAGCTTGACTAGAACTAATCGAGCTCGAGCTTGATAAGTTTTTTTATTTTAGAGCTTGAGCTTGGCTCGAGCTTGTTTATATTAAGCTCGAGCTTGGTTTGAGCTCGAGTTTGGCTTGATAAGCAAGCTTGATAAACAAGCTCACATACATAAAATTAGAATTCAACAAAAACAAATTTAAATTTAAATAAAAAAAACAAATTGGTAGACTGCCAGCAACGAGCTCCTAAACGAGCCAGTTTACGAACCAGCCCGCAAGCTCATAAACGAGCCAGCTCGCGAGCTCAAACGAGCCGAGTACTTTTAAGCTTGAACTTGGCTCGTTTATTATACGAGTTCGAAAATGAAGATTGAGCTCAGCTTGTTTACTAAACGAACCGAGCTCAAACGAGCTTTTATCGAGCCAAGCTTCGAATAGCTCGCGAACGGCTTGGCTCATTTGCAGCCCTACTAGGGGGTTTTGAATCCCAGCCCGTACAAAATCCTAGTGCCAAGTAGCAAAGGTAGGGATGGTTATTAACGACTGCCTTATCTAAACAAAAAAAAAAACTACCAGTTAGTACAATATATCGCATATTTTATCAGGCTAGGATAGAATCGATGGAAAATGCGGGGGTGGGGGGGGTGGGTGGGGGGGGGGGGGGGGGTGTTTGGATGTGGATGGAGGGAATTGTTTTCCTATTTTGGTTAGGGAAAAATCAAGGATGGGGCAGAACAGCAACAATGCCTTCTTCCCGAATTTTTTGGGTCGGCTATTTGACTGATTGGAAGAAACCACTTGAAGGTGTTCTAATTGCTAGAACAGATTTTGCTCATGCACAACCACAAGCCAGCCATGGGTTGCGCAACCTTTTAGAATTTTCCTTACTGCATAATTGGTGATGCTCTTTTCCTTTTTTGTTGTAAGCCTTTAATTTGTGTAATTGGATGGTTCAGGTAAGCGACGATGAGGTAGCTTTCCTGACAAAAGGAGACCCAACAAAGGCGGACGTTGTCATGTCCTTGTGGTACGAGGGCTTGAAGCTTCTCATTGTTACGGATGGTGAGAAGGGATGTCGATACTTCACCAAGGTTCACTCTTCTTCTTGTATTCTGCTGCTTCTGCATTGAAGTGCAGGAACTTAATAGGCCAAGTACAGCAAAAGGTCTAGTTATGCAATCTGTAAAATGATTTAATGATCCCTCTCCAGTAACAATCTACAAATCACGAAAACTAAGTCTTGCATAATCTTTGTTCGACCCGATTTACCATGTTCCTATTTTTTTCTTCTGTATAATAGTATAATACGTTATTCTTTACATGGTTTCCCTTCTAATTGTATTCTATCATATGAACGTTATCGAATATAGGGATTCAAGGGAACTGTTCCAGGTTTTGCAGTGAATACAGTTGACACGACTGGAGCTGGTGACGCTTTTGTGGGATCACTCTTGGTGTCCATTGGCAAGGATGATACACTCTTCCAGGTACTCTCTCTCTCTGTTGTTCTTTAGGTATCCTCACTAAAGTCGGAGTATTTGGATGAGAAGTCTGTCTCAATCTTATGTTTCATGTTTGCCAGAATGAACAAAAGCTGAGGGAGGCACTTGCATTTGCGAATGCATGCGGAGCTATCTGCACGACCCAGAAAGGTGCCATTCCGGCCCTTCCAAACACTTCCATGGCTCAAGAACTTGTTTCCAAGGGTAGATAGTTCCAGGAGCTTTTCTTGATGGTTATGATGTTGCAGTCAGTGTGCCCGGGGAAATGGGAAAATTAGTATTTTCTTTCAGGCTTTATGCAGTTTCGCAAGTTTGTTGTTGTTGAATCAAAAGATTTTTTTGTTTTGTTTTATTTCAGGCTTCAATAAAAGTTGTGTGCCAGTATCATCTTGGATGTGCTATAATCTTTTGGCCCAAGCTCTCCACGGATACATTGTTTGTTACTGTGTCGTTCTCTCTTTCCTTCTGATGCAAATATTTGCATCAAGTACGTCACATGGGGCTGCGTTACACTTGTTCATATTTGTCTTGGTGCACGTACAGTCGTTCACAGCAGAGAAGAAACCGGCATTGGCCATTGTGTGTACTTTTCTAGTCCAGATATGTGTTCTGTGCTTTTGTGCAAGTTGCAGGAGCCACCCAACCATGTCAGCCGTTCCTATCCGTTTTGGACGTCTAGCAGGAAAGAGGGGACGACAAAACCAGCTACTCACAGATTCAAGCGGATCTGTTGTCCTAGATATTCTTTACCGATTCTATCACAAGCAACTTTTATTTAAAAACTAAATAATTACAAATACCAATAGTATCAGCTTGTCCTCTAATTGCACGTGTCACATTTATCGGCAGTTAGAATTGACACAAAATATCTCGTTCTGAGCTGCTTTGGATTTTTGGGGGAAATTGTTCATTGGTTGGGATGCTATCAATCTATATTCTTGGCGGTTAGAGTGAATATACTTGGATGCTATATTCTGGGAGTAGAGTTTGTTTCAAGATACCGGTTCCATACCAATTTACTTGCTGAAAATTGGATGTTAAACAATATAATGGACATATTAGAAGACATGACCCCACCCCATGAGCGAGAATTCGCTGCTGCTGCTTCTTGTTTTTTTCATTTTTCTTTTTTCAATCCAGAGATTATTGAATATAATTTAGGCGCTACTTGTGACAGTCTTGAACCTGGTTCACCCGACCCGAAACCCGATATATGGATGGTATATACTGGATATAACGGCCCGTGTAAACGAATAACCAGTTCTTTTTAAACCGATTCAGGACCGCATGCAACCCTGGTATACCATTCTTTGTGGACCAATATCCGGGCCCATTTTGGTAAATCATAAATGGTAGGAGGGAGGTAATTTGGATTTGCACTTTCAATGAAAATTCATGCAACGCAGCGTACACAAAAAATTTGTACGTATCATCTGGCATCTCAATTTTTTTTTTTTAAAAATTCATTCACTTTCTAGTCTCTTAGTAGGGGATAAATGGTATGAATTGATTTTTTTTTTCCATCTTCTAGTAGAGGATAAATGTGTTTGGTTAAAGATAAGAAGGTAAAAAAGAAAAAAAAAAAAGATAGTATATTATAATAATAGTAAAGTATAATGGGTAAACGGGATATGAGCCATAGTGTTCATTTTTCTAAATAAGTCATGCACATGTGGACCAATAGAAATGAATTCCTACATCCCATGTACACCAATGTGCACTAGTACACTCTATTCCTATTGGTCCACATGTGCATGACTCATTTAGAAAAATGAGCACTATGATTCATATTTCGTTTACCCAATTATAATTAATTTGATAGTCCTTAAATATTAATAACTTAAACAATATGTTAGCTTCGGTTACATAAAATCATACAAAGATACTTAAATGCAAAGTACAATTTCTTGATTAAAACAAATCAGAAAAATAAAAAAGATTACAAATTGATTTGCTAGAAATATACTTTTAAATAACAAAAATGCAACCAAGTTGCTAACACAATAAAAAAACGAAAAAGGCTTACTGGGATGATGACGATCACCGTTGTTCAAAGCAAGATTCGATCTTATTTTGTCGATTTGCTTTCAGGAACTAGAAGTTCACATATTTGAACTTCTAAAAGTGAGCATTCTAGAAGTTCAAATATAACTCCGGATGTCGAACGTAGCTTCGTTGTTTCACGGTTAATGCACACTCTCCTCTTGTCGCATATATGCTTTCGTCTCTACTGCAAAAGAAAAACCGAGAGCATATATATGGAAGGCAAGTTTCCCCTAGCAGCCATACCTCCCACTAAGATAATGAACGAAAAATAAGGGAATAACTCCCATTGAGTGGGTGGTTACAACAGTAACTCCAGCTAAGTTGACAGTTACAAAGGTGAAACGTCGACACTGAAGCAACCGCGTAAAATACATATTTCGTGTGAGCCTTGGTCACGCGAAACCACTTTTTTTTTGCCTAAATCCTAGTTACGCGAAACCACAACTTTTGCATGCACATAGATCATGCAGAAAATGCAACTTTTGTGTGCAGACAAGTCAAGCAGAACCGCACTGAACTGGTGTTGGACTAGCTGACCACTATGAAATAGTCAAAATCGAATAAATTGAAATTATAAAAAAAAAAAAACCAAAATCGAACTGAAATTCGTTATAATCGAAACCGAACCGAATCGAAAAATTGTTTCGGTTTATTTGATTGGGATATTTCTATTATTTAATGGGTCATGCCAAAAGTTGAGATTATTGTTAAACTATATTAAAAATTATAATTTTTTATACTCATATTTGTTGTACTTCAAAGTTGTATACAAAGTTGTATTAGCTGTTAAATTATTAATGTTGGACTTCAAAACATATGCATATGATTGTTATTTTTAAAAATATATACAAAGATATATATATTTTTTATGTATATAATTGACGGTATTTATATAATTGCATAAGTCTTATTCGATTTTAACAGAAAATAAATTTTAAAACTGAATAAAAAAATTAGTGTTTTAAAAATCAAAACTGAACTGCAAATTTTATTTTTAAGCCAAACTGAGTTTCTTAACGAATTCGAGTCAATTTTCGGTCCAAAATCGAATAAGATTACCCATGCACATCATCACGTTTGTGCTTGTAGTTGCCTTCCACTCCTACAATCCCATCACACCTTCAATTGTTTTCAACGTACAAGAAAAGTAAATTGACTTCTACTGTTTGAATGTTTTTTTTATTCGATTATATTAAGTACTATGTCCTCTGTCTAATAAAAAAAAAATCTTTATTTAAACTTCAATCCATTGATCTCTCTTAATCTACCAATGCATATTACCAGCGGACGGCACTGGTCCAGGTTAGGTCGGACAATCGTCTAGAACATTAAGAATAGAAGAACACCGACATAGATATATCTAAAATATAACTAGTATAAACCATGGACAATTTTAACACAAAAAATAGTTGCGGTGCAATGATAATCATGTTGAAGTTGCACACTAGAGTTTCTTAGTTCAATTTTTTTTTAAAAACCATACAAAAATTTTTTTTTATAGCTAAAATAGTATGTCAAGAATTTTTTATTATTATATATTTTTAGATTGAGTGATGAAACGCCAAGTCGATTGGTGATATGGAACATTTCGTCAAATCAGTTGGCGGACATACGTTAAGAATGAATTTTTTTGTTAATTTCGTCAAATTAATTGGCAAGTTTTGCTTTTGCAAGCAGATCGTCAACTCAACTGATGAGTCGAGTAATTTTTGTCAACTCAGTTGACAACCAAGCTAAATAAGCTATGACTTGAGCAGGGATAGAACATAGAAATTTAAGAAAAAATGATCGACCTCAAATGCATAAAACATGTAAATATAAACATTAAAAAAAACATACTGTAAACGTATGGCAAGATACTTGTCTAGATTATTTGTCTAAAACTATACTGGTGATACGAAGGTCAAAGTCCAAGTCTTATTTGTTCAAATATCCTAAAATAAATGTATGCACTAATTTGTATTCCATAATGCATCCATCTCTCTGTACATATGTTTATGCATACTTAATCTTATAATTTATTCTTAAGTTTATACCTATTTTTCAAATGTTTATTTGATATGGGGTTAAAAAAAACTTACATACTTTATTATCTCTGTTTTGCTTCTAAACAGAGACAAGGACCGAACTCAACTAGTTCTTGTGGTCAGTGAGAAGAGGTATAACCTTTATGGCTGGACGGATATCTCGAAATCAAACCGGGAGGGAGGTGTGGGGGCAGTGGGCCCAAATAGTATGCAACACAGCGTGCGTAATGTCTCGTGCGTATCGTCGAACATCTAAAAAAATTCAGAGAGAATGATTTGTGTCACGCCTCAGATCCAGAATACTGGAGAGCGGGGGAATGACTCAGTCAACCGCACCTTACTGAATATTGAAGTAACTCGCAATGTGTTAAGGTTGTTTAGAGACGAGGGGGGGTGCATACTACAATCAAGTCTCCTAGGGTCAAGAACTTTTATATCTCAATCATTCAATCAAGTAGCAATAACATAGAACATTTCAGAATAAGCTTTAAGGCGTCCCAAACGACGCATCAGAATATTCTAGAGTTCTAGCAATACAAGTTGATATGCCAGATACACAATCAAAAGTATACATGACAGTGAGTCAGCTGCAGTCTGAGTATAAATACAGTCATGTAGGAAATTAGTGTCCAGATTTGCCGGCTAACAGGTGCCGATTGGCTAAACTCCCAAAAGAATATAGTTTACAAAAGATGAGCAGTGAAACAAGAAATCCACTCGTGACCCTCAGCAGCCATCCTTCTAGTGCGTGCCATCAATGAGGGAGAAGTAAGCTCGATCCTCCGGTGTTGGCTCTGAACCTGGCCATGCAAAACCAGTGGAGTCAGACCCCAAATAGCAAGTAACACAAAGGAAGCACAAAATGAAGAAACAAAACCAGATCTATAGCATAAAATGCATTAGCCAACAATCAATGGCATATATCTCATTCATGACATGATACGACACCCCTTCACTAAACAAGGACATGAAGTGCCATATCATATCAAGATAGAATACGTTCCTTGATTATGGTCAAGCTAAAATATTCTGCTCGTAGTTTTATTCCACAGTTTATAGTAACACAACAGTGCAACCCAACAACCAAACAAGGACATGAGTTGAACTATCATGCCACCACAGCCCGTGTCCCTAATTCCACTCAACAGAAGACACAATACACAAGCAGAGATACAATAAGAAGAAATAATATAGCTTCAGTCCATGGAGTATCGTAACACAACGATGCAATCCAACAACCAAACAAGGACATGGGTTGAATCATCATGCCACGATAGCCTACTTTCCTGGCTAGGCATCTATATAAGCAAATTAGACGACCAATCATGTATTAAAGCTTGATATATTATCTCTGGGTTATCCCAGTAATGCAATATATGAGTATCCTCAAATCGTGCCATAATCGAGCATGGCTGGCTGAATCAATGATATACAAGCAAGAATATATGTAAATGATGCACCAGTCCCTCGTAAGGGCCCTGAGCTAATTAATAATCAGTAATAGTTCCAGGCATTCTATAGGAAAGATACTGGTTCGATCTTACAATTAAATTAGATATTGTACTCCACTAGTGCGGATGATATACAGTATCCGTTGTGGCCAACATTTACTCGCAACTAATTTAGGGTAATTCGATATGCACGATCTCGATATACCGTTTCCTCCCAATGCTCTACAATTAAATTGTCTAGTTAACCCTAGGTTAGTTAGAATCTCATGTCGTGGTCACATGAATATTCCTTCTTAGATGTTGTAACTTAAGTACGGGAACTCTTGATACGAATCCATATTGTCACTCGAAAGTTAAATTTGGATTCACCAAGTGTGATGCAACAATCAATATTATTTAGCAACGACTAAAGTCACTGTCCAACTACCAGATCCGTACATGAAAATAATAACATACATCACGTAACAGGAGTATATGGCACGACAGCTTACTATATATATATATATATTAGCACTCTCGGTACGATCAAGTGTATCAGCATATATACAATAGTTAGGGCAGGAACAAGTTCTAGTATCCAGATCATGGACAAGTTATCATATAGCAAGTTATTCAGGACATGATAGCTTAATATTGGTCGCATATAATCTGTCACTTTATTATATCGATGAATGAGAATAAGAGTAGTGCGAGAACCCCTCGAGATCAGATCCACAACCCTTAAACCAAACAAGGACTAGGGTTGCAGAATGTCACCTGAGTTGAACTACGCCTCTTATTATATCCAACGTATAATAAGGCGATCAAGGAAAAGTAAACTAATTAGCAAGTGCATATAAGGCTACATCTATAGGGCTCAACATACGCATGGAACAGTAGGCGCAAACAACAAAAACTGGGCAGTGGGGCACAAACAAACAAAAGCAAGGTTGGCGCACAAACGAACAAAACTAGGTTGGCACACAAACGAACAAAACTAGGTTGGCACACTTTGTCAAGTTGACCAACACGACGCACTTGACAAAAGTGCGCTGGCAAGAATAAAGTGTGCCTTCAAGGAAAGTGTGCCAGCAAGCTAGCTACAAGACAAAACACATAATCCGAGGTCAAAGTTCGACAGTCGGAGAGCACACAAATCAATAACACAAAAATTGTAATCCCCCTGATTTTCAAAGAATTTTAAATTGGATTTTTCTGAATTTTCTGAAATTTTCTTGGATTTTTCTGGAATTAAATTCATGTTCTTTAATTATTAAAAGATTTTTAAATGTTAATAATTAATATTAAAATATTATGAAAATAATATTTTATGGTGTAAAATAGAAAACCAGACATAGGGTAATTTTCCGGAAATTTATTGGACCCGGATGGATTTTAAAGCCCTAAATACTAATTAAATTAATTAAACCAAAATAAACCGGATTTTATTTAAATAAACCAAACCAAACTGAACCAAACCGGTTTATTTTAAAACTAATTCCTATTGGGTCGGATCCGGGTTCAATCCAGACCCGACCCGCTAGCCCAAAATCGACCCGCATATTTGATTTCGGATCGGGTCGGATCCGCCTGACCCGACCCGTCCACCCGACCCGACCCGCAAAATCCTTCTCCCTCAAACGGTCAGCCGCCCGACCCTGTCGCTTCCGCTCCGCCGGCCGCACCCACCGCCTGCTCACCTCCCCGTGCCGCCTCACCTCCGGAACGCCCGCCGCCGCCGCCCGTTCACTACCCAGCGCCGCTCCGGCTCCCCTGTCCGGCCGCCTCCCCCGTTCAACCGCCGCCGCTCCGCCTCCTTCAACCCCTCTATAAAACCCCTCGCCGAGCCATTTCTCCTCTCCTCCGCCGACGAGTACTCCGCCTCCCTCCGGCCGCTGCGCTGCTCTCCGACCTCGCCAAGCCCGCAGCAGCCCGCCCCCAGCCGAAGCCTCCCCTCTCTCCCCTCGACTTCCTCCCAAACCCGTCGCCTCCAGCCGACGAACAGCAGCAGCAGCAGCTCGAGTCCCTGAGCGCCGCCTCCCGCCTCGCCGAGGTCGCTGTCCTTCCTGCCTTGCACGCCGGCGAGCCCGACCGCCTCATCCGCCCCTGTCCCTCCGGCCCGCCGCCCTCCTCCGGCGAGCTTCGACACAGTAAACCCTAATTTCTGAATCTCGTGTCGGACACAGTATCCAGGACACAGGACACAACTCGATTTTTCGGACCACTTCAGGTACCCATAACTTTTTGACTCGTAGCTCGGAATTCGATTCCGTAAATTATATTGCGTAGCCTGTATGACCCTCTTGGTGCCCGGACAAACTGCTCGGGGCATCGCGTCCTGTGGTGATCGCACACCGCGATCCAAAAACAGAAAAAAACTAGACCCTGTTTTACCCCGGTATCGAGTACGCCCCGCCAAACGGGACGACTTGGTCGCGTGCGGTCTTCACAGATACGTGCGCGTCGTTGATACGGACGTGCGGATTTTCGCAGAAGCTGATTCGGATGTGCGTGCACACCGGAATCAGTGCGTATCCGCGAACACCGCTCAGTATCCGTACTTTCTGTTTCTAGCTGTAACTTAGTGTACACAAGTCAGATCGAGACGAAACTTGCGCCATTGGACTTGTAGCAATACGCGGGTCCTGTGAGCCAAGTTTGGTTCGATTCTGAGAACGTTGACAAAATCGCGTGTCGTGGTCCCCACAGGCTCCACCCGACGGGCGATTTTGAGAACGGCTCATCGGAATCCAATTCTGGAAGTTCCGTTGGGTTCGTATCATCGTTCTTGACCTGTTGACACTAAGTTGGACTATTTTTGAGACCTTTGACCCTGACGTATTTTTCGGTACAAAGCGGCCCACATCTGGATCCCGCCTTGACCCGAAAATAACATTTTTGCCCTTGTCTCCAAATTGGACTCAAGGACAGGCATTTCTAGCTGATTGATGTGTTCTGGACCTGATGGTGATGTCTATTTCAGCAACCGGAGTACTGCCTGGAAATCCAGCTGAAGCTCGAGCTACAACTGAAACAGGAAATCCAGGCAAGTGTACCTTGCCATAAAATGCAGTTATTGATTCATTTTAATTCTCTTGCTTTAATTTCTGTGAATGTTGTACTTGCCCTATCAAGTATTTTATACCCAGGACACCTGACACAAGGCATGATACAGAATCTTCCTGATTATTCAAGGGGGTTTGTATAAAATATAGATTTTATGACTTAAGCTTATTTCCTTAGAACATGACCGATTGCATTAATTTAATCTTACGTAACATGAACATTGAGATCTGTGACGTGAGATTCATTGGGTGGGGAGAGTATTACCATATCAAGGCTGAATATATATTATATACTGTTATCTGGAAGTGTCCTAGTCTCTGACACAGAGCTTTGGCACCTGTACTGGCCCTTCGAGAAAATACTGCTATGGTTTCTTGTCACTGATCCTGTAGTAGTCTCAGCCTGAGTATGAATAATAACTCTCACTTGCATGATCACTTAGCTAGTTTAATTATTTACCCAGATTTGTTTGATAGCAACATCGGCATGCCACTGTATTAGACTTATTAATTTTTGATGCTACTCTTGAGTTTAACATCTTGGTTGACTTGCATGTTCATTCACTGTATTATGGCTCGTATTCTTCTGTACCTTGTTACGTCCCACTGAGAACCTGGTTTTGTTCTCCAGTTATAGCAGACGAGATCTACCCTGAGGTGTACGGAACAGGGGCACTACTCGGAGCAGTACCTGAACCTGAGGACGAGGTGATCGCTGAGGACTTCTCCTGAACAATTGCTTCGCCCTGCTCAGTATTATGGCAAATAGACTTTAATTCCTGTTAATTTAAACTCTTTATTTCCTGTCTTTGAGAACTTGTGTAACCAGACTAATATCGGATTGTTCTCCGATTTTATTTACTTTGACTGTTGTTGTTTGATATTTCTTTTGATGTTATTGCTATCTTATATCTGTGGATGAGAATAGTAAAACCTTGACTGATGTAATACAGCTTAAGTATGCCCGATGGATCCATTAAATTGGGTTTGTCCATCGGTGCATGCTGCTGGCCATAATCACGCATCCAGTCCCTCGGTATTTTGGGACTGGGGCGTGACATAGTTTTTGTGGTGGCCCATGCAGGTCCACGACTAAATTGTTCGGTTTCAACTTAGGGACCGAACATGCCTGCAGTAAGAATAGGATCAGTTTTTAGGATCTCATCCACTTGCTTGCAAACGTTCTTGATATCTGTATCGTATTCGAACTAATTTTTGACTTGCATCTTGCCTTGACTCCTGTGCGCCTCTTATAGTTTATTGTTGATGCAGAGTAATGGATTCACAAGAAAATGACGGAACTCCAGCAAGAACACCAGTAGGTGCTGAAGTCATTTACGGAGAAGATGAAGTGACGCTATTGAGTGGAGATCCCTCTACTCACCGAAGCAGACAAGCAGATCCGCAATCTTCTCGATTTTGGCATGATGATATTCCACCTCCACCCCAGTTTCCTCCACAGATGCCTGCCTTTCCACCAGGCCAAGCAATGGACGGACAGCAGATGTTCCAGATATTCTACGCAATGATGCAAGCTCAGCAACAAGTTCAAACCGAAGCCCAACGTCGTGAGACTGAGTACTTGAGGAACAGCCTAGTAAATGCACTGGAGCAGACCAACCTACCAGCCAGAAGGCAACCGACGGGCTCTATCACAGACTTCCGCCAGCTAAAGCCCCGTACTTTCTCTGGCAAGGAGGGACCAACAGAAGTGCATGAATGGCTCACCAATATTCGGCATCAATTAGAAGCAGCTGAACTACCAAGAGAACGTTGGATGACCGCCGTCAGAATGCAATTGACGGACAATGCTCATCACTGGTGGCTATCCGAAGAGACCAGGCTCGGACCAGACCGAGTTACTTAGGAAGAGTTCTCCAGACTCTTCCAGGAGATGTACATACCTGCTATCGCTCGATCTGAACTTCGGGACAAGTTCAATCGTCTCACTCAGGAAGCTATGATGGTGGAAGAGTACAACGCCGAGTTCATTCGTTTGAGTCGCTTCGCTCCTACCTTGATCCCGACAGAAGTAGAGAAGGCCGAGAAGTTTTTCGACGGACTCAACATCGAACTACAGAAACTGATTGGATCTGTCGCACCAACTTTGTACACGGACGTCCTTGCTGCAGCTAGACGCATGGAGCGCGTCACCAGGAGAGAAACCAGTCTGAAGAGGCATTCCACATCAGTACCAGCCAGAGCAAACAATGGAGAAGCTGCCAAGAAACCTCATCTGCATCAAGCACCACAGGGATCTGCATCCAAAACCCTGACTCTTCCTACTTGTTATTACTGCGGCAAGATAGGCCATGTTGAGAAGGAGTGTAGACATAAACACGGACTGTGCTTAGGTTGCGGATCCAGACAGCATGCAGTGAAGTACTGCCCTGAGCGTAGAGAAGCACCAAGAGCGAACCAACAAGCTCTACCAGCACCAGGAGGACATCAACCAAGGCCACCCTTGGTGCTTCAAGCAGCACCCTACCAGCAAGCCCAGCAACAGCAGAGAGCACCACCTCAAGGACAAGGTCAAGTTTTCACGATGACTGTGGGAGAAGCGCAGAACCATGGCGTAGCTAATGCGAGTAAGTCTTTATAGTTGTTCCGTTTCTAGCATTGCTTTAGTTGTGCCTGCTGGTTCGTGACCCCAGACTTGACCTGATAACTTTAACCTGTTAATAATTGATAACTTAGGTTAACTTAGTAATTTAGAACTTGCCAATAATACAGAATGTTTTATAAATGTTAACCTGATAAGTTTTGAAAGATAACCTGGTTTTTCTAAAACTGTAATTTTCTAGATTTCCCACATTTGGGAAATTGTATAACTTTTAATGCTTAGGAAAATAATTTTTTCTAGGTGCTCCTTAATTTTGATATGCTTCGAACAATGGTTACAACCGTGTCATCTTTGTTGACCGGTTAATCTTTGATTGCGAGGACGCAATCCTCTTAAGGGGGGTATATTGTAATCCCCCTGATTTTCAAAGAATTTTAAATTGGATTTTTCTGATTTTTCTGGAATTTTCTTGAATTTTTCTGGAATTAAATTCATGTTCTTTAATTATTAAATAATTTTTAAATGTTAATAATTAATATTAAAATATTATAAAAATAATATTTTATGGTGTAAAATAGAAAACCAGACATAGGGTAATTTTCCGGGAATTTATTGGACCCCGGATGGATTTTAAAGCCCTAAATACTAATTAAATTAATTAAACCAAAATAAACCGGGTTTTATTTAAATAAACCAAACCAAACCAAACTGAACCAAACCGGTTTATTTTAAAACTAATTCCTATTGGGTCGGATCCGGGTTCAATCCAGACCCGACCCGCTAGCCCGAAACCGACCCGCATATTTGATTTCGGATCGGGTCGGATCCGCCTGACCCGACCCGTCCACCCGACCCGACCCGCAAAATCCTTCTCCCCCAAACGGTCAGCCGCCCGACCCTGCCGCTTCCGCTCCGCCGGTCGCACCCACCGCCTGCTCACCTCCCCGCGCCGCCTCACCTCCGGAACGCCCGCCGCCGCCGCCCGTTCACTACCCAGCGCCGCTCCGGCTCCCCTGTCCGGCCGCCTCCCCCGTTCAACCGCCGCCGCTCCGCCTCCTTCAACCCCTCTATAAAATCCCTCGCCGAGCCATTTCTCCTCTCCTCCGCCGACGAGTACTCCGCCTCCCTCCGGCCGCCGCGCTGCTCTCCGACCTCGCCAAGCCCGCAGCAGCCCGCCCCCAGCCGAAGCCTCCCCTCTCTCCCCTCGACTTCCTCCCAAACCCGTCGCCTCCGGCCGACGAACAGCAGCAGCAGCAGCTCGAGTCCCTGAGCGCCGCCTCCCGCCTCGCCGAGGTCTCTGTCCTCTCTGCCTTGCACGCCGGCGAGCCCGACCGCCTCATCCGCCCCTGTCCCTCCGGCCCGCCGCCCTCCTCCGGCGAGCTTCGACACAGTAAACCCTAATTTCTGAATCTCGTGTCGGACACAGTGTCCAGGACACAGGACACAACTCGATTTTTTGGACCACTTCAGGTACCCGTAACTTTTTGACTCGTAGCTCGGAATTTGATTCCGTAAATTGTATTGCGTAGCCTGTATGACCCTCTCGGTGCCCGGACAAACTGCTCGGGGCATCGCGTCCTGTGGTGATCGCACACCGCGATCCAAAAACAGGAAAAAAACTAGACCCTGTTTCACCCCGGTATCGAGTACGCCCCGCCAAACGGGACGACTTGGTCGCGTGCGGTCTTCACAGATACGTGCGCGTCGTTGATACCGACGTGCGGGTTTTCGCAGAAGCTGATTCGGATGTGCGTGCACACCGGAATCAGTGCGTATCCGCGAACACCGCTCAGTATTCGTACTTTCTGTTTCTAGCTGTAACTTAGTGTACACAAGTCAGATCGAGACAAAACTTGTGCCATTGGACTTGTAAAACCCCTGATTTTTCAAAATTTTTAAAACTGGATTTTTCACAATTTTCTGGAATTTTCTGGGATTTTTCTGCAATTTAAAATAAGGGTTTTAATTATTCAATGATTTTTAAATGATATTAAACAATATTAAAATATTATGAAAATAATATTTTTGGGTGTAAAATGGAAAACTGGACTTAGGGCAATTTTTCTGGAATTTATCGGACCCCGGACCTGTTTTTAAATACCTAAAAACTATTTGTATAATTATTTATTTTTATTATTATTATTTATTATTATTATTTATTATTATTAAATACCCATGGACCGGCCCAGCCCGTTAGGCCCAATAGGCCGGCCCAGCCCGCGCCGCTAGCGGGTCGGGTCGGGTCGGTCAGACCCGCCCGCTAGCCAGACCCGACCCGACCTCTTTCTCCCCACGACCCGACCCAGTCCCCCGTGCCCGCCGCGTCCGGCGCCACGTCCGGCGCCGCTCCGCCAGCCCGCTCCGCACGTCGCCACGCGCCCCGCACCCCTCGGCCGTCCCCGCCTCGGTCGCCGCCTCACCCGGAGCCACGACCCCGCCCGCAGCCTATAAAGCCCCCATCTCCGCCGACGTCCCCCACCGACCTAGCCTGAACCCTAGACCCCCGCCGCCCGACTCCGGCCCTCCACCGCCACCGCCACTGCCCCTCGCCCTAGCGCCTGCGCCGCCCAGTCGACCACCGCCCGGACCGCTCCGCCGTCCCCGTCGAGCTCGACAAACAGCAGCAGCGAGCAGTCCCCGGCCGCCGGCGAGCCCCCAGCCGCCGTGCCGCGCGCCGCCGCGCTGCGCCGGCCCCCTCCGCCGCAGCCCCAGCCGCCCACGCCGCCATCTCCGCCGCCGGCCGACTTCCCAAGCCCTAACCCTAATTTGGTCTCCTGTGTCCGACACGAGTCGGACACGTGTCGGACATGGTTCGACCCCGGTTTCCGGGTCCCCTTCAGGTGCGTGTAACTTTTTGCTCGTAGCTCCGTTTTCGATTCCGCAAATTGCGTTGCGAAGCCTGTATGACCCTCTCGGTGTCCGGACAAACTGTTCGGGGCATCGCGTCCTGTGGTGATCGCACACCGCGATCCAAAAACAGGAAAAACCCAGACCCTGTTTCACCCCGGAACTGAGTACGCCCCGCCAAACGGGACGACTTGGTCGCGCGCGGTCTTCACAGATACGTGCGCCTCGTCGATACGGACGTGTGGGTTTTCGCGGAAGCTGATTCGGGTGTGCGTGCACACCGGAATCAACGCGTATCCGCGGACATCGCCCCGTATCCGCCCTTTCTGCAAATCGACCTAACTTCGTGCACACACGTCGGATCGAGACGAAACTTGCGCCATCGGACTCGTAGCGATACGCTGGTCCTGTGGGTCAAGTTTGGTTCGATTCTGAGAACGTTGACGAAATCGCGTGTCGTGGGCTCCACAGGCCCCGCTCGACGGGCGATTTTGTAAACGGCTCATCGGAATCCAATTCTGGAAGTTCCGTTGGGTTCGTATCAGCGTTTCTGACCTGTTGACACTGAGTTTGGTGAATTTGGAGACCGTTGACCCTGACGCGTTTTTCGGTGCAAAGCGGGCCCACCGGTGGACCCCGTTTTTGCACGAAACTGCCGTTTTTGCCCTTGTCTCCAAATTGGACTCAAGGACAGGCGTTTCTAGCTGATTGATATTTTCTGGATCTGATGGTGATGTTTGTTTCAGCAACCGGAGTACCGCCTGCAATTTCCGCCGAAGTCAGAGCCGTAAACATAGCCGGAACCACAGGCAAGTGTACCTTGCCAAACTCTGCAGCTTGCTACATATTTTCCTTGACTTGTTTATACATCAGTGGACAATTAAAGCTTGCCAAATTGCATAAATTCTTGTTATAGAACTTGCCTGAAATCTTGGTTAAATGCAAATAAACTTGTTAAACTGTTAAACCCAGGACCGAGTGGCTTTACTTAGCGTCCGATCATAGTCGGGTGCCAACTCCGTACGCGGGGTTGTGTAACGTCACATAGACATGGATATCGAGACCCGATAATGCTTGTACTTGTCTTATCAAGTACTCCAGAAACCCAGGACACTTGACACTATTCATGAGACAGAGTCTTCCTGAGATATTCATGGTGATTCTGTATAGGATACAGGACTTGACAGAGATACTTTATAGACATTATGACTTGTTGCATTAGTTATAATCCCGCTGACATGGACATGAGACGTTATGGTCATGATATGCGTGATTACATTGGGTGGGGAGAGTCACACAGGCTACAGGTTGATTTTATATTATGCCGGCGTCTTAGTCTCACTAAGAGCTAGACAACTACATGATATCACTGCTACCGGCTCCCAGACACAGAGCTTGTAGTAGTTTCAGCCTGAGTTCTCGTGCTGCTCTCATGTTGCATATCACTTAGTTGGTTACATAGTTACCCTATTGCTTATTTGTTTCTGCACTGCTTATATTTGGCTTGTATTATCTGTACCTTGCTATGTCCCCTGAGGACCTGGAATGGATGATGTCCCCAGGTATAGCCGAGGAGTTCCATCCAGAGACACCCCGTACAGGAGCACTTCCAGGAGCTGTACCAGGATCTGAGGCCGAGATCGTACCAGAGGACTGCTCCTGAGCATTGGCCGTATGTAGTCAGTTATTTCTATTTTCAGTTGTTTATTTCCTGTCTATTTGCATTGTTGTACCAGACATATTCTCGGATTGTTTCCCGAGGAATTTATTGAGATTTGACAGTTATTTCTACTTGCATTACTCTGTCTTTTAATCTATGATTATCTGTGGTGGATGAGATTAGAATAACCCTTGACTTGTAATAACTGCCCTAATTCTTGTTAGGCTACAGCTTAAGCATGCCCTGATGGATCCATTAAATTGGGTTGTCCATCGGTGCGTGCTGCTGGCCATTGCCACGCTCCTCCAGTCCCTCGGCATTTTGGGACTGGGGCGTGACATGGTTTTTGTGGTGGCCCATGCAGGTCTACGACTAAATTGTTCGGTTTCAACTCAGGGACCGAACAGGCCTGCAAATAAAATAGGATAAGTTTTAGGATCTCATCCACTTGCTTGAAACGTTCTTGATATCCATATCGACTTCGAATTAATTCCTTGACTTGTATCCTGCCTTGATTCCTGTGCGCCTCTTATTGTTTATTTTGGTTGTAGGGTTATGGATTCACGAGCAAACGACGAGACTCCCATAACGTCACCACGAGATGCTGAGATAACCAACGAAGAAGAAGTAACACCAGTGGATAAGGGACAGTCAGCTCAACAACATGCCCCGAGAATCCAGCAAGATGACATTCCACCAACGACGCCAGTTACTCCATCAATGCCCGTAATCCTACCAGGGCAGGCCATGGACGGACAGCAGATGTTTTCAATGATCTATGCAATAGTGCAAGCTCAACAAGAGGCTTGGAGTCGCAGCTTAGTAACCGTACTAGAGCAGGCACGACGGCCAACGACGGGCTCTATCACCGACTTTCGCCAACTGAAGCCCCGTACCTTCTCAGGCAAGGAAGAGCCCACTGAAGTTCATGAGTGGCTCACCAACACTCAACATCAACTAGAAGCAGCTGAACTCCCAAAGGAACGTTGGATGACTGCCGTAAGAATGCAGTTGACGGACAATGCACATCACTGGTGGCTATCTGAGGAAGCACGGCTCGGACCAGACCGAGTCACTTGGGAAGAGTTCTCTAGACTCTTTCAAGAGATGTACATTCCAGCTGTCGCTCGATCAGAACTTCGGGACAAGTTTAATCACCTCACTCAGGATACTAAGACGGTGGAAGAGTACAACGCTGAGTTCATTCGTCTAAGTCGCTTCGCCCCAACATTGATCCCGACAGAAGAAGAGAAGGCTGAGAAATTCTTCGACGGACTAAACATTGAGCTACAGAAACTAATTGGATCCGTTGCACCTACTTCGTACTCAGACGTCCTTGCTGCAGCGAGACGCATTGAGCGCGTCATCAGGAGAGAGACTAGTCTGAAACGGACTTCCACTTCAGCGCAACAAGGAGAAGTTGCAAAAAGACCTCACGTCCACCAGCCTCCAGAAGCATTTCCACGGACAATACCTGTTTGTCCATATTGTCGCAAGCGAGGCCATACTGAAGACGAGTGCAGGCGAAAGAAGAGATTATGCATAATTTGCGGATCTAATCAGCATTTATTGAAGGAATGCCCTGAGCATCGGGACAGAGCACCAAAGTGTAACCAGCAAGCGTTACCAATACCGAGGACAGCCTCTCCAGCCTTGGAAGCACCGCAAGCGGAAGTTCAAGAAGTCCTACCACCAGCTCCTGCGGAGTATCAGCCAAGGCCACCCTTGATACCCCAGGAAATACTCTTCCAGCAGGCTCAACAGCAGAAGAAACGACTGCAAGGACGCGAGCAAGCCCTGACGATGACCGTGGAGTACGCGCAGACTCGTGGAGTAGCCAATGCGCGTAAGTGATTCGTAGCTTTTCCGTTTCTAGTCTTGTTTTAGCTCGTTGGTTCGTGACCACAGCCCCAACCTAGTAATCTGCAACTTGTTAACAACCTGATTTTCATAAAAGTTATAGTTCTAACTAGATCTTCCTGGAAAGTGTAAACTTTCAATTTTTAGGGAAACGGTACTTCCCTGAAGTCTCTTGTGATGTATTTTCAAACGATGCTCGCGACCGCGTCATCTCTGTTGACCGGTTATTCTTTGATTGCGAGGACGCAATCCTCTTAAGGGGGGTAGATTGTAAAACCCCTGATTTTTCAAAATTTTTAAAACTGGATTTTTCACAATTTTCTGGAATTTTCTGGGATTTTTCTGCAATTTAAAATAAGGGTTTTAATTATTCAATGATTTTTAAATGATATTAAACAATATTAAAATATTATGAAAATAATATTTTTGGGTGTAAAATGGAAAACTGGACTTAGGGCAATTTTTCTGGAATTTATCGGACCCCGGACCTGTTTTTAAATACCTAAAAACTATTTGTATAATTATTTATTTTTATTATTATTATTTATTATTATTATTTATTATTATTAAATACCCATGGACCGGCCCAGCCCGTTAGGCCCAATAGGCCGGCCCAGCCCGCGCCGCTAGCGGGTCGGGTCGGGTCGGTCAGACCCGCCCGCTAGCCAGACCCGACCCGACCTCTTTCTCCCCACGACCCGACCCAGTCCCCCGTGCCCGCCGCGTCCGGCGCCACGTCCGGCGCCGCTCCGCCAGCCCGCTCCGCACGTCGCCACGCGCCCCGCACCCCTCGGCCGTCCCCGCCTCGGTCGCCGCCTCACCCGGAGCCACGACCCCGCCCGCAGCCTATAAAGCCCCCATCTCCGCCGACGTCCCCCACCGACCTAGCCTGAACCCTAGACCCCCGCCGCCCGACTCCGGCCCTCCACCGCCACCGCCACTGCCCCTCGCCCTAGCGCCTGCGCCGCCCAGTCGACCACCGCCCGGACCGCTCCGCCGTCCCCGTCGAGCTCGACAAACAGCAGCAGCGAGCAGTCCCCGGCCGCCGGCGAGCCCCCAGCCGCCGTGCCGCGCGCCGCCGCGCTGCGCCGGCCCCCTCCGCCGCAGCCCCAGCCGCCCACGCCGCCATCTCCGCCGCCGGCCGACTTCCCAAGCCCTAACCCTAATTTGGTCTCCTGTGTCCGACACGAGTCGGACACGTGTCGGACATGGTTCGACCCCGGTTTCCGGGTCCCCTTCAGGTGCGTGTAACTTTTTGCTCGTAGCTCCGTTTTCGATTCCGCAAATTGCGTTGCGAAGCCTGTATGACCCTCTCGGTGTCCGGACAAACTGTTCGGGGCATCGCGTCCTGTGGTGATCGCACACCGCGATCCAAAAACAGGAAAAACCCAGACCCTGTTTCACCCCGGAACTGAGTACGCCCCGCCAAACGGGACGACTTGGTCGCGCGCGGTCTTCACAGATACGTGCGCCTCGTCGATACGGACGTGTGGGTTTTCGCGGAAGCTGATTCGGGTGTGCGTGCACACCGGAATCAACGCGTATCCGCGGACATCGCCCCGTATCCGCCCTTTCTGCAAATCGACCTAACTTCGTGCACACACGTCGGATCGAGACGAAACTTGCGCCATCGGACTCGTAGCGATACGCTGGTCCTGTGGGTCAAGTTTGGTTCGATTCTGAGAACGTTGACGAAATCGCGTGTCGTGGGCCCCACAGGCCCCGCTCGACGGGCGATTTTGTAAACGGCTCATCGGAATCCAATTCTGGAAGTTCCGTTGGGTTCGTATCAGCGTTTCTGACCTGTTGACACTGAGTTTGGTGAATTTGGAGACCGTTGACCCTGACGCGTTTTTCGGTGCAAAGCGGGCCCACCGGTGGACCCCGTTTTTGCACGAAACTGCCGTTTTTGCCCTTGTCTCCAAATTGGACTCAAGGACAGGCGTTTCTAGCTGATTGATATTTTCTGGATCTGATGGTGATGTTTGTTTCAGCAACCGGAGTACCGCCTGCAATTTCCGCCGAAGTCAGAGCCGTAAACATAGCCGGAACCACAGGCAAGTGTACCTTGCCAAACTCTGCAGCTTGCTACATATTTTCCTTGACTTGTTTATACATCAGTGGACAATTAAAGCTTGCCAAATTGCATAAATTCTTGTTATAGAACTTGCCTGAAATCTTGGTTAAATGCAAATAAACTTGTTAAACTGTTAAACCCAGGACCGAGTGGCTTTACTTAGCGTCCGATCATAGTCGGGTGCCAACTCCGTACGCGGGGTTGTGTAACGTCACATAGACATGGATATCGAGACCCGATAATGCTTGTACTTGTCTTATCAAGTACTCCAGAAACCCAGGACACTTGACACTATTCATGAGACAGAGTCTTCCTGAGATATTCATGGTGATTCTGTATAGGATACAGGACTTGACAGAGATACTTTATAGACATTATGACTTGTTGCATTAGTTATAATCCCGCTGACATGGACATGAGACGTTATGGTCATGATATGCGTGATTACATTGGGTGGGGAGAGTCACACAGGCTACAGGTTGATTTTATATTATGCCGGCGTCTTAGTCTCACTAAGAGCTAGACAACTACATGATATCACTGCTACCGGCTCCCAGACACAGAGCTTGTAGTAGTTTCAGCCTGAGTTCTCGTGCTGCTCTCATGTTGCATATCACTTAGTTGGTTACATAGTTACCCTATTGCTTATTTGTTTCTGCACTGCTTATATTTGGCTTGTATTATCTGTACCTTGCTATGTCCCCTGAGGACCTGGAATGGATGATGTCCCCAGGTATAGCCGAGGAGTTCCATCCAGAGACACCCCGTACAGGAGCACTTCCAGGAGCTGTACCAGGATCTGAGGCCGAGATCGTACCAGAGGACTGCTCCTGAGCATTGGCCGTATGTAGTCAGTTATTTCTATTTTCAGTTGTTTATTTCCTGTCTATTTGCATTGTTGTACCAGACATATTCTCGGATTGTTTCCCGAGGAATTTATTGAGATTTGACAGTTATTTCTACTTGCATTACTCTGTCTTTTAATCTATGATTATCTGTGGTGGATGAGATTAGAATAACCCTTGACTTGTAATAACTGCCCTAATTCTTGTTAGGCTACAGCTTAAGCATGCCCTGATGGATCCATTAAATTGGGTTGTCCATCGGTGCGTGCTGCTGGCCATTGCCACGCTCCTCCAGTCCCTCGGCATTTTGGGACTGGGGCGTGACAGGACTCGTAGCAATACGCGGGTCCTGTGAGCCAAGTTTGGTTCAATTCTGAGAACATTGACAAAATCGCGTGTCGTGGGCCCCACAAGCTCCACCCGACGGGCGATTTTGAGAACGGCTCATCGGAATCCAATTCTGGAAGTTTCGTTGGGTTCGTATCATCGTTCCTGACCTGTTGACACTAAGTTGGACTGTTTTTGAGACCTTTGACCCTGACACATTTTTCGGTACAAAGCGGCCCACATCTGGACCCCGCCTTGACCCAAAAATGACGTTTTTGCCCTTGTCTCCAAATTGGACTCAAGGACAGGCGTTTCTAGCTGATTGATGTGTTCTGGACCTGATGGTGATGTCTATTTCAGCAACCGGAGTACTGCCTGGAAATCCAGCTGAAGCTCGAGCTACAACTGAAACAGGAAATCCAAGCAAGTGTACCTTGCCATAAAATGCAGTTATTGATTCATTTTAATTCTCTTGCTTTAATTTCTGTGAATGTTGTACTTGCCCTATCAAGTATTTTATACCCAGGACATCTGACACAAGGCATGATACAGAATCTTCCTGATTATTCAAGGGGGTTTGTATAAAATATAGATTTCATGACTTAAGCTTATTTCCTTAGAACTTGACCGATTGCATTAATTTAATCTTACGTAACATGAACATTGAGATCTGTGACGTGAGATTCATTGGGTGGGGAGAGTATTACCATATCAAGGCTGAATATATATTATATACTGTTATCTGGAAGTGTCCTAGTCTCTGACACAGAGCTTTGGCACCTGTACTGGCCCTTCGAGAAAATACTGCTATGGTTTCTTGTCACTGATCCTGTAGTAGTCTCAGCCTGAGTATGAATAATAACTCTCACTTACATGATCACTTAGCTAGTTTAATTATTTACCCAGATTTGTTTGATAGCAACATCGGCATGCCACTGTATTAGACTTATTAATTTCTGATGCTACTCTTGAGTTTAACATCTTGGTTGACTTGCATGTTCATTCACTGTATTATGGCTCGTATTCTTCTGTACCTTGTTACGTCCCACTAAGGACCTGGTTTTGTTCTCCAGTTATAGCAGACGAGATCTACCCTGAGGTGTACGGAACAGGGGCACTACTCGGAGCAGTACCTGAACCTGAGGACGAGGTGATCGCTGAGGACTTCTCCTGAACAATTGCTTCGCCCTGCTCAGTATTATGGCAAATAGACTTTAATTCCTGTTAATTTAAACTCTTTATTTCCTGTCTTTGAGAACTTGTGTAACCAGACTAATATCAGATTGTTCTCCGATTTTATTTACTTTGACTGTTGTTGTTTGATATTTCTTTTGATGTTATTGCTATCTTATATCTGTGGATGAGAATAGTAAAACCTTGACTGATGTAATACAGCTTAAGTATGCCCGATGGATCCATTAAATTGGGTTTGTCCATCGGTGCATGCTGCTGGCCATAATCACGTATCCAGTCCCTCGGTATTTTGGGACTTGGGCGTGACATAGTTTTTGTGGTAAAAATGCCTGCCTTTCTCGAGAAAATAACCTAAGCTTTGTCCCTCAGAAAACGAAGAAGAAAAAGTGCGCGAGCTACTAAATGTAAGCAAAGTGCGCCGGCTGATGAAACATAGGAAAAGTGCATCAGATTGCCAACTCGAAGAAAGTGCGTGGACTGACTGTGGCACACTTTTTCTTGGTTTTCCAGGAAGAACTTTGGTTTAATACGCACCAAAGTGCACAAACTGGATTTCTTCTCAAAAGTACGCCATTGACTCAAGGAGTGTGACAGTCGCACTTTTGCTAGAAGACTAAGTGCAGTATGATTTGTACGCACGAGGAGTCGGAACAGCACACCAATGCGTCCAAAGTGAAATATACTTATTTCTACGTCAAAGGGGTTCTCTTGCACACTCTTCACAGAGCACTATTTTTCTTCTCCAGTTGGCCATTTGGTATACGTATTGTATCATATTTCAGCACTAAACTTAGCTGACTCGAAAACAAACATGGCCAAAAGCAAAATTACATAAAATATGGTGCTCTAAACTATGAGCTAATTAGTTTTATAAAACACGTAGTTTTGGGAGATCAATCCCTAAGAAAATAAAAGTAAACCCATAGACCCAAACTCTGGTCAATGCAATTCTAACCAAGAAAATCAAGAACGACAAATATTAAAGATGAAGGGGTGCTCGGTCCTAACAACATGAGCTAGAAACAAACATGAATTATTAAAAATTAAAAGCATGCATAAATCTATGACTTTTCTCTTATGCAAGATGTACTTGCCTACGGAGAAAGAAAAAATCTAAAAGAGAAATAGAAAGGAAATAATGAGCAAAGAGAGAGAGAGAGAGAGAGAGAGAGAGAGAGAGAGAGAGAGAGAGAGAAATTAGAATATATATATATATATGTTTAGATTTGAGATGTGGACCGTTGGATCACTCAAACACATCCAAACCACACATGCCACCAACCCAACCAAACCTATTCTTCTCCACAAATTATGAGTTCGGTCTAAATAAAGGCCGGGCTAGCAACCAACATGCACCAAAGTGTGCCAAAGTGCACAGGGAATGGGGGCTGACATCTCTATCCACACACAAAAAAATTTGTCCTCGGAGTTCAAACTCAAGACTAGCTAGAGATATCAAGACAAGCTGCAAACTAACTACAAGCATTCTGCATATATAAATAAGCAAGTATAACATCACATATAATAAAGCGAAGCAGTATAATTTCACATGAGTGCTTGCCGATCATAGAATGAAAGATACAAGGCATACGAAGGGAATGTACCTTATGAGTCGAATAGGTGCAGGTACCGAGATCGAATATCTTTCTCGCGCTCCCACGTCGACTCCCCCAAGAAGTGATGGCCCCAAGCTGTCATGCCCCAATTTCGTGGAATCGATAGTCGTCCCCCGGGCGTGACGCCGTGCGGACCTAGGTTGTGCCCGCACAAGGCTAAGGTATTTTGCATAGCGAGCACATATTCAGAGTACGTAGATAAATTGAAACACAAAGTTGAAGCATAAAAAAGTTCTCTTTTATTGATAATGGACATCTATTACAAACTCTTGAACGAGTCAGAAGGTTGCCGCACAGGCTTACAAAATGTTAACACAAAATAAGATAACTGTCCTGTACATTACATCCTTTACTAAAAACTCAAAATAAGGGACCTCCAGGCGGGATTATAGCTTTCCTTCGGAGCTGCATTGAGTTTGGTTTGCTAGCTCCTTATTTTTTAAAATGCTTCAAAAGATGGCACGATCAGGATACGCCTACAGCTGGACTGGATTGGGGAATAACTTTGGCTCCTCGCTCGGATCTTCTTAGTGCGGGAAACCTATTTCAACGAGGGTCAGTACATCGAAACGTACTAGTGAAGGCAAGCTAACCCAACTATACCAATCAACACGTTATTTAGATGAAGCATGCATATTATTTGTGGTCTTTTTATCTTGCCTTAGTTTATTTTACAAGCAAGCACTATATAGAAATTTACTGAAATAAACTTGCCATCGTTCGGTGACTTTTACCTACCCGTCTGAACCACCTGCACAATACTTACCATGTCCTTCCTTGCCACGAAGACATAAGTTAGCTTACACAGGTTTAAATATACGTGATGATCACTGGCTTGATGTCGTAATGGATGATGTAGTCTTGAACATGGATGGCATGCAACAAAGATTTATTGGTAGCTACAGACCATCCCGTCCAGAAGCATAAGACTATCGTAAAGTTTTGCCCGGATCGGATCGGTGCCAATGCCCGAGCGACCGTCCGCAGGAACCATTGACCTTGTGCACAAGTTATCCATGATCAAACAACGTCTATTTTGAGTTATCCATTGATGCAATTAGAGGCAATAAGATTTTGAGATAAGTGGCATGAGATGATTCATTTTGCATAGTCTTACTGAATAATTTTTGCATAACAAGGTGTGTTCCATACTTAGCACAATTTATAGAAGAAGTATGCATTTCTAACTAAAAATTAAAGCATGTATATAATATTCCAAACGAATTAGCATACGATAGATAACTGTTCACAAGTTGAATGACAAGCATCATAATCCAAGTCTATTCTATTTTATCTTGACATCTTTTAGTTATTACTTGGTATCGTTTGATCGGGACAAGCAAGAATATAAAATTTTAGATGTAAAAACTTGGAAGAAGGGCCAACTGAATCGAATATAAGCCACTCACAAGTTTTGTTGGGGAAAGGAAGGAAATAAGTGCTTCAGGACTCCGCTCGAGAGTCGCCTACTGCTCGTTCACCTGCATTACCACGAATAGCTGATCAATACCTCTTCCACTCTTTCCAATATCGAAATTGAAGTACAGTTCAACAAACGAAAATAGTGAAATCCATCAAAACCGTTCAAGAAAATATAAGCACATCCGAAAATCAACTCAAAGCACGAAAGCAACAGCGAAAAATGAGGCAAAAAAGACTTACAGTGGAGAGGTCCCTCCTGACTCTGCCGCTAAGTCGATCCTGGGGGCATGGTCCACTAAATATGGGAATCGATTCCGAAAAAGCAAATCCATAATGAGGATAAATTCTTGATTCAATCTATCCTGATCGAACGATACTGTCTTGTATTTCTTAGCCGCACTCCACAAATAGGAGGAATGGGGCACCACATCCTACCCAACTAATTGAAAGTTTCATCCATGAAACTTAGGAATTGAACCTACCACTAGGAAACGATGAAGGAAATATTTCTCTCATCTAAGATTCAAGCTCCCAAGTGGATTCTTCGACCGAGTGATTTTGCCAAAGCACGCGCACAAGAGGAACTGAGCGACTTCGAAGCAGATTTTCTTTACGATTCAAAATTTGCACTGGTCGATCCAAAATTTGCACCAGTTATTCGATATATGTCAAGTATGCCTTAATATCCAGTTGATCAAGATCTACCACATGACTTGGGTCATACACGTACTTCATAAGTTGCGATACATAAAAAATATCATGCACTTCGGATAGTGACGGTGATAGGGCGATCTGATATGCAACTGAGGCAACTCGCTTTAGTATTTTGAATGGACCGATGAATCTTGGACTTAGCTTTTCCTTTGCTCCAAATCTGGTTACTCCTCGCATGGGCGAGACTTTGAGAAACACCCGATCTCCTTCTAAGAACTCAAGTGGACGTCAATGTGTGTCTGCGTAGCTCTTCTGGCGACTCTGAGCTACCTTTAGCTGTTCTCGAATCAAACAAATCTTTTGGACAGTCTGCTCCACAAGTTTAGGTCCCAGAATTTATCGTTCTCCAACTTTGTCTCAATAGATCAGAGATATGCACTTTTGCCATATAATGCCTCATACGGCGCCATCTGAATATTGGATTGAAAGCTATTATTGTATGCAAATTCAGCTAACAGTATATGCATATTCCAACTCGTCTTCAAGTCCAAGGCACAGATTCATAGCATGTCTTCGAGGATTTAGTTGACAAGTTCTATTTGACCGTCTGTCTGTGGATAGTAGGCGGAGCTGAACTTTAACTTCGTCCCCATTGCTGACTGTAGGCTTTCCCAGAAACACGATATGAATCGACCATCTCTATCGGAGACTATTGATACGGGCACGCCGTAGAGCCGAACGATTACGTTGAGGTAGATCTGAGCTAAGCGGTCGGCACTCCAAGTAGACTTGATAGGAAAAAAAGTGAGATGACTTGGTGAGTCGATCAATAATGACCCAGACGACATTATTCCCCCGTTGCGTCTTTGGCAAGCTAACAATGAAATCCATTGTTATATATTCCTATTTCCACTCCGGTATAGCGATATTCTGTATCTCTCCACCCAGCTTCTGGTGCTCGGCCTTTACCCTCTGACAAGCCATGCAATGCGACACGAACAATGCCATATCTCGTTTTAAGCCGTGCCACCAAAATGTCATACGGAGATCTCGATACATCTTTGTGCTACCCGGATGAGAAGTTTAACTAGCATAATGAGCTTCAGTGAGTATCTCTTTTTTGAGGACTGCATCGTTTGGAACACACAATCTCTCCTTCACTCGGATAATCCCGTCCGTGCCTACCGTAAAATCGGTTGCCTTTCATGCTGAGATAAGGCCTTACATCGATCTTTTGCAGGAATATGTCATCCTTCTGAGCGGTCTTGACCTTTTCTAACAAGTCAGGTTTGAGGCGTAGTTGAGCCACTCGCGCCCCCTTTTTGTATCTGATTATTAAAGTAATGCCTAAATATTCAAGATCTCGATGCAGCTTATCATCAATAGCCAAACTCCCAACGAATACTCGACTCAGTGAATCATCTACAACATTTTTCTTGCCAGACGTGTATCTGATCATCCGGTCAAAGTCGCTAAGGAGTTCAAGCCAGCGCCATTAACGAAGATTTAAATCCTTTTGTGTGCATAGATATTTTAAGCTCTTATGATCTGTATAAATCTCGTACGGTACACCATAACGGTAGTGGCGCCACAGCTTCAGCACGAACACCACCGTGGCAAGTTCCAAATTATGGGTTGGATAATTCTTTTCGTGAGACTTTAACTGCCTCGACGCGAAGGCTATCACTTTATCCCGTTGCATAAGGACACATCCCAATCCTTTGCCTGAGGCATCACTGTAAATTTTGAAGTCATCCGGTCCGTCTAGAAGGTTAAGAATTGGTGCAGAGACGAGGTTCTGCTTTAACTCCATGAACGAAGCTTCACAATCGTCCGTCCAAGTCAACTTTATTCTTTTCCGAGTGAGCTGAGTCAGAGGCTAAGCGATTCTAGCAAAATTTTTAAAAATCTACGGTAGTAGCCCGCCAGACCAAGAAAACTTTATATATCGCTAACTGACTCCGGGCGTTTCTACTGCACAATGACTTCTATTTTCTTTGGGTCAACTGAGATACCCGTTGCAGAGATAACATGCCCTAGAAAGGCTATGTTGTCTAACCAAAACTCGTATTTACTTAACTTGGCATACAACTTATTATCTCGAAAAGTCTGAAGCACCATTCGCAGGTGTCCTGCGTTTTCATCCCTATTCTTTGAGTACACTAAGATGTCATCTATAAAAATGACCATAAATTTATCGAGGAATGGTCGAAACACTCTGTAAACCCCAAAAATTTTCAGAATTTAAAAATAAAATTTCATAATTTTTTTAAGATTTTTAACTAATTAAAATAAATATTCTTCTAAAATTAATATTTTTAAGTATTAAAATATTATAAAAATAATATTTTTGAGTGTAAAATAAAGAATTAGAGATACTATAATTTTTCTGGAATTTATTGGGCCAAAAAAATATTTTTAAAGACCTAAAAACAATATTTTTAAACAAACCAAAACAAACAAGCCTGAACCAAACTAAACCAAACCGATTTATTATTAAACCAACCCAGCCCAAACCAACCCTAACCCTAACCCTATTAGATCGCGTCGGATCCGAACCCAGAACCTGACCCTATCCACTACCCGACCCGATACTGTAATTGCTACAGTAACCGACCAAAATCTGACCCCGCGGCCGTTTCATCTTCTGCCGCAGCACCGTCCAACTGCCGACCCGCCGACTTCCCTAATCGAAGCCCCTCCTCTCTTCTCCCCTACCGGCCGATGGTCCCCCTCCCCTAACCGTCGGCCAACTCTCCTATTTGAACCCCCGCTGCCACCGGTCATCCCCACCACAGCCCCCGCCATCACACCGTCGAGCCACCGCCTATCTGCCGCCACCCGCCGAGTTTTCCTCCGACGAGCTCCTTCGGCCACCACTAGCACCCCGACGCCTGAGGACCACTGCAACTGAGCATCAACCCGCCGCCTCGCAGTTGCCGCGCCGTCCCGGGTGCGCAGCATAGTCGTTTTCGACCCCTTTTCCCAGTGAGTATTTCTCTCTCCTCGTCATGACGATGTTTGAACGGTCTATTATGACACGTTCGCTACATGACCCTTTCGAAATCCGTGTAACTTATTTGGGGTATCGTGTCCTGTGTCGATCGTAAACTGCGACGCAAAAAACAGGAAAATATTTCCAATTTTTAAAAATTCAGAATTTTGCCCGAACTCATAAGTTCATGGCCGATTTAATCCCAACCTGGTTAATATTTTAAAATTTTACTTGAACAATAATTTAGACCGTATAATTAAGTTTAAACCCTATTTTTAGTTTATTTTATTGAGCTGTCGATTGTAATTATTTTGCGGGTGAAAATAACCAAAATCTTGGTTATTTAAAAACCTAATTTTTCTCGGAACTTAGTACGCCCCGCTAAACGAGACGACTTGGTCATATGTGAATTTTACCAAAAGGTGCGCACCGTCAATACGGACGTGTGGGATTTCGTAAAAGTTGATTTGGATGTGCGTGCACACCGGAATCAACGCATATCCATCGACAACATCTCGTATCGGCCCTGTTCTGAAACTCGTTGTAACTTTGTGTGTGCTTGTCATTTCAAAACAAAACTTATGCCATCGGACTCGTAGCAATACGTTGGTCCTGTGACCCAAGTTTGGTTAGATTCTAAGAACGTTGACAAAATTCCGTATCGTGGGCCCTACCGCTCTACTTGACGGACGATTTTGTGATCGGCTCATCGGAATCCAGTTTTCGATATTCCGTTGGGTTCGTATTGTCGTCTTGGACTTATAGACACTAAGTTTGACGAATTTGGAGAATATTATCTCTACCAATTTTTTTGGTGGGAAGTAGGCCACATGTGGATCCCGTTTTGACCAAAAACTGTCAATTTTGCCCATGTGTCCAAATTAAACTTATGGACTGGCAATTCTAGCTATTTTATATCTTCTGAATATTATGCTAATATTTATTTCAGCAACCGGAAGAGTACTTAAAGATCCCTCGGATACAGGAGCAACTGTTGGAATCCAAATCCTAGGCAAGTGTACCTTGTCATACTTGCAGTAAATTGATTCATATTATTCTCTTGATCTATTTCTGTGATATATATATTCAACCTAGGATCGTGTGACATTTCTTAGTGTCCGAATAATATTCGGATGTCAATGCCGTACGCAGAGTTGTGTAACGTTACCTAGAAGTTGATATCGCGACCCTGTACATCTTCGTGCTTGCATTATCAAGTACGTCATACCATAGGACACTTGACACTGCTCATGAGACAGAATCTTCCAAAAATATTCATGGTAATTTTGTATAGGCTACAGAATTCATGACATAAACTTTATATATATGCATAGCTATCATTATGACTTGCTGCATTAGTTAGAGGTCATGATCTTGCGTGACATGGACATGAGACATCGTGGACATGAGATATATGATTATATTGGGTGGAGAGAGACACATATGCTATATGCTGATTATATATATATATATTTATTATTGTGAGGTCGTAGACTCTACATCAGAGCTAGGCACATTACGTGATATTACTGTTACCGGCTCTCCGACACAGAGCTTGTAGTGGTCTTAGCATGAGTACTAGTGATGCTCTCACTTGTATATCACATAGCTGGTTACATAGTTTACCCTATTGATTCATTTATTATTGTTCTGTATTTATTTTAGCTTAAGTTATTCTTGTACCTTGTTATGTCCCCTGAGGACCTGGAATCTGGATTATGTCCCCAGGTATAGCAGAGGAGATCTATCCCGAGGTATACGGGACAGGAGCAGGAGTAGACACTGGAGCTGAACCAATACCTGAGGATGAGGTGATGGCCGAGGATTTCACTTGAGTATCTGGTTTATCTATACTCAGTCTTTGCTGTTATTAGATTCTTTTGAACTGCTGTATCAGACATATTATCGGGTTTTTCTCCGAGATACTTATTGAGACTTGGTGTTGGTTTATATTTCTTTATGCTTATATTGTTCGTATTTATATTCCACGGATGAGATTAGAATGTGACAGGTTTAGTAGACTTTTATTGATGTTTTACAGCTTAAGTACACTTTGATGGGTCCATTAAATTGGTTTGCCCGTTAGAGTGTGCTGCTGTCCATTGCCACGTGGCTAGTCCCTCAGTATTTTGGGACTGGGGCGTGACACACTCGATTCATCAAATCCATAAAAGCATCAGGGGCGTTCATCAAACCAAACGACATAACGAAAAACTCGTAGTGCCCATAACGGATTCATAATACAGTATTGGGCATGTCTTCTGGTTTAATCTTCAGCTGATGGTAGCCCGAGTGAAGATCAATTTTCGAGAACACCGTTGCCCCTTGCAACTGATCAAAGAGATCATCTATCCTTGACAGAGGATACTTGTTTCTGCTGGTGACCTTATTCAGCTCCCGATAATCGATGCAAAGGCGTAGAGTTTCATCTTTCTTCTTTACGAAGAGTACATGCGCGCCCCAATGAGGCACGCTCGGACGGATGAACCCATAATCCAGTAACTCTTGCAGTTGGCACTTTAACTCCTTCAGTTCAGCAGGGACCATTCTGTATGGAGGCTTATAAATTGGCTTAGTATTCGGGAATATGTCAATGGTGAACTCGATCTCTCGGTCTAGTGGCATACCGGGTAATTATCTCGAAAATATATCAGGGAACTCGAAAACACATCAGGAAACTCTGCCTCAACGGAAGAAGACTCAACGTTTGCGTAATCCAGTCGTGTATCCCGAACAGATATTAGGTATCCCTCGTAGCCAGAGTGTAGCATTCCTCGAGCAGATATCGCCAAAATCACCATCCAGGCCCTGGTCGCATTAGTTGCTGGACTACTCGTGTAGCAGAATTTGGCTTCTCCAGGCAGGCGAAAGATGACTCATTTTTCTGCACATTCGATAGTTGTCTAGCAGGCGCCGAGCCAATCCATTCCCAAAATGATATCATAGTCCCGAACATCTAAAATAAAACATCTAACGATAGCTTCCTTCCTCCAATACAGATGTAACCACCTTGTCATACTGAACGAATAGGTATTTTCGTGCCCGAGGGGGTGCTAACACTTAAATCTAAATACAACAGTATTATTTCTATATTGTTTTCCATAGCAAAACTGGTGGATATGAAACTATGCGTTGCACCAGAATCAAATAGCACACGTACAGGTATGTTATTAAAAAATAATATACCTAACACAACGGTGTCTGAGGCCAAAGCTTCCTTTCGTGTCATTGTATAGACCCGACCTTGAGCTTGGCGACGCACTTGCTGAGGCGCAACTCGATTGGCCTGGGGTATAGGAGCAGGATTTGGATGTTGAGGATGACGTTCAGAGAAGAGCAGACAGTTAGGATTGGCATGGTCTGGATCACCACAAATGAGGCATAACTTGTATTTTCTTCGACAATTGTCTACCGTGTGCCCTGGCTTCTTATAGTAGGAACATGGTTGCCCCGGATTCCTTCTTTGATTACCGCCATTATTTGGACGCTTAGGAGCATTGTTTCCTTTCTCGTTGTTATGGCATTTATGATTGAAAGTATGCACAGCGCCGACAGCAATATGAGGATACTGTGGTTCAAGAGAAAGGGTGTAATTCAAGACTTTCCTCATCGTCTGGTATTGAGGAACGACAATGTGCGCATGGATGGAAGAACGCAGACCGCCTTCAAATCTCCTGGCATGACTCGCTGCATCATGTAAATAGGAACTGGCAAATTTGGCGAGCCGGTTGAATTCGGCAGAATACTTATTTACTGTCATGCTTCCTCGGCGTAGTTGCACGAACTCATTCTTTTTTTGATAATGTACGGGAGGGGGTATGAACTCCTCTTTAAACGTGCCACAAAAAGTAGGCCATGCAATCGTCTCTTCATCATCGTCTGTTGGGAGAGACCTTCGATGCACATCCTACCAATCGTGCACGTCCAAACGGAGCTGGAGTTGGGCACACGCGACACACTTCTGCTCGGGTACCTCCAGGAGTTTGAAGTGATCCTCCAGTTCGGCCAACCATTCTAGAGCCACTATTGGGTCCTCAGTCCCTTTAAATGGAGTATGTACAGACTTTCTTGAAGTCGCCAAAGTCAAAGGCAGTCACATCCTTCTTCCTTGAAATCTGAGGCATCTAGACTTCAAGTGCAGGTTACTCCACTGGTGTCGCTGCTGTTGCTGCAGACTGGTTGGAGGCCAAAGTTTGAATAATTTGCTACAGGGTATCTACCTGCTTTTGTTGGACTGAGAATCGAGATTCTATATCATCTTGAAACTGGTTCTGCCTCTCTTTCGCTCACTTCTCGGCCCGTTCATAACGAGCCTCCTCCCTCTGTTGGTTAGCCTCCAATATCCGCATCATTTGCTGAATGGGGTCAACACGAGACATGGCTCTCTGGCTCCGAAAAGTTTTCGAAGTGCCAGAACTGCTTTCTTGGGCTTGCGTCTCGCCCGGTGCTACCGGTGATGATTGCATTTGTGCCATTCCTTCAAAAGAAGGTAAATTATATCAGGATCATAATGTATTATGGACTCATTATATGAACTTATCTTATTTTGGCCTAACGAGTTCAAGAGTTCGCACAGGGATTTGATCGTTAAAGAAACTTTTCCAGTACGAGGGTCGAGGAACTTGAAGTTTGGCTCTGATACCAATATATCATGCCCCGATTTCGTGGAATCGATAGTCGTCCCCCGGGAGTGATGTTGTGCGGGCCTAGGTTGCGCCCGCACAAGGATAAGATATTTTGTATAGCGAGCACATATTCAGAGTACGCAAATAAATTGAAACACAAAGTTGAAACATGAAAAAGTTCTCTTTTATTGATAATGAACATCTATTACAAACTCTTGAACTAGTAAGAAGGTTGCCGCACGGGCTTACAAAATGTTAACACAAAATGAGATAATTGTCATGTATATTACATCTTTTACTAAAAACTCAAAATAAGGGACCTCCAGGCGGGATGATGGCTTTCCCTCGGAGCTGCATTGAGTTTGGTTTGTTGGCTCCTTGCTTTTCAAAATGCTTCAAAGAATGGCACGATCGGGATGTGCCTACAGCTAGACTGGATTGGGGAATGACTTCAGCTCCTCGCTCGGATCTCCCTAGTGCGGGGAACCTATTTCAGCGAGGGTCAGTACATCGAAACGTACTGGTGAAGGCAAGCTAACCCATCTATACCAATCAACACGTTGTTTAGATGAAACATGCATATTATTTGTGGTCTTTCTATCTTGTCTTAGTTCATTTTATAAGCAAGCTGTATATAAAAATTTATTGAAATAAACTTACCACCATTCGGTGACTTTTACCTGACCGTCTGAACCACCTGCACAATATTTACCATGTCCTTCCCTGCCACGAATACATAAGTTAGCTTGCACATGTTTAAATATACGTGGTGATCATTGGATTGATGCCATAATGGACGATGTAGTCTTGAATAAGGATAGCATACAATGAAGATTCATTGGTGGCTACAGACCATCCCGTCCAGATGCATGAGACTATCGTGAAGTTCCGCCTGGATCGGATCGCTGCCAGTGCCCCAGCGACCGTCCGCAGGAACCATTGACCTTGTGCATAAGTTATCCGTGATCAAAATGACGTCTATATTGAGTTATCCATTGATGCAATTAGAGGCAATAAGATTTTGAGACAAGTGGCATGAGATGGTTCATTTTGCATAGTCTTACTGAATAATTTTTGCATAACAATGTTTGTTCCATACTTAGCACAATTTATAGAAGAAGTGTACATTTTAAACTAAAAATTGAAGCATGTATAGAATATTCCAAATGAATTAGCATACGGTAGATTTCACAAGTTGAATGACAAGCATCATAATCCAAGTCTGTTCCATTTTATCTTGACATCTTTTAGTTATTACTTGGTATCGTTTGATTGGGGCAAGCATGAATACAAGATTTTAGATGTAAAAACTTGGAAGAAGGGCCAACTGAATCGAATATAAGCTACTCACAAGTTTGGTTGGGGAAAGGAAGAAAATAGGTGCTTCATGACTCAGCTCGAGAGTCGCCTACTGCTCGTTCACCTGCATTGCCACGAACAGCTGATCAATACCTCTTCCACTTTTTCCAATATCGAAATTGAAGTACAGTTCAACGAATGAAAATAATGAAATCCATCGAAACCGTTCAAGAAAAAGCAAGCAAGCAAATCTATAAAACCCCATAATTTTAAATATTATAATTATTCGATTAATCATTGAATTTATTTATAGTATTTTTTAGTTAATTAAAACATAAAATTAAATTAAATTAATTACCTAGGTAATACTCATCTAGAATCATTGAACAAAACAATTATTTTATTTTAATTTTATTTTAGGAAATCTTGTAGAAGAGTGATAGATTTTTTTTTGAAATTATTTTTGGATACAAATATTTTCCTATCTATACCTCATATATATATGTAAATAATATATAGTTATTAAATGTAAAAGAAAATTATTTAAAAGAAAACCCTTAAAAAAAACTAAACTTAAAACCCTTAACTAGACTCCTTAAGCCTAAAGCCTTAAGTTAACCCACAATGAACTAAACCCTTAAGCATGGACTAGCCCCTACCTGTAGCGCCCCGTTCCTCCTATTCGAGGAGCGCGGCTAAGAAACACAAACGGTATCGTTCGATCGGGATAGATTGAAACAAGAACTCTTCCTCGTTATGGATTTGTTTCTTCGGAATCGATTCCCATATTCAGTGGACCGTGCCCCCGGGATCGACTTAGCGACAGAGTCAGTGGGGACCTCTCCGCTGCTATCTTTTATTGCCTCGGTTTTCAATGTCGCTTGTTGCTTTCGTACTTTGAGTTGGTTTTGGGATTTACTTATTTTTCTTGAACGGTTTCGATGGTTTTTATTGTTTTCGTTCATTGAACTGCACTTCAATTCCGAGATTGGAAAAGTGGAAGAGGTATTGATCGAGCTGTTCGTAATACAGGTGAACGAGCAGTAGGCGGCTTACGAGCGGAGTCGTGAAGCGCCTCTTTCCTTCTCCCTTCCAAACAACTAAGTGAGTGGCTACCATCCCGATTAGCTAGCCCTGCTTCCAAGTCTTCACACCTAAAATCCCTTGCATTCTTTTTGTCCCGATCAAACGATACCAAGTAATAATAAAAGAAACCAAGATAAAAAGGGAATAGACTTGAATTGTATTGCTTGTCATTCAACTTGGGAACGATTACTTACACTACATGCTTGTTCGTTTGGAATGTTCAACATATATTTCAATTTTAGTTAGAATACATGTTTCTTCTATAAATTGTACTATGCATATAGAACACACTTTGATTTGACATAGATTGATCAGTAAGACTATGCAAAACTGTTTGGGCTATGGAGCTTGCCCATATTCGTTCAAAATTTGTATGAAATGATTTGAACTAAATGATGCTTGATCACGGATAACTTGTGCACATGGTATTTTGGCTTCCGCGGACAGTCGCCAGGGCACTGGGGCCAATCCGATCCGGGCGGAAGAGTTCGTATAGTTGTTTGTCATGGACGGGATGCTATGTAGCGGGGCTCGCCACCTGCGTTGCATATCATTTTTGTCCCGAGACTATAACCCGTCCCTTTGTGGCATCATGCCAGTGATCCCTGTGTATATTTAAACCTGTTGCAACTAACTTATGTCTTCGTGGCAGGGAAGGCATGGTAAGTATTGTGCAGGTAATTCAGACGGTCAGGTAAAATCCACCGAAAGGTGGCAAGTTCATTTCAGTGATTTCTATATGCTGGTTACTTGTAAATGAACTAAGGCAAGATAGAAACCCACAAAAATATGCATGCTTTATTAAAATAACGTGTTGATTAGTATAGTTGGGTTTAGCTCACCTTCACCAGTATGTTTCGACATGCTGACCCTCGTTGAAACAGTTCTTCGCACAAAGGCGAACCGAGCGAGGAGCCAAAGTCGTCTTCCCGATCCAGTCCAGCTTTAGGCGCATCCTGATCGCGCCGCTTTTGAAGTACTTGAAGAAGAAGCTTGCAACTTTATATACAATGCAGCTTCGTGGCAAAGCCATCCTCCAGCCTGGAGGTCTTTATCATTTTGAAGTTTATAAAGGGATGTAATGTACAGGACTGCTATCTCATTTTGAGTCGATACTTTTGTAAGCCCGTGGGGCATATTAGCTGACTCGTTCAAGAGTTTGTAATAGATGTTCATTATCAATAAAGAGAACTTTTCCATGTTTCAAATCAGTGTTTCAATTTATCTGCGTACTCTGAATATGTGCTTGCTATGCAAATCATTAAAGCCTTGTGCGGGCGCAACCCCAGGCCCGCACGGCGGTCACGATTCGGGGGACGCCTCAATGATTCTACGGAATCGGGTCGTGACACTACCCGCCACAGTAGTGTTCCCAACCCGCCAGCAACAGGACCCTGCGAGCGACCTCCTTCTCATCTCCCCTCTGCCTATATATATATATATATATATATATATATATATATATATATATATATATATATATATATATATATATATATATATATATATATATATATATATATTGTAAACCCTAACCCTAAACCTATCCCCCTCTAACCCGACGTCGACTTTCGACCACCGCAACCCAACACCGCCACCGGAGAACGCCACCCGCAATCCCACGCGATCGCACATCGTCATCCGCACAGCAGTCCGTGACAGATTCGAGCAACGACGACCCCTACTTCACGCGTCATTTCCCGACTCGTCGCTCGATCATTTTTAGAGCCGTCTTCACCGGTAAGATCACAACCTATCCCCCTCTCAACTCTGTAGCTAGTTTTCATCGAACATCGGTAAACACTAGGTAGAAATCGAGGCCAAGTTGAGAAAAAATCACATATTTATACTGCTATAAATTGTTTCAATGACCTATATTTAGAGGCTGTTATCTTCCATCATAGACCTCTAAATTAAATCTAATTTTTGCTATGTGAAGTCTATATAACCGAGATTATTTTCTGTTAATTAGATTATTTTATTTTGTGTTAAATTCATAGATAAGTTGGGTTAAAAATTATGAAAAACTTATTTTTAAAATATTAGAATTTGTGATACGGGGTGCGCTCCGCCAAACGGGACCGTCCTGTCGCATACAAATTATACCAAAAGGCGCGTACGATATGTCCTGACGTGTGGGCTTTTGCGAAAACTGATTTGGACGTGTGTGTGTCAGAATCAACCCGTATCCGTAAAAAGTCTTCATATCATAATTTTTATAAAATACCACACCATTTAGTGTACGTTCGTCGGAATGCGACAAAACTTACGCCATCGTATTCGTGGTATCATGCTGGTCCTGTGACCCAAGTTTCATGCAATTCCGAGACAGTTGACCAAGTCACCTAATTGCGGGATCCATAGTTGACTTTAAGGGCGAATTTGTGCTCGTCTTCCCAAAATCTAAAATTGGATATACCGTTGAGTTCATATTGATGTTTAGACCTATAATTTGTTCCATTTAGAGAACTTTACCTCTGGTACATTTTTTGGTGCAAAGTGACCCACATGTGGACCCCACTTTGACCCGAAATTATCGTTTTGCTCCTGTGTCCAAATTGGACAAAATGATAGTATTTTCTAGCTATCTTGCTGATTCCAAGAACGATGGTGATATTTATTTCAGCATCCGGAGACGTTTATTCGAAGGCCATAGTTTTTGATCCTGTGTATTTGACGTCTGGGCGCTTACATTATACAGATTGCTTGCCTGGCAAGTGTAATACCTTGCCATTATATTATGATTTATATTCCATATGGTGCATGTATTTTATTTATGTTATTTAGTTCTTATATTTTAACTGCTATATAAACTGCTCGTCCAAGATAACTTGGGTACAACGATGGTGGCGTCGTATTCTATTTTTATTATATACATGCATGTTGACCTAGTTGATGAGACCACCCCATTATCATGAGATATTTTTATTTTTCATTGTCCATGACACAGTTACTACACGTGTGTGTGTGTCTCATATAGGACACGGACTTGCGTAACCGGCTGGCCACTGGTACGTATAGGATGTACGACGGATAAGGATAACCGCTGATAGAAATTGTATGCTACAAGACCTACCAGTTATTTAGAGGTATCATCGTGTCATGGATATGACATGCTTAGAGAATGGGGTGGGGAGGACAACAAGTAAGGCGTTTGGGCTCCTTTGCACTTTCTTTGTGTAATCCGTACGCTCCGCCGGAGATGCGCGGTCATGATGACCACTATATATATTATTATTATCAGGCGACCTCTGGAGTTCAAAAGTGCTTTTTAGGCCCCTGATTCTCCGAGAGAATTATGCCAATCCTATTTTATCCAGATAGCCCACGTGTTGAAAAGTTGTTCTTAAAGTGCATTCACTTAGATGGTTAGGCGACCCATTGGATGTTTATTTTTTAGTACTTTATTGACATGCTTCTATGTATCTTGTTACGTTCCTCTGAGGACCTGGTCCCTTTCCAGGTATAGACGAGCAGGATTATCCAAAGGAGTACGGACCAGGCCCTGACATTTCATACAAGACTGAGGAGGTCTTACCTTCAGAGTACCTTTGATTCATCGTAGCTGATGGATATTCTAGTTGTTATTTTCTTTATTGATATTTATCTTATATTAGAGTTTGATCTCTTTTCTCATTTAGTAGGTTTTAGTATAGTCGATTGGCAGTGGATTTATTTCCACCGACTATCATTCTTTGATACTCCATATTTGAGATTCAGTTATTTATTCCTATTTTTTTATTTATATTGTGGATGAGATATAGATTGCGTGTGACTTGTGTTGATAGTATATTACCACTTTTGGATTAGATATTTATAATACAGCGTACGTATGTGTTATGATTTCCATATATTAGAGTTATCATATACATACGGCTGACATGCTTACGTATTCCTAGTCTACGTATTTTGGGACTGGGGCATGACAAAATCCAAAAATTAACTCAAAGCACGAAAGCAACAAAGCGACAACAAAAACTGAGGCAAGGAAAACTTGCAGCGGAGAGGTCCCACCTCACTCTGCCGCTAAGTCGATCCTGGGGGCACGGTCCACTGAATATGGAAATCGATTCCGAAGAAGCAAATCCATAACAAGGATGAGTTCTTGATTCAATCTATCCCGATCGAACGATACCGTCTTGTATTTCTTAGCCGTGCTCCCCAAATAGGGGAAACGGTGCACCACACAAGCAACACGAACAAGACGGACAGTTCGGTTCTTGAATACCTTCTCTCTCTGATCCAAAATGGACACGGGCTATTTTTCATAAGTTAAGTCGGTACCAACGACTAATTCTGTCACGTCCCAGTACCGAAATACGGAGACGGACATGACCAGCTATCCCGTACAAGGTACTATACATCGTACGATGATCACGACTATATAAGACAAGGGGGTGCATGCTACATTCAAGTCTCCTATGGTCAAGAACTTCTATGTCTCAATCATTCAAACAAGAAACAGTAAGCATAGAGCATATATGATAAGCAATAAGGCATCCCAAACGTTTTCTCAAAATATTCTGGAGTCCAGCTGTGCAAAGTAAGAAGCTGGAAGAGTAACATAAGTACATGACAGTGATTAGCTACAGTCTAATTTAATACAATTATGTAAATGGACTAATATACAGATGAGCCGGATAATAGGTGTCGGTGGCTAAATGCCAAAAAGAGATGTAAATGTGCAGTGAAGAGGACGAAAGAAGAAAACTCACTCGCTATTCCTTGCGACCATATTCCTGGTGCATACCATGAGTTGGAAAAAAGTATGTTGTATCCTCAGGTGCCGGCTCAAAACCTGGCCATGCAAAACCAGTGGGGTTAGACCCCAAATAGCAAGTACCACAAAGGAAGCACGAAAATAGAGAAACAAAATACAAGGGAAAACATATAATAATACATAGGTTCAGTGTCGTAACTTAGGTCCATGGCATATCTTAGCGTAAAGGCCCAACCCTATAACTAAACAAGGACAATGGTTGAACCATCACACTATGATAGTCCACTTTTCTAGGCTACTAGCTGAATAATACAATCATAACCAAATCCATTTCTTCCTAAATTGGCCAATCATTTGTACGGCTTGCTATTTTTGTAGAGTCTGAGGTTATCTCAGAAATAATGCATAATACGTATCCTCAGATCATGTCAGTGCCGAACATGAGCTAACCGAACCAAATAAATAAAATAGGCACTTATAGGATGCACCAGTCCCCCGTAGGGCCACTGCACTAAAAATACATTATTAGCGGTTCCAGTGTTCCTATATTAAAATAGTGGCTCGACATAATAATAAGTCAGATACTGTAATCCACTAAGGCAGATGATATACAGTTTCTGTAGTGGCCAGTCTACAGCGCACTTAGAATGAATCTTTGTGGAAAGGTTCGTTGGCATGATCTCGGAATACCGTTTTCTCTAAATGTTACTACCACTTTTATTTACCTAATTAGCCCTATATTATGCTTGAAATCTCAATGCGTGGTCACATGAGAATCTCTCTTAAGATGTCATACAAAGTACGGGGACGCTAGATACGAATTCATGAAAGTCAAATTTGGATTTACTCGAGCGTGTATGCAACATTCATATCAATATCCTAGCCACGCTTTGGTAGTTGACTCGCTTATTATGCCCGTGTTGGGAAAATAATATATATTTATAATATCACTCCTTCAGGGATTTGGAGGCATTCTCAATGCACAACCCAAATATAATCACTTAATACGTGACATGATGTATCATTCCTCGGCGCACATAAAATCATAAATAATAATCAAGCAATAGTGGTATAAGCACGGATACTATATTCGAGTCTAATTATAAATTATATATTGGATCACACGAATCAAGAAGATATTCAGTCAAAACGAGCAAGGCCGCATAGAAAAATCAGGCCGCATGACAATCATGGCCGCATAAAAAGTCAGGTCGCATAAAGAGTTAGGCCGCATAAAGTCAGGCCGCATGCTCAGGATTAAGGTCTACTCCAATGGTCAAGTGTTGAAGTGACAGTCAAATAAATAAAGTGTCAATGATGAGACATAAAGTGACTGATGTGACAAGCTATAAAGTGTGTCAGAAAAAAAAGACAAAACCATAAAAATAAGTGCCAACGGTTCAGAGCCATGCGTCCAAGAAAAATAGTGGTCGCATGCTCTACAGGCCCCATGAGTGTCGCTGTCGCATGGAGTTCAATGCCGCATAGAGTTTGATATCGCATGGATTTCTCTTAGACTTAGCGAAATTCTCATTCGTTCAGCGAGTGAAAGCATAAGGTGTTCAAGGACACTTGTGTAAATTAGCAGTCATGAGTCCAAGAAGATGGACGCATGCTGTCAGTATATGGCAAGAGTTTAGGCCACATAACCCTCTCGAACCGTATGGCACTCTCAGCTGCATATGCTCACTGGCCGCATAGGAACTTCATCTTCTCCAACAACAGGTTCGGCCATGGCAAAAAAGCTCAAAAAACTGAAATCTTGTTTTGTCCATAAAATTCTCATTTTAAGTCCAAATAGGGTGAACCAAAAGCCAAAATACTCTAAATTGAAAGCTCTATCATGTAGCAAAAACTAATTTTCAAAGACATAAGTTTAATAGATTAAAACTAAGAAAAACTCATATAAAATCCTAAGTTTAGAAATATAGATCTATACTAATCCATCTATCAAAACAGAAAACTCCAATAACTAAAAGTGCTCAGAAACACATAATAAACATAATGATGGAACAGTAATATGGAGAGTTTTTCTATTTCTCAAGCAAGGTATACTAGCCTATAGAAATGGGGAGAAAACTAAAGAAGGATGAAGTAATGAAGAAGTGAAGAGAGAGAGAGAGAGAGAGAGAGAGAGAGAGAGAGAGAGAGAGAGAGAATATTGGATTATATATGGTAGGGTTTGAGGGTTGAACCAAAGGTTTTCATGAGTTGAACCAATCCCATAATATAAACCATGAACTAGGTTAAACCAAAAAATGGGTTTAGTCTCCGTCTATATGCAACCATGCTAAAAAATAAAAATACGTTCCAAATACGTATATCGGGAACGGGAAAACGGGAAGTGACATCTCTATCCACCTTAGAAAAATTATGTCCTCGAAATTCGAATCCAAGCAATAGGTAGAGAAGTCAGGACAAGCACGATATAATTCTACTAGCAACTACACATGCAAGCAATATCATCACAATATAAAGGTGATCACTTGATCACAGAATTTGAGATATGAAGGCATAAGGTAGAATATACCTTCTGAATCAAATATTTGCGGGTACCAAGACCGAATATCGTCATCACGCTCCCACGTTGATTCCTCTAGTGAGTGATGGCCCCAAGCAATCCGGACAAGAAAAATTATCCGATTCTTGAGCACCTTCTTCCTTCGGTCGAATATGGATACGGGTTGCTCCTCGTAAGATAACTCGGTACCAACGACTAATTCAGAGTGATCGAGGATATGATTCAGATCCAGAAATTATCTACGCAACTGAGACACATAAAATATATCGTGTACCTCATGTAGCGAAGGCAGAAGGGCAAGACGATAAGCAACATCGCCTACCCGCTCTAGAATATCGAACGGACCCACGTATCTGGGACTAAGATTCCCATAAACCCCGAATCTAATGACTCCACGGGTAGACAAAATCTGTAAAAATATGTGATCACCGACAAGAAACTCTAAAGGTCTATGATGTTGATATGCCCAATAACGTTGCCTATCTTGTGCAATCCGAAGTCACTCTCTGATCTTCTTGACAACCTCTACTGCCTGCGTGATCATTTTAGGGCTTAATATCTTTCGCTTACCAATGTCGTCCCAAGCCAACGGTGACCTACACTACATGTCGTATAGTACTTCAAAAGGTGCCATCTGAATACTGTCATGATAACTATTATTGTACGAGAATTCCACCAAGTGAAGGTAATTTTTCCAAGATCTAGCAAGGTCTAAGGTACATGCTCATAAAATATCCTTCAAGGTCTGGATGGTTCTCTCTGATTGTCCATCTGGGGGTGATAAGTTGTGCTAAATCTTAACTTGGTATCCAAGCTCCGGTGCAAACTTTTTTAAAAATGAGAAGTGAACCAAATGTCTCGATCTGACACGATACTTACTGGGATACTGTGTTGTCTCACTATTTATCGTATATATATTTTAGCCAATTGTTCTGTAGACTGTCCTACTCAAAAAAGAAGAATTTTATGAGACGATCCACTATCACCCAAACTACATCTCGACCAGTCGGTGATCTAGGTAAACCGGTCACAGTCCATCATGATGTATTTCTACTTCTACTCTGGAATATAAAGTAACTGCAATAATCCTGCCGGTCTCTGCTGTTCTGCGTTTATTTGTTGACATATCAGACATCGCGATACGAAGCTTGCTACTTTCCTCTTTATTTCGTTCTACCAAAAGTATTGCTTTATATCTTGGTACATCTTCGTACCTCCCGAATGAATAAAATAATGGGAACTATGTACTTTAGTCATAACTTCTTACCGAATATCTCCGCTTGGTATGCATAGTCGATTCCTAAACCTTAGCATTCCATCTGCATGTATTATCAACTCCTTTCGAAGACCTGACTCACATTCTTCTCGTAGCTTTTGAATCTTCGGGTTCTCTGCCTGGGCTAGCTTGATTATATATATCAAAGTTGGTTGAATTTGTAAGCTAGCCTAAACTCCTGTACTCTGTGGAAGTACTATCTCGATACCCATCTCTCGTAAGTTCTTCTAGAATGTGCTTCTGCGTAGTCAACATAAATTTTTTACCTCTTCTGCGAAGTGCATCAGCTACTACATTAGCCTTGCCTGGACGGTACTGAAGTTCCACGTTATATTCTTTTAACAACTCTAGCCGCCTTCTCTGCCTCATGTTCAGGTCCTTCTGCGTGAACGCATACTTTAAACTCTTATGATCCGTGAATATTTTTGCTCGATTACCATATAAGTAGTGCCTCCATAGCTTAAGTGCAAACACTACTGCTGCTAGCTCAAAATCGTGAGTTAGATATTTCTTCTCATGATCTCTGAGCTATCGAGAAGCATATGCTACCACCCTCCCTTGCTGTATCAAAACATATCTGTCCTTTTCCAGATGCATCATAGTATACTGTGAATCCTCCGGAGCCTGCTGAAAGAGTAAGGATTGGTGCATAGATTAACTTCTTCTTTAACTCTTCAAAGACTATCTGACATTCTTTTGACCACATAAATTTAACTTTCTTACACGTCAACCGAGTTAATGGTGCTGAGAACTTAGCAAAATCTGACACAAATCTTCTATATATCCTGTCAAGCCCAGGAAACTACGTACTTCCGCTACTGTCTTTGGAACTGGCCAGTTCTCTACTGCATCTACCTACTTGGGATCAACTAACGCTCCTGCTCCAGAAATAATGTGCCCAAGAAAGGATATACGATCCAGCAAAAACCTACACTTACTGTAAACCCCCTGAATTTTCAAAAAAAATATAAAACTTGAATTTTTCACAATTTTCTGGAATTTTCTGAGAATTTTTCGTAATTAAAATCAGAGTTTTAAATTATTAAATGATTTTTAATTGATAATAAATAATATTAAAATATTATGAAAATAATATTTTATGGTGTAGAATTAAAAACTGGACTTAGGATAATTTTTCTGGAATTTATTGGACCCCGGACCTATTTTTAATCTCCTAAAAATAATTAATTATTTATTTATTTAATATTTATTTAGTTATTTATATTTTATTAAAACCTAACTTAAACTCTCAGCCCGACCCAGCCCAATAGCCGGCCCAAACCCAATACCCGGCCCATTGGGCCCAGCCCAGCCCCCGCGGCCCAGCCCGTATAGCCTAACGGGTCGGGTCGGGTCCGCCCGGCCGAACCCGACCCGCACCCGAACCCAAACCCCCAGCCCCCAGCTGTCACGACCCGCACCCGAAAAATCGGGCATGAGTCGTGGGTACGTCCAGCCTACGCCGCAGCATCGGCGGTAGAACGCTGTCTAGGTCAACTAACTAAATAATAATCTCACACAAAAAAATCGGGCATGACCTCTCCAAAAGGAGGGCAACCACACAAACTATATATATAATCTGCCAAGATCTCAACTCCAAACGGAGGAGCAATATCAACTGATGATCTCAAGTACTCAATCACGAATCTAAGCACGATAGATAACAAAGAAGACTAACAGCTATAAAGTCTAACCACCAACTACTACTACAACAACCACAACATCAATAATAATAATAATACAACAATACATCATCCAAAATAATATACAAACAAGGTCTCAATCCAAAACCGGAGACAAATCCGGTGCTAAAAGCTAATAAAAACAACAAGATCCTAGTGATCCCGGCTACCAACCCGGAAATCACCTCTAAACTAGAGGGTCCCTGTCTGCACCATCGACAGGCTCAGGTCCATAAAACGTCGGACACCACTCCTCCGGATACTCTGAAAAATATGTCCAGTCAGGACTGGAGCAAGTACATCTCTAACAGCAGTTCCATTTAAATGATAAAAACTATAAAACAGTTATAGCAAGTAGCAAGAAGAAAGAAGTAAGTATGAAACATGAAATAAACATGTATCACTGGTGCATAAAGGTAAAGATGCGGGAATATCAGAAACAAGATAGTAGTAACTGTAAGATACAAGAATCTAAGCTAAGATCAAGTCCGTGCACATGAACGTGTAGTGAGTCCAGCATGAAAAACATGTAGTGAGTCAAGTCCAGAAACATGTAAGTGAGGCAAGTCAAGAAATGCATGAGAGTCCAGACTATAAATAATGAACTCGGTGTCTTTGAAATACTTGTTTCGACATGTAAACGGCTAGGGGTAAGTACGGCTCACCGCGCACTGGGTGCGCGGCTGCTATCATTCCAGATTAGACCAGAGGGAGTGATTCCTGATGATGCCAGATAGGAATGTTTACATGTCTACTCGAGTATTTCCCCGCCCCGACTAATACAAGTGGATCCAAGACCCGACACGCAAATCAAGATGAGTCCAGCCTGAACATGAATGATGCCTGTAGTGATGCCTGTAGGTGATGCCAGTAGTGATTCCAGAATAGAGGCCAGAAACATGAAATGTACGTGTCGCAAGTAAATGAATCCAGAAATATCAATCAGTGTCCCGTGTTGTGCCAGAATAATCAGATGATACTATACTAGAAGCTGAATCATAATAAATATCAGATAATGAAAACTATCAGAGAATGTACTCGCCTGACGTCCTGAGCAACTGGCGATCTGAACCGGTGTCGCAAGGACCTAATGCGAAAAGCAAGATTAAACAGGGTTCTAATGAGTTAAACAGATATAAAATAATTAAAAATAGGCTTCTAGGGTTGTTCTAGGTCAAACGGGTCAAACCGGTGAAATCTGGGTCAAAAAGTCAACTCTGGGTCCAAAAAGTCAACTCTAGGTCAAAACTAGGTCAAAAGTTGACTTTGGCGGTCAACCGAGTCAACTACGGTCAAGTCTGGGTCAAACTAGGGTGCTCCTGAAATTCTAGGTCAAACCGAGATCATTAAGCTACTAAACTCACAAACTCGCCTCCTTGAGATACCGGGATACCCTCGGTATCCGATACCTCAACCTAGGCTACGCACCCCGCCTAAACCCGCTAAAACCTATGCTAGCACACGTAATTTTATATATATATAAACATATAAAAATCATTCCAAGACAAATCCTAGGCTATTGCTCAAAAACCCCGCTCGAAACCCAATACCTTAGTTATCTTAAGGTATTGAAATACCTTGGTATCTCAAGATATTGAGGTTTCGCTCTAAAACCCCTCTAACTAGCTATCTAGCTATTGAATATATACCTAGTTATTAATCTAGGCTAGATAATATATATATCTATCATATTTATATATATCTAAGCATATATGTACCTATGTATATATTTATCCACACACATTTACCCGATTACCCATTATCTTACCTATACACCTATATATGTATATATATCTATACGTATATAGGTATCTATATCTTAGATAGATATATCCAAGTATCTAGCTATCTACCTATCTAGTATCTAGAAACCTAACTATCTATGTATCTATTCAACTATTTACCTTGTTGTCTATCTATCTAATTATCTATCTACTGCCTATTTACCTATCTATCAACCATCTATCTATTTATCTATCTAACATATACCTATTTATCTATCTATGCATATATCTAACTAATTATCTATCTAACAATTCTATTTATGTATCTAAATGTCTAACTATCTACCTATCTCTCTAACTATCTATGAATCTATCTATCTATCCAAGTATCTATCAATCTATCTATCTACTTATATATATATATCTATTACCTAATTAGTTATCTATCCATCTATCCTCTACCTACTAAAAGCTGCTGCTAGCTACCTCTGTGCTTCAAATTACTGCTGCTGCTGGTGTTGTGCTTGCTGATGCTGCTGCTCATGCTGCTGCCACTGCTTTTGCTGCTACTGTACCTGCTTTTGCTGCTGCTGTTGCAGTTTTCTGCTGCTGCTGCTGCAGTTTTCTGCTGCTGCTGCTGCAGTTTTCTGCTGTGCAGGCAGCAGCAGCTGCCCAGGTTCTGCCCCCCCCTCTCAACTCACATACACACACACACACCCCTATATATATATACACACATATATATATATATATATATATACATACATATATATATATACACACACAACTCTATATATATATATATATATACACACTAACACATCTACTAACATATATATATACACACACATATTAACACATATTAACACATACACACTCATATACACAAACACATATCTCTATATATATATAAACACACATCTACATATACTCACATATATCTATATATATATATACACTAATATATATATCTATACATCTACACACACACACACACTAACATATATACTAATATCTATATATCCTCACTCACACACACTCACTCACACTAGCACACACCCTCACACACACACTCTCACACACACTAGCACACACATAAACACTCATACATATATATACAAATATATATACATATATATAAACTCATATGTATATACCTATAAACACTCACTCACACTCACACACACTCACCTACACACTCACACAAGCACTCCCTAACACGCTCACAAACACATAACCACACACATATATATAAATATATATATAAAAATACACACACAATATATATACACATATATATAAACAAACACAACACAACGCACACCACGCCCACAACGCCCACCAACGCACGCCCAACGACCCCGACACGCCCAAACACCCAAAATATATAAAATATAACTCGAAACCTCTAGCACACACTCCCCGATACTAACCCAACGCGCGCACAAAGCCGAAACGAGGAAACCAAGTCGAAATGGCCGTTCGGTCATTTCGACGAACACGTGGTGCGCGGCTCGGAAAACCTCCTGAAACGCACACCAAACGAACTCGGAATCGGCCCAAAATTTACCCACGCGTCCTAAACGATGCCTAGATCCTAGAAAATGCGCTCCCGTGTCGATTCTAGGCCCGTGGCGGAAACGCACACGCACTTAGAATCGGCGACGACGAAAAGCCCCAATTTCGCCCGAAACGCCCGTTTCTCCGCGACACGACTTCCCGTATCCGAACGGAGACACGCACTCACCCTCACGACTCCCGACAACGTCTACCTAGGTCCATCTAACCTAGGGCATCACCCAAAATTGGGCCAAATTCGGATTCCACCCGAAATCGACACAAAACCTAATGTCAAAGTCTCTAAACTCGCCCAAACTAGTTCCAACTTCCTCCTACGGGTAGGGTTAGGGTCTAGGAGGGTTCTACAACACTAATTACACTACACAAAAATAATTAGGAAGGGGAAAGTTAGGTTTTACCTCTTGGGAGTTGGAATCCCAAGGCCAAAGTCTCAAATTCCCTCCAAATCAACTCCCTCAAGCTCCAAGCTTCCAAATCTATCTCCCACACTAGATCTAGGCTCCTCACACCTAGGTTGGTGAAAAAGCAAGGTGAGGGTTAGCTTAAAGAAGAAGGAATGGAAGAAAGAAGAAGAAAAATGGAAGAAGAGACTTACTTTGGAGAAGAAGGAAGAAGGAAGAAGAAGTGGAGAAGAAGAAATGAAGAAGAAGAAGTGGAAGAAGTGGAAAGAAGAGGAGGGGGGCTGCTCCTCTGGATGCTCACGGGTGGGTGTGGAAAATAGGGCCGGCCAAGTTAATAAAGGGGGGGTTTCCTAAGTTGCAAATTCCCAAAACGCCCCTACTCACTCGGTTTTGGGTTCCGGGTTCCAAATGCGCTCAAACTAGTTCCAAATCTCTCCAACTAACCTCCTAAAAATAAAATAAATATTCTAAGCCCCAAAATAATTCTCACAAGGGTGTGGGCTGGGTCGGACATGGGTCCACTAGGGTCTGACATGGGTCCAGGCTAGCCAAAATCCTAAAACAAACAATATAAAAACAATACAATCAATAATTAATTATAAATACAATTAATTAAAAATAATGCACAATTAACTAAATTAAAAATAAAAAAAAATACCCGGCTCTGGAAATGGGGTGGTGACACCAGCGGCCCGGTCGAACCCCCCCGAGTCTTCCGCCGCCTGCGCCGCGTGCCACGCCGGCCATGCCTCCCTCTCGCCCCGCACTCCCCGGCCACCACGACCCCGCGGCCCTCGCCGCCTTGCCCGGCCTCCCCGACCTCCTCCCTTCCCTTTAAAACCCCTAGCTACCCAGCCTCCGGCAACACCCCGACCGCCCCAGACCTCGCCGCCACCCCCCACGGACCGCCTCGCCGTCCCCGAACCTCGGCGCAACACCTCTCCTCCTCCCTCCCAGTCGACGCCGCCGCGCTCCCCTCGGCGCCGTCCCCGACTCCCCGACCCCGATCCAGCCGCAGCTCCTCGACCCGGCTCCGGCGAGCCTCCAGTCGGCTCCGCCCGCCTTCCAGCGCACCGCCGTCGACGACCGAACCGCCCCCAGCCCCCGCCGCATCTCCGCCTGGAAACCCTAAACCCTAACCCTAATTCCCAAATCGTGTCGACACGTGTCGGACACAACACGGACACGAGAAATTCCAATTTCTTGAGCCCTGTTCAGGTGCGTGTAATTTTCTCTTCGCTGTCCCGTTTTCAATTCCGTAAATTGCAACGCGAAGCCTGTATGACCCTCTCGGTGCCCGGATAAACCGCTCGGGGCATCGCGTCCTGTGGTGATCGTACACCGCGATCCAAAAACAGGAAAAACAACGACCCGATTCACCCCGGAACTGGGTACGCCCCGCCAAACGGGACGACTTGGTCGTGCGCGGTCTTCACAGATACGTGTGCGCCGTCGATACGGACGTGTGGGATTTCGCAGAAGTCGATTCGGGTGTGCGTGCACACCGGGATCAACGCGTATCCGCGGACACCGCCCCGTATCTGCCTTTTCTGAATCAAGCCCTAACTTTCTATGTACATGTCGGATCGAAATGAAACTTGCGCCATCGGACTCGTAGCGATACGCTGGTCCTGTGACCCAAGTTTGGTTCGATTCTGAGAACGTTGACGAAATCGCGTGTCGTGGGCTCCATAGGCCGCGCTCGACGGGCGATTTTGTGATCGACTCATTGGAATCCAATTCTGGAAGTTCCGTTGGGTTCGTATCATCGTTCCTGACCTGTTGACACTAAGTTTGATGAATTTGGAGACCTTTGACCCTGACGCATTTTTCGGTGCAAAGCGGGCCCACATGCGGACCCCGTTTTAACCCGAAATTGTCGTTTTTGTCCTTGTCTCCAAATTGGACTCAAGGACAGGCGTTTCTAGCTATTTGATATCTTCTGAGCATGATGGTAATGTTTATTTCAGTATCCGGAGTCATTTCTGGAAATTTCTCCGAGACACAAAATCGTAGTGGGATCCAAACATCAAGCAAGTACCTGCACTTCAAGTTTATTCTTTATATTGTGATAATTAGTTCCTTGCTCTACTAGCACCATTGGATGTTTATACGTAGTGTTAGAATATTGAATTTCATGTCTTGCTTTTCGTGTCGGGAGGGAGAATACTAGGAGGCATGTAGTTTACCCTTCCTCCTGTCGTGACTAATAGCTGTTGGTACACGACTGTACCATCAGCCGGATCTCGATTATTCCTGTCTGATAGCCGTCTATGACGGCCTGATTAGCCTTATAACCTCCTACATGCCAACTATGTATTCTAAATACACAATTTCACACACACATAGTTCATGTTGTCATGTTGTAGTTCCATTTCTTGTCTCATTATAATCCTGTTTTACTCATGTCCCTGGTTTATAACAATTAATCATGTTTTACTAATATTCCTAATTTTTAGTGCTTAACTCTTAGATAATTTTACTACTTATTATGCATATTCTTATCATGATACTTAGTCAGTTCTTTTCTACTTGTCATAATTATTTAGTTTAAGCTTTGTTGTGTATTGGTACTTTGCTCCTTTCCTGACTGGATCCGTTGATATTAGACGATGATGAGGACTATGTCCCCACCTTTTATGGCCCATATGACGTAGCAGATGATACTTTTGAGGAGCCGGTTCCTACTCAGGAGACTACTTTTGAGGAGTAGTCAGCCAGTTAGCTAGTATTTTCTTTCAGCACAATACTCAGGTTTGTCCCCGATTTATCTTCTGGTTTTATATTAACTGTGGATTTGGTTGTCACAAATTAAATATTATGAAATCTTAGCATTTCTATTTCCTGTGATTATCCTTGCCTGTTTATTCCTGTGGATGAGATAGATTTTAAATTACCTGTGAATATGGTCTAGACAGCGTACTACCGCCGATACTGCGGCGTAGGCTGGACGTACCCACGTACTCGTGCCCGAATATCCGGGTGCGGGTCGTGACATATTTTTATGGTGGCCCATGCAGGTCAACGACTAAATTATTTGGTTTCAACTCAGGGACCGAACATGCCTGCAATAAGAATAGGATAAGTTTAGGATCTCATCCACTTGCTTGAATCGTTCTTGACATCTATCTCGGATTTGAATTGATTCCTTGACTTGCATCCTGCCTTGATTCCTGTGCGCCCCTTATCGTTTATTTTGGATGCAGAGTAATGGATCTACCAGCAAGCGACGAGGTTCCTACAAGATCACCACGAGATGCTCTACCAACACTCGAACCGAGACCACCCTTGGTACCACAAGCAGCACTCTCCCAGTTAGCCAGCAACAGCAGAGGACACCACCTCAAGGACGCGGACAAGCTTCCGCGATGACCGTGGAGAACGCGCAGACTCTTGGAGCAGCTAATGCGCGTAAGTGATTTGTAGCTGCCGTTTCTAGCATTGTTTAGCTCGTGCCTATTGGTTCGTGACCTCAGCCCCAACCTAGTAATTTTGAACTTGCTAATAACCTGGTATGCTTTTATATTTGATAACTGTAGAGATTGTAGAGTCTTTTTGCTATTGTGCTTATTATGTGTTGTTTTGAGAACTTAAATAATTTGTACCTCCTTTCATCATCATCTAGCGTACTTATATTTGTTGTACTACCTTGACTTATGCTGCTAGTATAGCCTAGTTTTGCAAGCTTATCCTTTTATCAAGCTTGTTCATGACATATGTATTATTGGGTCAACACACTAATACAATTGTCTATTCAGAATCAATGTATTACGGTCTGATCAACCTTAGTGCATTTTGGTTCGCTTTTCGTACTACTTTACGTGGATTGAGACATATAGTTGACTAGTATAGTTGCCCTAGATATGTCCGAGCATATCATATCGGTTACATAACTGTATTAATACGAGCCTGTGAATAAGAATTACCAAGATAGGATTCAATCCACAACTGCTTTGACAATTCCCATTTAAATTCTTTAAACGTCTTGATTCCGACACTTCTATTCTATTACTCCTCCCTTGAACTCTTTATTATTTGATCTTCGTCTTCACTTATTTCGGAAAGACGAAACCTCGTGCTTGGTATAAGTTTGATATAGAGAGAGTACTAGATATACCCCATAGACCGGTCGCATTGATGATGACCCCTTTATACATGATTAAGGGAATACCATAGGTGATGTGTTTGGTGTTAAAGACTTAAGGATTCAATACCATGATTAAATAAGTTGGGACATAGCTTTACTAGTTGTATAGCCTTAGAGGATGGATGGATAAATTCTAAGTTGGGTAGCGACCGCAATGTTCACCTGAAAGGAACCCTTTAGACTGTAATCAAGTGAGATTGGATAGAGAGAACCCTACCATATTTTTAATTTCGAGGACAAAATTTTTTATAAGTTGGGTAGATTGTAAACCCCCTGAATTTTCAAAAAAAATATTAAACTTGGAATTTTCACAATTTTTTGGAATTTTCTGGGAATTTTAGGTAATTAAAATCAGGGTTTTAAATTATTAAATAATTTTTAATTAATAATAAATAATATTAAAATATTATGAAAATAATATTTTATGGTATAGAATTAAAAACTGGACTTAGGGTAATTTTTCTGGAATTTATTGGACCCCGGACCTATTTTTAATCTCCTAAAAATAATTATTTATTTATTTATTTAATATTTATTTAGTTATTTATATTTTATTAAAACCTAACTTAAACTCTCAGCCCGACCCAGCCCAATAGCCGGTCCAAACCCAATACCCGGCCCATTGGGCCCAGCCCAGCCCCCGCGGCCTAGCCCGTATAGCCTAACGGGTCGGGTCGGGTCCGCCCGGCCGAACCCGACCCGCACCCGAACCCAAACCCCCAGCTCCCAGCGACCCGGTCGAACCCCCCCGAGTCTTCCCCCAGCTACCCGGTCGACCATCGTTCTCTTCTGAGATAGACGTGATAGGCTTTACTAGAGTTTACAGCTCAGAGGTAATATGGACATAGCTGTTTTGTGGGCCTATTACTTTTTGCGCACCTAGGTGCAAGTAATAGGTTTGAGGACAAGCCCTGCTAGAGGTAATATGGACGTAGCAGATTTTGTGGACCTAACACCACTGGCGTACTTAGATTTAGTACGGGTGTTAGTTGAAGTGACGATCGATATCAGAGGTGATAATCGATGGTCAGAATCTTGGAAAGCCTGTTCAGAGGTGATATGGACAGGGCAGATTCTCCAAGGAAATACAGTTCAGAGGTGATATGGACATGACTGATTTGTGGGCCTATTGCTTCTTGCGCACCTAGGTGCAAGAAATAGGTTTGAGGACAAGCCCTGCTAGAGGTAATATGGACGTAGCAGATTTTGTGGACCTAACACCACTGGCGTACTTAGATTTAGTACGGGTGTTAGTTGAAGTGACGATCGATATCAGAGGTGATAATCGACGGTCAGAATCTTGGAAAGCCTGTTCAGAGGTGATATGGACATGGCAGATTCTCCAAGGAAATACAGTTCAGAGGTGATATGGACATGACTGATTTGTGGGCCTATTGCTTTTTGCGCACCTAGGTGCAAGAAATAGGTTTGAGGACAAGCCCTGCTAGAGGTAATATGGACGTAGCAGATTTTGTGGACCTAACACCACTGACGTACTTAGATTTAGTACGGGTGTTAGTTGAAGTGACGATCGATATCAGAGGTGATAATCGATGGTCAGAATCTTGGAAAGCCTGTTCAGAGGTGATATGGACATGGCAGATTCTCCAAAGAAATACAGTTCAGAGGTGATATGGACATGACTGATTTGTGGGCCTATACTAGTTTCTTCTTTGAAGTAGGTTCGTCGGATTACGAGAATCTCGCCGTATTCCTCCTGAGTGGAGGAGATTAGGCGTAGTACTTCTTCAGGAATTTGCCGTTGATAGGAGCCATTAATAGGTCTCCATTGGGCTGGGCTAGTCTGTAGGCTCCGTTCGAGAATGTTGTCTCGATCACATAAGGGCCTTCCCACTTGGGCTGGAACTTGCCTTTACTCCTGTGAGTAAGAATCATCGGCCTTCTTACGGCTAAGACTAGCTCGCCGACTTTGAACACCCTTTCCTTTACTTTACGATTAAAAGCTCTGGAAATGCGTGCTTGGTAGAGCGCGATGCACTGTTGAGCTTGGAGACGTTTCTCGTCTAATCCTTCTAGCTCCTGAAGCCTTAACAGGTCATTCTTTTCTTGAGTCAGCTCGTTAGCCACGGCTATCCTGAGTGACGGGATCTGGATTTTAATGGGGAGAACTGCCTCGCTCCCGTATACCAGTGAGAATGGGGTGCAGCCTGTCGGTGTCCGTATCGTTGTGCGGTATGCCCAGAGACATTCGCCCAGTTTTTCGTTCCAATCTCTTTTGTTTGAAGAGACGAACTTCTTCAAGAGTTTGATAATGGTTTTGTTGAAAGCTTCCGCCAAACCATTAGCAGCTGGATAGTATGCCGTAGAGGCGATATTGTGTATTCGATTTTTATCGCAAAATCGATGAAACGCTTGGCTGATGAACTGGGCCCGTTGTCATGGATTATCCTTCAGGGGACCCCGAAGCGATAAATGACGTGATGCTTGATGAAGCTGATCACATTAGACGCCTTTACCTCAGCAAGAGGGATTGCCTCTGCCCATTTGGAGAAGTAGTCCGTGATGGCCAGTATGAACTGATGACCTCGGGAAGAAGACGGGTGAATGGGACCAATGACGTCCATACCCCATGCTTCGAAAGGCCAGGATGCAACTGTAGGATGCAGATGCTCAGATGGTCGGTGTATAAAGTCTGTGTGAATCTGACAGGCTCTGCATTATTTTGCATACCGTATCGCATCTGTGATCATAGTAGGCCAATAATAGCCCATTCTTCTGATGCGATCCTGTAGCTTAGGACCAGGTTGGTGGGCTCCGCATACGCCGTTGTGAGCTTCCCGGATGATCTGCTGTGCTTCATCGTTAGACAGACATCTTAACAGTAATCCGTCGTAGGTCCGGCGATATAGGCATTGTGCAGATGCATCGTAATAGAAGCGTAATGATCGTCGCTTGATGGACACTGCTCCTTTGGGGTCCTCCGGCAAGATTCCGTATGCGATAAAATCTATGAAGGGACTTCTCCAGTCCTTTCCGGGGAGATCTGTGTTCACAGCATGGCTGCGTTCTATGTGAAGGCTGTTCTTCGCACAGAATAAGTCTCTGTTAAGAAGGATTACCGAATCCTGCCTTCTTATAGGAGTGGCTAAGTCTGCGGCTAGACTGGCTAGGGCATCGGCTTCCAGATTCTGAGACCGAGGTACATGCTCCAGGAAGAATCCTTTGAAGGTCATGACTATCTCGACCGTTGCTTGGTGGTAGGGGATGAGGTCTGGATTCCGGACTTCATATATCCCTCTGACTTGATTGACGATAAGCAGAGAGTCACCGAAAGCTTCCAGGGATTCGACCCCCAGCTCTTTGGCGGCTCGGAGCCCGATTAACAGAGCGTTGTATTCTGCCACATTGTTGGAGCAGGGCTCGCTAAGAGAATATGCTCGGTAGATGACGAGCTGATCAGGAGTGACCAGGACGACTCCTACTCCTGAGACGATGTTTCCCTTGGGACCAGTTTTGGAGGCCCCATCGAAGAAGAGTTGCCATGCGTCGGTTTCCATTACGGAGTTACATTCTGCAACTTCGTCGGGAATGTCCTCGTATAATTTGGAGGACTCTGGGATCGGATGGGCAGCTAGGAAGTCAGCCAGTGCTTGGCCTTTAATGGACTTCTGCGGTACGTATACCATGTCATATGGCGTTAATAGCATCGCCCAAGTCGCGAGTCGGGAGTTAAGAACACTCGGTTTGCTCATTAGTACCCGCAGAGGGTTGATCCTGGAGATGATATGAATGGTCTGTCCGGTGACATAGTGTCGTGTCTTCTGGACGGCGAACATCAGAGCCAAGCATTCCTTCTCCACTGGGTTGTACCGGTGCTCGGCCCCGACCATCATCCTGCTGAGGTAGTAGATAGCTTGTTCATGCCCCATGTCGTTCTTCTGTGCAAGAAGAGCTCCTAGTGAATGATCCATTGCTCGAACGTACAGCAAGAATGGTTTTCCCATGACGGGAGGTGCCAGAACTGGCGGACTGGTGAGGTAGCGTTTGATGTCTCCGAACGCCTGCTGACAGGTTTCGTCCCACACGAAAGATACACCTTTTTTCATGAGGTGAGAAAAAGGCTGACATCTCCCCGAGAGGTTGGATATGAATCGCCGGATATAGGCCAGACGGCCTTGAAATCCCCGGAGTTCCCTCAGATTACGGGGTGGTCGCATTTCTACGATTGCCTGGACTTTGTCAGGGTCCACCTGGATGCCTTTGGTGGTGATGACAAATCCCAGGAACTTGCCACTAGATACACCCAGAAACGATTTCGTAGGGTTCATCTTGAGTTGATGGCGACGCATTAGCTCGAACACCGTCCTCAAGTCTTGGAGGTGATCACCTTTGAGGCGGCTCTTGACGGCTATGTCGTCTACGTAACATTCCACTGTTTTGCGTAAATGCTCATGGAATATGTTACTCATGGCCCGTTGGTATGTAGCCCCGGCATTCTTCAACCCGAAGGGCATAAACGTATAGCAATATACCCCCAGTGGTGTCCGGAAAGCAGTGTGCTTCTCGTCTTCAGGATGCATCTTGATCTGATTGTATCCCGAGAACCCGTCCATGAAAGACATGCGTTCGAAACCGCAGGTATTGTCGATCATGATGTCGGTGATAGGAAGAGGGAATTCATCTTTGGGACAGGCCGCATTTGTGGGCTTAACATTACTAGGGTACTTGGGGCTAAGTACAAATGTCAAGTTTAGACGACGTCCGATGATAACTAATAGCCAAAAGTTTATTCAGGGGTAGTGATAAAATTTTTGCTATGTAGTGTTTTTCTCGAGTGGGGATAGGCCTGTAGGGTCCACTGGGGAGACTTTCAGGGGTTCACCATTCCGTACCAGAAAGGTGAGCCCTGCTCACGATGGTCGTTTCCTCGTTCATAGGTGCAAGGTGATGACCTTGTCATCTATCAGCTCCTGAATTCTTCTTTTTAACAAACGACAGGCCTTCGTAGGGTGATGAACATACCGATGGAAGAGACAGTAATCCGGGTTATTGACTTCGCCGGTGCTCTCGGGATATCTGACGTTCGAAACCCGGAGTTTGTTTGCTTTTGTCAACATGTTGAAGATTTCAACGATGTCGTCTTCTTTGAAGGAAAAAGTCTCTTTCAGTTTTCGCGATCCGGATGCCTGAGCCTTTTGATCTTCCGGGTCAGCTGTCCTTGCTGTACTGTATTTGGACTTCGGGCGGGTTCTTCCTCCTGTTTTGTCGCTCCTGGAGGTCGGTTTGGAAGGACCCGTTTCTGGTTTTACAGGACTATCCTTTGGAAGTTCGGAGCGTGCAGGGGGTGCAGTATACCCTAACCCGAAACGAGTTTGTCGATAGCAAGGACTACTATGTAACGGCGTTCGTCTGCCTTTTCCATAATTGAGGCCCTGCTTTGTCTCTAAATCGTAACCCATGTTCTGTATGATCTTCAGAGCTTGAGAGCTATACCTGTGGATTTGCATTTTTCCTTCTTTAGGCTCCCGGAAATCTTCTTGCACCATCGGACCGCTCTGTCTGCGGATGAAGACTATTGGACGCCTGTAGTCATGAGTTGGGGGGACAATAAAGTTCCCGTACGGTTCATACATCGTAATGACATTGGGTGGCGATGCGTCCTCCCACACGATCTCTCTCCGTCCGCCGCCTAGGGGCTCTGGATCCTGTTCACGACTCCCATTTTTGCGTCTCTGGATCAGACGTGTACGTAGGTCAGGAGGAGTTGACGTTGACCTGTCCCTTTCGTTTCCATCTGCGGATACGCGGGGGTCGGGCACCAAGGTTCTTGCCGCGCCACCTGTGTATAACAGGCTGGCAGTCTGGGCGGCGGACAATCCTCTGGGGGGGCGTCCTCCCGCAACCTGGACTTGTTTCACGCCGAAGGGCTTTCCCTGGTGTGATTCGGAGATTCGCTCAGACTGGCGTAAAGCTGGAGAGATCCTCAGTCGGCCGCCGTTTTCTTGCGTAATTTGGAGGGTAGGCATTCCGTTCCTTTGCTGGCGCGAAGGCCGAGAGGTTAAGTAGCCTGCCGCTTGCTTTCCTTCGCGGAGATCACAGCGCTCATCTGGTTTACCGTAGAGGTCAGATGATGTCTTGCGCGTGGAGCAAGATCTGTTCTTCCGTCTTGGCGCCGAGGCACCATCGGAAGTTCTGTCTGTACCGCACGGAGCGGGAGACAGATTTCTACGCGTAAAGCGCAGTGAAGGCTTCTGGGTTAGCGCTGAGGCTTCGCCCGAAGTTTTGTCTTTACCGCGCGTAGCGGGAGACTGTTTCCTACGCGTAAAGCGCAGTGGATTCTTCGGGGTTAGCGCTAAGGCTTCGCCCGAAGTTTTGTCTGTACCGCGCGTAGCGGGAGACTGAATTTTACGTGCGGGGCAAGGAGGGAGCGTCGCTACAACCTCGTTGGCCGAAGAGATCGGAGAGTCCGGAGAGATCGGAGAGTCCGGAGAGATCGGAGAGTCCACAGGAATAGTAGAGGATGTCTTGGGCATCCACACATTGCGCAGCTTCCTGTTGTTCTGGACGGAGAGAGGGCGAGAGCTACCCCCGGCTCGAAGCATGTCTTCTTAGGCTGACTGGTCGAAATGAACGACCAGCGTCTTCTTCACGGTTCCCACGGATACCGTATCGTGTTGAGCAATTACTTCCTCGTCAGAAGAGAAAGATGTCCCCAGCAGAGTCACCATCTTGTTTGTGGTATTAAACGAAAGGAATGAAATTGTATTTCAATGACGGGGTTTATGCGAAACCCGCGCCCTTCTGTTTACAAACAAACTTGTACAATGTAATCCTATGCGAGGATGTGGGAGTACAATTTATTTAATCTGGGTATAAATTGCTATTGGTGTCTGATCTGCCGTCGATCACTTTAGCCCTTGGACCACACGATGTTGAAGAAGTGCCGTGGAAGACAGGTAGCAGCTTCGAAGGTTGCAGAAGAGGTTGGACGCACGAGGCCAAGGTCGTCGATCCCTGCTCTTTGCCTGCTCTCCGGGTTCTCTCTCTCTCTCTCTCTCTCTCTCTCTCTCCCTCTCTCTTCCTCTCTCTCTCTCTCCTTGGACGGTAATTCTCTCCTGGATGATAATTCTTTTTCCGCCTCTTTTCCCCATTGATAGGGGTCTCTATTTATAGAGTTTTGGTGACAGTGACCACTCCGTCGGTGTAAAAACCGAGGAGTGGGAAGTACAACACCCTTTTACACAACGGTTAAAGTAACCAATGCCTGCGTATGGATGATCTTTTGAATGAGCGTATGACGCGGGTCCAACTAAGGGAACACAACGCGTACTATTGCTACGAAGATCATGGCGTAAGAGCCACGCAGGTAGGTATCCCGTGTGTAGAAATGGTTGGCGTAGAAGCCAAATGACTGTCACCCTGGCACAGAGGCCAGATAGGCATAGAAGCCGAATAGGCGTAGAAGCCGGGTAGGCGTAGGAGCCGGGTAGGCGTAGGAGCCGGAGAGGCGTTGAAGCCGGAGAGGCGTTGAAAGCCGGATAGGCGTTGAAGCCGGAGAGGCATTGAAGCCGGAGAGGCGTTGAGAGCCGAAGAGACGCTGAAGCCGGAGAGGCGTTTGAGAGCCGAAGAGGCGTTGAAAGCCGGATAGGCGTTGAAGCCGGAGAGGCGTTGAGAGCCGAAGGGGCGCAGGTCTTGAATGGGCGTAGAAGCCGCTGCGTACCGTGCCCGAGTGCTGACGTGGACGTCTTAGCCGGAATCACGGTTTTCGAAGATGTAATCAAATCTTCTACAGAGATTTGCCATCATCCTGTGCATTAAATGCGAAGACGTGTTTCGAAGGTCTGCAGCCCTTCTGTGCATCCGTTGCAGAGACGTGCCTTGACTGAACCTGTCACCGCTCTGTGCAATTAGACGTAGAGACGTGCCTCGAGCCCCGTACGATGTGCAGCTTTTGACGTGGCAGGCGGTTTGTCTACTGCGGAGCGTAAACCGGCTTATGCCTGCCTGTGTAAAACAATGCAGCGTATCCCTCTGTGCGCAAAAGAGCGGTTTATGCTGAGGGGACGTTAGTAAACGACGGTTCGGTGGTATCTTAACCCAATCCTCTTCATTAAATACAGGGATCCGCCATCATACTGTGGTGTGCGTCCCGAGGGGTCTGTGCCTGTTTCCAGCCGTCGTCTGGGTCGTCGTGCAGCACTTTTTGTCAGGAGTCAGAGGCCAGGTTCACTGCGTGACTTGACAGGTTTATTTCGGGGAAGACGAAGCGTTCCTCGTACGCTATTTTAATGCTGCTTTGAAAGCGGCTGAGTTTTTACGCCCTGGAGGCGATGGGGGGGGGGTCCCGTCTACGCCGAAGCGGTTTTGGACGCGCTGCACCCTTGAGCTCTTACGCCTGATGGTACTGAAGGCCTTTGCTTGCGCTGCTCTGTATCAATACGCCGTATAGCTTTTGCCAGCGTATTTTTCATGCTTCTACACTCTTGCCGAGGCAAGGTGGCCACGCCTACACGAAGGCCAAACCAACAAAAAAAAAGCAAGCCAACACTATACTATATGAAGTCACTGGCCAAGCCATAAAGGACTTTGATCGGACTGATCAAATGCGGTTCTCCTCGAAACAGCGCTAAGTAGCTAACCCACCTGGATCGATTCCAATCGCTGTCACCGCGCCCAAGACGCGTTACCCAATTGTCTCCTCCATGGCCGAACGGTCCCGGTGCCCCGGAGTACCCGTTCGAGGAGACCAAACCCTGTGCAATACAGGTTGTCCGTGACATGCAGACACCAAGTAGGTATGACGAGAGGATCGAACATTCTCGCCCCACCAAGCGATCCTAGACTCGTTCCGCCAATAATCCAACCAACACATCCATAACCATTCTTCCAACATATAGCCCAAGGCACCATTCACAAGTTATTCCCATAGGCACAATGCCTCTTCTCAACACAGTATTTCCAATGGTGCAACACCCATGCTCAAAGCTAACCCATGGCACAATGTCGTTTCAGTGGCACAATGCCCCATTCGTGGCACGATGCCCCATCAAGCGGCACAACACCCTCGCCGATGCAGTTGTTCGGTTTTGAACCATAACTGCTCGCTTTGTAAGACAAAGCGACCAAGTGATACCCGTGCACGGATGCATGCTCGCTCGCCCAAATCTCAATGTTCCCAATCTCTCAATGCATCATTCCAACTGTCCAAGCATAATCCCAATTATCCAACCAACTGCCTCAAATGTAATATTCCAACTCTAGCTCCAACTATCCAACGCGCAAACCAAATCAAGCCACAATCCTACCAAGCCAATGGCGTACACTCTATGCACGCCTCAGTGTAGTGATTCCCAATGTTTCAGCCCAAGTGTTCAAGCCATTACGTGTTTTCCATATTATTAGGCATGAAGGAGTAGAGGAGAAGGAAAAGAGCCCACTCACAATGATTGATCCCGTTAGGCATCCTGTCCTGCCGATACGGCCAATCCCTTGAACCCGTGGTCCGATGCAAGCGCGATCTACTCAACTGGTATGACCGTGCGAGCAGGCCGTGCTCTACAAATCATCCGGCCGATCGGACTAAGGAAGATGGCATTATCATTCCAACTCAGCTATCTCAGTACTGCTCTGAACGAACACCTGATTTCCATCGAACCCGCTAGCCATCTGCACATGAAACAACTCAATCAATACTTATTCCCAAAATCCAACAAATCAAATATAACCAGCATTTGTTTCATTCAATTCGACTCAGCGTAACGCACCGTGCGGTTGCGGGCGTTACATAATATACCACTTAGAATCAGGTTCGTCCACGAACCGTGCTGGTACTCATTCCTATCACATGCCACAATCCAATTCCATGGATCTACTCTATGCAACTCTCATATTCACTATTCTGACTCAACTTCTCGCTCTGCTGAACGCTCGTACAAGTTCCATATTCCCACATCCTCCTTGCAGCTCAATACGAATTCTTCGTATCGCTTAGTTTTGGATCGTACACATATTTAAGGCGTCCCTAAAATACATGTATTTTAGCCGAGCTTTGCGATAGCGAATTTGGACAAGTTACAAGGGTATCTTTATGTCCGAGGCATCCATTTGCTTTACTCCCAATTGAACCAAATCCTGATTTCCATTCCAACATATTCGATTTGAGCACTATTCTCAAATATGATGATTTCCCATGACTCAATCAGTTCGTGTTCCAACTCAATCCATCCAACTATTTCTGAAACCGCACTAGCAACACCTCCAAATATATCTCATGCACCGAACGATCAACTCAAATGATACTACCCCATCTAGGCGACTTACCCAAATATCAACTTTGCTTTCATCAGCTCAGTCCAACACCTCTTCCTCAATCTCAAAACCTCACAGGGTGAACATCTATATTGAGGTTTGTGTGATCCACGAAGATCTCACCGCCACGCCAAAGGGATAGTGTCGCCACGATTTCAACGTGGACACACTCGCCACAATTCCTAGGTTGCGCATGGAATAGTTCTTCGTGCTGCTTCCACTGCCTCGAAGCATAGAATATCACCTTCGCCTTCCGAATGAGCACGCTTCCCAAACTAAGTTCCGATGCATCTTGTAAATCTGAGGCACGTCTGTCCCTTCCAGTATTCGCAAAGATTTGATTTGAACGAGCCGCCACAGTCGTCCATTCATATAAATGCTATTCCCTTCCAGAGCACGATGAGTCAGAGGCGATGCCATCTACAAAAATCTGTGACTCTGAATCTCATCAGTTGACTTAGGCCAATCCCACAATCGCTTCGGTCTTCCGGCTGCATCTTCAGTTGAAGGCTATCCCAAGGATCTCTCCAATCCAACACTCAGTCAATGGGCCAAATCTCATTGCTCACATCTGCCCTCGATGCATTCCCAAATACGCCGCCTCAAGGGTCGTTCTATGGGTCTACCATATTCATATCCGATTAGCGGGTCAAGGTCGCTAGGGTCAGCTGTCCCGAAGCTACGCTCGATAATTATAATCATCACGATGGACAGTTACTATGAACCATGCTATATCTCATCTGCAAATCTGAATCAAAATCCAACCATTCCATCCGAGCGAACTTTCGAATCCGAGAACTGCGCTTGCTGAAACCGTCTTCCATCAGTCCGTCGTATGCCCTGAATCCATCAAATTTTTGAACTGCCATATTCGTCTACTCGCACTACCACTGCAATGATTTCCAAAACTCAAGACTTGCTCCAATTCTTATCCGTTTGTCGCGTTCCACAATGCACGTCCAACTTGTTCTAGCAACACAGTGATTTGTTCCGACGTTGCTCCCACATTTAGCTATCTTCAAACGTCCGTCCACGTCTTCCGGAGAATCTGTTTACTATCGTTGTTGCACCATTTTGCTCAAAATTCTATTTCCGCTAAACCTGAGTCAAACTTCTCGAGCAGCAATATCCAAAATCTTCCAAGTTTGTGTGAATCCATCGCATTGTCCCTCCAAACCAAATCATGTTTCTTTGCTCAACCAACAGCTCAAATATGTTGCCCAAAATCGTAGTCCGTGCTCGCTATCCTTCAATTAACCAATCGCTTCGCTCAAGCGTATCCCAACTGTTCATTCCGATCTCGTCCATCTCTTATACTCAATGATACTTCCATTTGCACTAGTCCGTTCTCGATATGCTCAACTCAATATTCGCTTGCTCCATTATCATTCTTTCCAACACAATCGACTTGCACCAACCAAATTATATTTCTGTTACTCGAGTTCGTTCAGGCAATTCCCATAGATGTCCAACCAAAATATTTCAATTCCTTGCTCAATATGTGGTATCCCATATACCACTCCGAATCAAGTCGCTACTCGCATTACGATTTCCTTGCACTGGATCCAAGATCCGTCCGAACCCTCCAAAATGTGTGATCATGCCTTTCCCAACTCAAGTCTGACACAAAACTCAGGCAATGCTTGAATTATCCAAATATTTCCATCAATCTTATTATGCAACTCGTGCTATGTTCCATTCTCAATGCTTGCAGCTATTCTCAAACCGTCTGATACATTCGCAATACGAGCAACTCGTGCAACGATCTCTCTTCCAAGTGATCCAACCCAATACCCAACTGTCTCACACCTTTGTCGTACGAGCAACTCGTGTAAACTATCCTGATATTCCCAAGCCAAACTCAAACCTGCCCAACCGATGCGCCACAGCCAAAATTCCAACTTCTATCTAACACATTCGCTAGACGAGCAACTCGTGCAACGATTTATTCTCATCGAATGCTTCTACTCAAAACATGCCGTATAACCAAATCTCGTATGCCAACCAACTGATCCACTGATGCAATCAGAAACTCCCTGAACGACAAGCCAAGCCAACCCAACGAAAGCTCTCAACTTGTTGCACAAATGCAACAACGCCACCCAACTTGCTGCACGAATGCAACAACGCCTAACGAGGCTAAGCGATCCTACGAAAACCAACCAAGGCAACACAACCAAGAATAAAATGCAGCCACAACCAGCAATAAATAGACTTATTGCATGAAACATCCAATGCGGCACTGAGTAGAGTCAAGAGCTAGATGACACACGGAAGCTATTTAGAGTTTGTGATGAAGCGAAGGACCAAGTCCGAGAAAATGAACCAGGCGCTCGGATACCAATCTGTCATGCCCCAATCTTCCGCAAGCTCGATAGTCCCCGCTGAACGTGAATCACCACGTTTACAGCTCTCCCGCAGGACCATCGTTCTCATCGGGACGTGATACCATACGAGCCTGGAGTTGCGCTCGTACAAGACAATGTTGTCAAACACCAAATATTATCATTGAAACAACCAAGTTGCAGCGAAAGTCAAGTATTGTGTACCAAGCACACAATCAGAGTAATACACAGCGAAGCTCACGATAGGGTCAAATGAAATGCCTCATCGAAGACAAGGCCACGAAGGCGATGCCACGAAGGCGATGAAATACTCTTGCTCTTTTCTCTAGCCCACAAAGGTACTTACAGTTCATACATCATGTCCCGTATATCCAAGCAGCGCCACTACGCCTGTGTACCTGAAATAATGCCCACAAACGTGGGTCAGTACACAACCGTACTGGTGAGCGGGGTAACCCACTCGCCTAAGCCGACACTAAGTAAAAATAGTGAATGCAAACAGTTATATGGTGATCTTTCTAGTTGAATCCTATATTCATTTTATGGCATAGGGATGACATGTTAAGGAAAGCTGTAAAGCAGTTTAAGCATGCAAGTACTCAACTCAAACCAAACGACAAGCAAATATATAAGCAACTCGAGGGAAACTAGCATACAAACCGTCCTGCTCAAGTCCAAGCAATACGATAACATGTCGAACCATCAACCAAGCCTCAATATCCATCCTCAACCAACACTTACAATCCAAATCTCACAGTGCACACTCTTTATTTGTGGTATTAAACGAAAGGAATGAAATTATATTTTAATGACGGGGTTTATGCGAAACCCGCGCCCTTCTGTTTATAAACAAACTTGTACAATGTAATCCTATGCGAGGATGTGGGAGTACAATTTATTTAATCTGGGTATAAATTGCTATAGGTGTCTGATCTGCGGTCGATCACTTTAGCCCTTGGACCACACGATGTTGAAGAAGTGCCGTGGAAGACAGGTAGCAGCTTCGAAGGTTGCAGAAGAGGTTGGACGCACGAGGCCAAGGTCGTCGATCCCTGCTCTTTGCCTGCTCTCCGGGCTCTCTCTCTCTCTCTCTCTCTCCCCCTCTCTTCCTCTCTCTCTCTCTCCTTGGACGGTAATTCTCTCCTGGATGATAATTCTTTTTTTGCCTCTTTTTTCCATTGATAGGGGTCTCTATTTATAGAGTTTTGGTGACAGTGACCACTCCGTCGGTATAAAAACCGAGGAGTGGAAAGTACAACACCCTTTTATACAACGGTTAAAGTAACCAATGCCTGCGTATGGATGATCTTTTGAATGAGCGTATGACGCGGGTCCAACTAAGGGAACACAACACGTACTATTGCTACGAAGATCACGGCGTAAGAGCCACGCAGGTAGGTATCCCGTGTGTAGAAACGGTTGGCGTAGAAGCCAAATGACTGTCACCCTGGCACAGAGGCCAGATAGGCATAGAAGCCGAATAGGCGTAGAAGCCGAATAGGCGTAGAAGCCGGGTAGGCGTAGGAGCCGGGTAGGCGTAGGAGCCGGGTAGGCGTAGGAGCCGGAGAGGCGTTGAAAGCCGGATAGGCGTTGAAGCTGGAGAGGCGTTGAAGCCGGAGAGGCGTTGAGAGCCGAAGAGGCGCTGAAGCCGGAGAGGCGTTTGAGAGCCGAAGAGGTGTTGAAAGCCGAATAGGCGTTGAAGCCGGAGAGGCGTTGAGAGCCGAAGGGGCGCAGGTCTTGAATGGGCGTAGAAGCCGCTGCATACCGTGCTCGAGTGCTGACGTGGACGTCTTAGCCGGAATCACGGCTTTCGAAGATGTAATCAAATCTTCTACAGAGATTTGCCATCATCCTGTGCATTAAATACGAAGACGTGTTTCGAAGGTCTGCAGCCCTTCTGTGCATCCGTTGCAGAGACGTGCCTTGACTGAACCTATCACCGCTCTGTGCAATTAGACGTAGAGACGTGCCTCGAGCCCCGTACGATGTGCAGCTTTTGACGTGGCAGGCGGTTTGTCTACTGCGGAGCGTAAACCGGCTTATGCCTGCCTGTGTAAAACAATGCAGCGTATCCCTCTGTGCGCAAAAGAGCGGTTTATGCTGAGGGGACGTTAGTAAACGACGGTTCGGTGGTATCTTAACCCAATCCTCTGCATTAAATGCAGGGATCCGCCATCATACTGTGGTGTGCGTCCCGAGGGGTCTGTGCCTGTTTCCAGCCGTCGTCTGGGTCGTCGTGCAGCACTTTTTGTCAGGAGTCAGAGGCCAGGTTCACTGCGTGACTTGACAGGTTCATTTCGGGGAAGACGAAGCGTTCCTCGTACACTATTTTAACGCTGCTTTGAGAGCGGCTGAGTTTTTACGCCCTGGAGGCGATGGGGGGGGTCCCGTCTACGCCGAAGCGGTTTTGGACGCGCTGCACCCTTGAGCTCTTACGCCTGATGGCACTGAAGGCCTTTGCTTGCGCTGCTCTGTATCAATACGCCGCGTAGCTTTTGCCAGCGTATTTTTCATGCTTCTACAAGACCCCCTTCAAAACTTTTATATTCCTTGGAATTTGAAACGCTTTGAATGAAGCATGAATGGCCCCTCGTGACTCAAAATATTTCTGAATGGAGCGTTGAAACGGTCGGTACGGCCTTTATGGCAGATTTATTAGGGACCGCTGTGATCTCTTTTGCCTATAAAAAGGCGGGGGGGTTTAACCTGTTTCCCCATATTCCCATCACCATGCTAAAATGATCGCCGGAGTTCGTCGGGTCGATCTGAGGAAGAAGGAGATCATGTTCTTCCAGCATGTTGGGAGCCGAAAAAGATGGCATCTTCGAGCAAGTGTCCACTTCAGCGATGGATCATGGAAGGATATCTTAGCCTCCCTTGCTCGGGATAATCAGCAACTTTGTATGGCGTTGCACCAGGGGAGAGAAAGGACCGTATTAGACCATGCCGCCTGCAAGCGGCGTCTTCTTCCGTTGTCTCCGGGGACGAGAGCAGATAGACTGGCTCCGTCCGGGATCGAGTTGGGAGAAATATCCCAATGCGATCTGTCATGGCGCTGGAGGCAGGAAAGCAGTTTGTAATCTGCCTTCTGTTGGAGTATGGGTCTGTGCCCATTTTGTATCCTCCCGCCACTATCATCTTCTTTGTTCATGGCTGCGATAGCCGATGAACTGCTGGAGAAGATGGATGAAGAATTGATGCCCAGTGAGAACCTGTCAGTACAGCTTCTGGGCAATCTTCAGACGATGATGAGGAAACCTCTAATAGAGGCGTTTTCCCTCATATGTAACCATGAAAAGTGAAGAAAAACCCCTGTAGACAGGATTTCCCTCATATGTAATCATGATTTTAATCTTCAATAAAGTCGTCTTTTCTTCATATGATCACTTGCCATACGTTGTTGTGAAGTCTGAATGCGTGCAGCTTCGACACGTCTGATACTTTACGCGACCCTGTATAGAGAGTACTAGGTTCTGTCCTGTTCTTCATGTGCAGCGGATAGTGCATAGAGCGCTGCTTTAGCATTTTGAACACTTAGAACTGTCCTGTTGCTAGGACTAAGGAACCGCGTAGAGTTCTGAACTGCTGCTTCTGATGAGCAGAGCTTGTTCAGTCTTCGTCTTCAAGAATGATCTCTCGGAACTCCCTTGAAACAGGGTCGAGGATCTGGCTGAGCTTTGTCATTTTTGACAGACGAGATGTTCAGACTGGAGTCCGGATGAACCTCCAATTTTGGGACCCAAAAAGAGTAATTTCTTGTCCGTTTCGGGTACTTGGGGTCAAGAACGAGTATCTTCTTTGTGAACTCTTTGCACTTGACCGGGTCGGGGACTGTTCTGGATAAGCGGAAAGTCGCGGAGTGTGAAATCCTCAGTCTGTAGCGTCTGGGCGTAAAACACCGTCGAGCGTGGGGTCGTAGACTTGTGGTTCCTGAGGTGAAGTCATAGGTTTGTCGCCTCTCGAGCGTAAAAGCTACCGAGCACAAAGGCATCCGGGCGAGAAAAACCATAGACTTATAGCTGCTTGAACGTAAAGCCGTAGAATCGTTGCTGTTTAGTGTAGAAAGCTCCTTTAGCGTAGGACTTGTGGATCTGTAGCTCCTGAAAAGAGAATTTCTTCGAGCGTGAAGTTCTGCGGATCTGTTGCTTCTGAGCGTAAACTGAGCGCCACCGAGCGTGAGATCATCGATTTGGTATCTGCTGAGCGTAAAGCCGTAGGTTTGTCGCCTCTCGAGCGTAAAAGCTACCGAGCACAAAGGCATCCGGGCGAGAAAAAACCATAGACTTGTAGCTTGTGAGCGTAAAATCGTAGATCTGTTGCTGTCGAGCGTAGAAAGCTCCTTTAGCGTAGAACTGCTGAACTGTCTTGCGCGAAGAATTTTTCGAATTCGCTGACTGTCCGTCTTTCGAGGATAGTGGGTTGACATAGCACCCAATCATATTCGACTATTAATGCGAGACTTGGTTAGGGTCTCGAGGAGTCCGTCCGAGGATTCGAGGAGTCGATCCGGACTTTATATATATCCCAAGTTTTGGAGAGAAAAACTTTTCATCCGTCTTCGAGAGTTCTTGACTGTTCAAGCTTTCTCCTTCATTCCTTCTCTGAGCACTTCGAGCTTTCAGAAATGGCGACGAAACAAACCTCCTCCGCTAAGGGAAAGAGCATAGGTTCTTCTTCTTCTCCTACTGCCCCAGTGAGGGAGTCTTCGGTCGGGCAAGGTGGACTTCCTTTCGAAAGTATCCCGCCGACGGGTAGCGCACCCGGTCTGAGAGGTAGATCCTTTGGGGTGACAAGAATAACGAAAATCCTTCGCACACGTTGAACGTGACCTCGCTAGGTCGTCTTCTGTGCTGATAGCCTCCTCGGAGGAAGATGATGCACGGAGGCATTTTCATCTTTTACGCCCATATTTCTCGTGTGCCAGCGTAAAGGCGCCATATTTTCGTAGTTCCGAGCGTAGAAGCTCTGGCTACCGAAAACTGGCGTATGTCGTAAAATAAGCATTTTACGTTTGTGGAGGGGACTCCCGGCGTATAATAACCGAATTCGTACAATCCTGGCGTAGAGCACAGTTTGTCGTTTCTTTGGTTTTTGTATGTTTATGCAAGATTTTTGTAATGACATACTTTCTTTGCACCTTTGTAGTTAACCTGGGTGAGTCTCCGCTGACCGAGGTGATGGGTTCCTCCGCCGGGATGCTGCACTCGAACTACCTGGAGGACTTATCCCACGTGGCATTTCCCCTCTCCGGATCCCAGTATCCTGAGGGAAGGGGATTTTTGTTGGCGGCTCAGGGCGAGCGGGCACTGCTGAGTATGATCAATGGGGAGCCCCTGACGTATGTAGACGGAGAGCGGTACATAAAGCCGGTTTTCCTTTTCGGGGACATGATCGACAAGCGGTCCCAGACGAAGCCTAAGAGGGAACCTTGGGTCTTTGCTGTCGAGAGCTTGGTTCTGTACCTGCCGACGATGCCGAGGGATTATCCCATCTCGGCTTTCTTCCATGCCACTCATCCCAGAGAGATGTCGTGGACGTTGACTCCCGATCTTCATGGCAAGCCGGGGAAGATCTTTCATCATAAAGGAGCTGACCAGGGATCGTTTGTCAGTCGTCCTTCTGGTCCTGTGACGTTGTTCCGAGGATTGTACCCGGGAGGCGTCCCGAGCGAAGACAGCTCTGTGATCCAGCCAGTCCAACTGTCGACTTTCTATAACAGCTTCATGGGACGAGGTGGGATGTACCCCAAGGAGAATCCTCGGTGTAATGGGTGGGTCACCCCAGCAAACCTCCGATGGACCAGCCTAGTTAACTGGGCCTTGAAGCGCTTTCGGCAAGAGCTAGAGGGCATTGGGTTGTATGCCGCTGTGAGCGCGACGAGCGTCGGGTTGCCTCCCAACCCTAATTTGTTCTTGGCACTGATGGAGCGATACGTTTCGCTCACTGGGACCTTTGCCACTCCACTGGGGGAGTTGGGATTGGCCCTTCATGAGATGGCGGTTGTCTCGAGGCTGCCGATGGGGGATACCCCGTATGAAGAGTTGTTCCCACCAACCGGGAGTTAGGGGATTCGGACCCTCTGGTGGCGGATGTGTATCAGGAGCTGATGTGCCAATATCTCGCCTGCACCGCTTTTTACAACGAGCCCTCTGGTTTGGCCCACACCACCAAGTGGATGTCCTACCTCTTCTTCCATCGAGCTAGAGCTGCCAGGTTGGAGAAAGTTTCGGGGGGCAAGAACGAGCCCGTGAACTGTTTGGGCGTGCTTAGTGCCCAGGTCGTGGATGGCCTTATGGAGGAGGCCAAAGCTTCGGACCAGATCCTTGTTGAGAGGGTAGGGAAGTACCCCGAAGGTACTACGGCCCATAGTTACCTGAGGCGCTGTCGCAGGTCTCTATCCAAGGAAGCCCAGCTGGCTGGTTTCCTCTCGTTATGGCTGCGTCGAGTAGTAGTGCCTGGTACTGCGTCCGCGGACCGCATTTATCGGAACATCTTGTGGCCGACAGTGCGCCTGGTGTTCGGGGCAAGACTGGGCTTGCTTCCTGCCATGGTGTGCCGTATACAGGCGGGCTTGAGAGCTCTGACCGATGGGTTGCTTGCTGATGAAGCCCGACGTGAGAGTTTTCCCAGGGTGGAATTACCATACCTGTATCTGATGGGTTGGTTAATTCTGCACAATCCTCGGGTGATGTCTCCTGGCTCTGGTAGCAGCTCAGGGGTAAATTTCTTGTTGAACTACAAGGATTCTCCCTGGAACGTGGACACCGTTCTAGATTGTCGGCTGGTATTGAACCTCAGCCATGGCTGGAAGTTCCTCTGTACTCTCCCTCCCGTAGATCGCCATCAATTAGGGATGAGGCTTGAGGACTCACGGGGCGCAGGTCTTGAATGGGCGTAGAAGCCGCTGCGTACCGTGCCCGAGTGCTGACGTGGACGTCTTAGCCGGAATCACGGCTTTCGAAGATGTAATCAAATCTTCTACAGAGATTTGCCATCATCCTGTGCATTAAATGCGAAGACGTGTTTCGAAGGTCTGCAGCCCTTCTGTGCATCCGTTGCAGAGACGTGCCTTGACTGAACCTGTCACCGCTCTGTGCAATTAGACGTAGAGACGTGCCTCGAGCCCCGTACGATGTGCAGCTTTTGACGTGGCAGGCGGTTTGTCTACTGCGGAGCGTAAACCGGCTTATGCCTGCCTGTGTAAAACAATGCAGCGTATCCCTCTGTGCGCAAAAGAGCGGTTTATGCTGAGGGGACGTTAGTAAACGACGGTTCGGTGGTATCTTAACCCAATCCTCTACATTAAATGCAGGGATCTGCCATCATACTGTGGTGTGCGTCCCGAGGGGTTTGTGCCTGTTTCCAGCCGTCGTCTGGGTCGTCGTGCAGCACTTTTTGTCAGGAGTCAGAGGCCAGGTTCACTGCGTGACTTGACAGGTTCATTTCGGGGAAGACGAAGCGTTCCTCGTACGCTATTTTAACGCTGCTTTGAGAGCGGCTGAGTTTTTACGCCCTGGAGGCGATGGGGGGGGGGTCCCGTCTACGCCGAAGCTGTTTTGGACGCGCTGCACCCTTGAGCTCTTACGCCTGATGGCACTGAAGGCCTTTGCTTGCGCTGCTCTGTATCAATACGCCGCGTAGCTTTTGCCAGCATATTTTTTATGCTTCTACACTCTTGCCGAGGCAAGGTGGCCGCGCCTACACGAAAGCCAAACCAACAAAAGAAAAGCAAGCCAACACTATACTATATGAAGTCACTGGCCAAGCCATAAAGAACTTTGATCGGACTGATCAAATGCGGTTCTCCTCGAAACAGCGCTAAGTAGCTAACCCACCTGGATCGATTCCAACCGCTGTCACCGTGCCCAAGACGCGTTACCCAATTGTCTCCTCCATGGTCGAACGGTCCCGGTGCCCCGGAGTACCCGTTCGAGGAGACCAAACCCTGTGCAATACAGGTTGTCCGTGACATGCAGACACCAAGTAGGTATGACGAGAGGATCGAACATTCTCGCCCCACCAAGCGATCCTAGACTCGTTCCGCCAATAATCCAACCAACACATCCATAACAATTCTTCCAACATATAGCCCAAGGCACCATTCACAAGTTATTCCCATAGGCACAATGCCTCTTCTCAACACAGTATTTCCAATGGTGCAACACCCATGCTCAAAGCTAACCCATGGCACAATGCCATTTCAGTGGCATAATGCCCCATTCGTGGCACGATGCCCCATCAAGCGGCACAACACCCTCGCCGATGCAGTTGTTCGGTTTTGAACCATAACTGCTCGCTTTGCAAGACAAAGCGACCAAGTGATACCCGTGCACGGATGCACGCTCGCTCGCCCAAATCTCAATGTTCCCAATCTCTCAATGCATCATTCCAACTGTCCAAACATAATCCCAATTATCCAACCAACTGCCTCAAATGTAATATTCTAACTCTAGCTCCAACTATCCAACGCGCAAACCAAATCAAGCCAAAATCCTACCAAGCCAATGGCGTACACTCTATGCACGCCTCAGTGTAGTGATTCCCAATGTTTTAGCCCAAGTGTTCAAGCCATTACGTGTTTCCTATATTATTAGGCATGAAGGAGTAGAGGAGAAGGGAAAGAGCCCACTCACAATGATTGATCCCGTTAGGCATCCTGTCCTGCCGATACGGCCAATCCCTTGAACCCGTGGTCCGATGCAAGCGCGATCTACTCAACTGGTATGACCGTGAGAGCAGGCCGTGCTCTACAAATCATCCGACCGATCGGACTAAGGAAGATGGCATTATCATTCCAACTCAGCTATCTCAGTACTGCTCTGAACGAACACCTGATTTCCATCGAACCCGCTAGCCATCTGCACATGAAATAACTCAATCAATACTTATTCCCAAAATCCAACAAATCAAATATAACCAGCATTTGTTTCATTCAATTCGACTCAGCATAACGCACCGTGCGGTTGCGGGCATTACACAAGTAGTTGGGTGAAGACAAATCCACAACCAACTAGAATATAAGAGGAAAAAAAATAAGTACATCTAATGAACAATGAGACTCGAAGAGAGACCTCCTCGAAAGAGAATGGAGTAGCAAGTCCTGATTCGTGCTCCTATAAATAGTCATGATCGTCTACACCTGGAAAGAGACCAGGTCCTCAGAGAGACGCAACAAGATACATAGAAGTATGCCAATTTGAATACAGTAAACATGCATAATAGGTAAAAAATATATAAGTACGTTATACAAGATAATCTATATGAATGCATAATAAGGACAACTTTTTGACGTATGGGAATGGGTATGCTACTCTATCTAATCTCACAACTCACACACACGTCAGGGACATCATCAGTCATTGTACCGCGAGGGTAGCGACCATCGTGACTGTCACGCCCCAGTCCTAAAATGCCGAGGGACTGAGCACGTGACAATGGCCAGCAGCACGCACCGATGGACAACCCAATTTAATGGATCTATTAGGGCATGCTTAAGCTGTAGTCTAACAGGATTTAGAACAATTGTTACAAGTCACAGGTTATTCTAATCTCATCCACAACAGATAATCACAGATTAAATGCCAAAATAAATGCAATTAATATAAACTAACAATCTCAATAAAAGTGTCTCAGTGAACAATCCGAGAACAAGTCTGATACATCAAGCAAATAGACAGAAAATAAAGGAACTGGAAATAGAAACAGAAATAACTGACTATATATAGCCAATGCTCAGGAGAAGTCCTCTGGTGCGATCTCGTCCTCAGGTCCTGGTACAGCTCCTGGAAGTGCTCCTGTACGGTATATCTCTGGATGGATCTCTTCGGCTATACCTGGGGACATAATCCGGATCCAGGTCCTCAGGGGACAGCAAGGTACAGAAAATACAAGCCATACTAATGCAGTGAAATAGTCAATAAAATAAACAGGGTAAATATGTAACCATCTATGTGAAATGCAGGTGAGAACATCACCAGTACTCAGGCTGAGACTACTACAAGCTCTGTGTAGGGGAGCCGGTAGCAGCGATATCATGTAGTTGTCTAGCTCGGAGAGAGACTGAGATGCCGGCATAATATAGTCAACCTGTAGCCTGTGTGTCTCTCCAGCAATAAATGGTATAATAGGGAAACACTAAATAACCAGCTAAGTGATAAATGCAAGATGAGAGCAGCACTAGAACTCAGGCTGAAACCACTACAAGCTCTGTGTCGGGGAGCCGGTAGCAGTGATATCATGTGGTCGTCTAGCTCAGCGGAAGACTGAGACGCCGGAATGATATAAAATTAACCTGTAGCCTGTGTGTCTCTCCCCACCCAATGTAATCATATGTCTCATGTCCATGTGGCCCCATGTCCATGTCACGTAAGATCATATCTAATGCAACAAGTCATATAGTATCTAGGAATAAACTGTCCATGTCATAAACCTGTATCCTATACGGAATCACCGTGAATATCTCAGGAGGATTCTGTCTCATGAATAGTGTCAAGTGTCCTGGGTTCAGGTGTACTTGATAGGACAAGTACCAAGAGTAAGGGTATCGAATGTCCAACTCTAAGTGACGTACCCAACACCGCGTATGGGGTTGGCACCCGACTATGATCGAACGCTAAGTACGTCGCACGTTTCCTAGGTTAAGCAGTTAAAACAAGTTTTACATGATTTACACAAGAAATCCAGCAAAATATTATCATAGGAACTACTGAGAATTTACAAGCTTTACTTGCCCACTGATGCATAATTAAGTCCAGAAAATAAATAGCAAACTGTAGGGTTTGGCAAGGTACACTTGCCCACTGATGTAAAAACAGGTCAAGGAAATAGGTAGCAAGCTGCAAGTATTGGCGAGGTACACTTGCATGTGGTTCTGGTTCCAATTGCTGCTCTGACTTCAGCTGAAATTGCAGACGGTACTCCGGTTGCTGAAATAAACATCACCATCAGATCCAAAAAATATCAATCAGCTAGAAACGCCTGTCCTTGAGTCCAATTTGGAGACAAGGACAAAAACGGCAATTTCGGGTCAAAACGGGGTCCGCATGTGGGCCCGCTTTGCACCGAAAAATGTGTCAGGGTCAACGGTCTCCAAATTCACCAAACTTAGTGTCAACAGGTCAGGAACGATGATACGAACCCAACGGAACTTCCATAATTGGATTCCGATGAGCCGATCACAAAATCGCCCGTCGAGCGGGGCCTGTGGGGCCCACGACACGCGATTTCGTCAACGTTCTCAGAATCGAACCAAACTTGGGTCACAGGACCAGCGTATCGCTACGAGTCCGATGGCACAAGTTTCGTTTCAATCCGACGTGTGTACACAAAGTTAGGGTAAAATGCAGAAAAGTCGGATACGGGACGATGTCTGCGGATACGCGTTGATCCCGGTGTGCACGCACACCCGAATCGACTTCTGCGAAGTCCCGCACGTCCGTATCGACGACGCGCACGTATCTGTGAAGACCGCGCACGACCAAGTCATCCCGTTTGGCGGGGCGTACTCAGTTCCGGGGTAAAACAGGGTCTGGTTTTTCCTGTTTTTGGATCGCGGTGTGCGATCACCACAGGACGCGATGCCCCGAGCGGTTTGTCCGAGCACCGAGAGGGTCATACAGGCTTTGCAACGCAATTTGCAGAATCAAAAACGGAGCTACGAGCAAAAAGATACACGCACCTGAAGGGGACCCGAAAACCAGGGTTCGAGTTGTGTCCGACACGTGTCCGACTCGTGTCGGACACAGGGGAAGAATCTAGGGTTAGGGTTTGGGAATCTGGCCGGAGAGCGGCGGCTGGGCGGCCAGGCTGAGGCGGAGGGGCCGGGCCTCTGCGGCGGAGGGCGGCGAGGCGGCTGGGGGCTCGCCGGCGGCGGCGGCGCGGTCTGCCGGAGCTGCCGCTGTGCTGCTGCTGTTGCTGTGGCTGCGGCTGCGGTGGCCGCCGGATGTCACGCCCCGATCTCCCGCAGGAATCGGCCGTCCCCGCTAGGCGCGAATCACCGCGCCAGCGCTCCCGCGGGACGTACGTTTCCATCGAGACGCGATGCCGCGCGAGCCTAGGGTTACGCCCGCGCAAGGCAAATACCGAAACGGCCGTTGATAACTAGTTCACAGAGTCGTCATAGCGGAAACATAAAATGAACACAAGTATTGAATCCAAATTAAGCTCTTTATTGACATGAAGTAAAGATTACAAGCGGCGCTAAGCCGAGATTACAAATCGCTCATGCTCTCTCTCTCTCTCTCTTACATTGAATATGCCCTTAGGCTTGGAACCAATACAAACGATCTGGATGATGATGTTCCCATACATTATGTCCCATATATGCGAGCTCCAGGTCCGTGCGCCACGCTCCAAGACGCCAAGTGCGGTCCGGCGCCTCATTGCGATAGCAATCTCCGAATCCGTACGAGTTCCCCCTGCACCCTGCATGCAGACTGGTTGGGTATCAGTACATTGAATGCACTGGTGGGGAGGCCTCTCGCCCACGCCACAAAACAAGCACGTTCATTAGTTATGTGCACCGACTAGTTCCGTTGTCTTTCTATTCTTTTGCCTTAGGATCAGTTACATGGCAATATAAAGAAAGTAATCTCCGTGTCAGCTCAAGAGTGTCATATTTATGAACAATTGAGTTCACCTTACCATTTCTTACCATTCGGCCTTCCCTGTCATATGCAGCAATATAAACAATTATCTACGAAATAACAAGAAGCAACTATAAAACCCAAGTGTTATACCGTGCCTCTGCCTCATAAGACCCATTTTACTAGAACTATGTGTGATACCATGCATCCATTCTAATTATGCATAACGTCGTGCAAACACACTCCTCCCCGTTTCTCCTTTTCTCAGTGCAGATAGCCGCTATGCAAACATGACTTATCTATATGAAGGTCACTGGCTCTGTTAGCCATATTGGACAATATCTGCGATGGACGGCTTCCTCCCCAGCTCGGTTGCTAGCCTTGCTGGGCCTCCTAGCCGTCTAACGAGTCGACGCCCATCCAGGTCGGTAGCAAGCCTTGCTGGATGCCTCGCTCTCGCCCGCTAGTCATCAGCTAGCGTATCGCCAGGACTACACTGGCACTCCATCCTCCCGGGCCGACACGATTCGGATGCCTCAGCAATCGTGTCGAGGACTCTCTCTACCTGGTGCGCAACCAGTTGTCCGTGACCATGCAACTACTCCCCCAACTTCCAATCCTAGCCGAGGACTACACTCGGATCAATCCTTGCCGAGGACTACACTCGGATCTATCCTTGCCGAGGACTACACTCGGATCTTTTCTTCTTTACGCAGCTCTCTGATTAGAGACTGCCTCGGCGATCTGCATATCCCGAGTACCTTCTTTCCCTTCCATCTCCTGACTCGGAACGACTACTTGATAGCCTTCCTCGTCTATGCATGCAACATGATTTTACTCCGTCCCGTGTCATGTTCCGTGTGGTGCAACGCCTCAGTATGAACTCGCACTACTTTACAGCATATATGAAGAAATTACTACATTCCAACCCAGCAATCTCGACTATGCAAATAGCAAGTAAAATCTCCATGTTCTATACGATGATAAGGCGGGGTTATCCCCTTAGCTATGTGCGTTCATCTCTTTTATTAACATGCAAAGGTTATCGCCCATAAACTAGCATGTGATAATCATTTTCTTAGTGTGCAGCTAAGTAGAGACAGGTTCACCGGGGCCACCCACCTTAGCGATGTATCGCATCGGTCGAGCGAGACTCCGGACGCGCCTCTGATAGCCTAAGTCTGACTCCATTGAAGATCCCAGCATGAAAGCCTTTGCATCGAACGAACCATCTCGCTGAGCAAGGCGGGTTGAATAGCTACACTTGTGCCGTTTGAATTGGCCCTCCGGGTTGAGCGGAGCGGGTCGTTGCATCATACACCACTCAGAACAAGTCTCGTCCTCGAGACTTCCTGAGCGCAACTCGTACTATCGTACATCTTCTAAACCCAACTCTATACACCTTGCCTAACTTCCAAGGACTGTTTTAATACCACAATCATTTACTTTCTCACCATGCGTTACGCCAACGTTAGCCAATTCTCATCGAACGACTCTATCGTTCAATGCTATCGAGTTATACTCAACTCACTCGTTGCACTCCCGACTCAAAATCTACTGCACCTGGCGCAGGGCTATAATACCCAAGCACATGGTATTCTATAACTTAATGGGCACTTACAACTCACAATTGGGTGGACTTGTCCAACTTGTTACATTACCTCTCATAGGAACCAAATGCATCCGAACACATTCGACAGTTTACTTGACGTCGCCTATCGAAACCCATCGTTACGCCTAAACCAAAGGCTTGAATTTAGGCTAATTTTCCAATCTCGTTTGCATCACTCTCTTTGAGTCACCGTCCAATCTCGCTAAGTAAATCGCAACCAATCACCTACGTTTTCTGACTCAGTCTATATTGCGCCTTAGCGCAGAGCTAAATTGCCTACATGGGGTACGCTCAAGTCCTTCGCACCTTTGGCTCAATCGAACTTAACTTTCTATTCGTTTTACTCGTTCCGTTCGCCAGAGTGCTTAATCATTTTATCCGAATGATCTATTCGTTCAACTATTGCATCCCCAAACTCAGTCTCGTACTGCGCCTTAGCGCAGAACTATCCCGGTAGCACGAGGAACGATACAATCTTTCCTCTATGAGAATTTAGGTTGAGGCTAAATCATTTCAGTTGCCACACTCATCCATGCGAATTCGAACATTTTTCTTTGCAGCTGCATCCGAGTTATGCATATCGCTAAGTCTGGATCGTACCCATATTCAAGGCGTCCCCCAAATATGTGTATTTCAACCAAGCTCAGTGACAGCTAAGTCTGACAAGCTACTCGTAAAAATCTTTCGAAACGCGGATCGTCCTGCTATATGAATGACCGAACTCTTGCGATCCAGCTATCGTCTTATCCTTTACCGTCGCGTAACCTATCCAACCAAATCAATTATCACCCGAGTCCTATCTTGCATTACGTTTGTTTCAACGCGAATGTTGCTAGTGTATATTCCCAATTCCAAATTCTAACTCTAAGTCTCGTTGCCCCAGTTCTATCGTTCTTCCCGAACGATACTCTGAAGTCAGCCACTCCAGTTTAACTCAAGGCACAAGGTCGTCTGCCTAGCCACTAGGTCAGCTCACACAGTCATAGGTACAACTCAAGTTTGCGACTCATCGCGCAACCGTGTTGCACAACGCTCGCCCCAAACACCCTAAGGTCAAACCATTGTTCCTTTATACGGGTATTCTACCCAAGCTCGTTTCACTCAGATTTCTAAACATCTAGCACAGATCACCCTATCACACCAACACGTTCGTCCAACCGAACCCATGATACGCCCACGTTGCAGGTTCAACTCATCGATTCGCATACACTATCTCTTTTATCACGTTGATAGAATTCACCAATCCATCCTTTTCTACACCTGTATCACTGAGCCACAATTCTATTATAAATCATCGATGTATATCATGAACTTTAAGTCGTCCAGCACAATCTACGTATTCGTTCATGAAAACATCCAACATCTCTTACTTCACGTTTCTAGACTAACTCCTCAAGAAAATCCTTAGACTTATTTTAGCCTGAAACTTGCCTTATCTTATCGAACCACAAGTCAATGATCCTTTAATTGTCATGTTCCGGTCTCCCGCTAGTTCAATCATCCCCGTCGGACGTGATATCACCACGCCAACGCTCCCACGGAATGATCGTCCTAATCCGGACGTGACGCATGTGCGAATAAGAAGTTATACCCGCACAAGACAAGAAGGTCAATCGTTATGGTTATCCTCGAACGAACAGACACTTCATCATCAATTTTCGTTTTATCCCAAGTTGTACATTGATCCCTCAAGTCATGTTCTTCCAACTACCGTTCTTACTGCAACCAAAATTCGCTAAGTCAAAATATCCAACTTCAATACTACCATTTTGAACATTTCTTTGTCTACTCTTAGCATTCCTCAAACCACTAAGTTCAAATCCCAAACTCAAAGTCTATCCCATTTGACACGTATCCATTCATCGTGTTCGTTTGGAATAATCACCGAAGCTATTCCCTCGAGTTCGATTATCCCCGCCGTACGTGAAATCACCACGCCGGCGCTCCCGCAAGATAATCGTTCTCTTTGGGACATATTTCGAATGTTATCTTCCCGAACTTGATTTCAAGATCGTTCTTCCAAACTCCAAGCCAAATCTGTTACCGCTTAACTCGATCCATCAAAATCATAATTTTTACTAACTTGCATCAATCCATACTATTTTCCAACCATGGTTATGGTCTAAAAATCTCCCAAAATTTGAAATCATCGCACTCGTACTCAAACCGAACTCTATCGAGCGATGTCCTACTCAAATCCAAATTTTCCATGCACGCTTTCATTCGTTCGCTGCATTATTTCCAATTGCACTTACTCTGATCGCATCTCAGATTATTCAATCACAACTCAAGTTTCTAATTCACTTGTTTCAACTCAAATCGCTCGTACAATCCTCTTAGTTTTTCCCGACCACGATATCAATTTCAATTGTCCTGAATTCCTATTCGATGTATGCCTTATCTCTTATTCAACTCGTTGTAACTCGTTCGAACCAAGTATTGCATGATTCTCCGAGTTCGCTTACTTGCTAGGCATTGTTTATTTATACTAAGGCTTTACCCAAATCTCGTCGTTCGCCGCTAGACTCGCTTAACTCCGAATCTACGACTTCGTTCGAGCATTACTAAGCCGACCAATACACCACTCAGGGTTCGAGTTATACTCCCTGAATCTTTACAACTCATTATATCCACCATTTGCATAATCGAACAGGGGACTATCGTTTACACCACTCAGGAATCGAGTTATCTTAATAACTCCTGATTCGCGTTCGCATCCTTCACTCGTATACCCAATTCGTTCCTTATAACTCCGGCACAGTCCCAATTTATCGCCTTAACGATCTTAGACTTGTATACACCTCTATTCATAGTCCTCCATACAGACTATGCTTCAAATCATAACTTATCGCTATGAATAACCGTCCAACTATATCTAGAAATTCCATACACGATTCCATCACTCGCCTTAGCGGCACTCCGATAACGTCTCTACCGGTTTTCTTCCGAGTCTACTTTATTCTTATCCGAACAATACCCACATCTCGCTGCAACGCACTAGCACCAAGGGTCTTGGTGCACGATACTCAACACAGCTTGGCCAAAAGGCCGTGTGCAAAGACCACTGTCTGAACGATATACCGTCTCGTACTCTACTCGCTTGGTGTTTTCATATCGACATATAACTTGCCGATTATAACACGAGTTTACTCTCACAATGTCTTTCACAGGTTGGGACAAAAGCTCTCGTATCACAATCCCGTTCAAGCCATCGTATAATTCACACGCACTTTTCGAAAATATTTAGACTTATTGTATGGGACATCCATCGAAGCATCGAGAGAGAGCATCTACCACTTCTTCAATACACAAGTTCAAAACTGAGAGAATCGAAACGAATTCCAAGGACGTAAAGCCGTGCTCTGATACCAATATGTCAAGCCCAGATCTCCCGCAGGAATCGGCCGTCCCCGCTAGGCGCGAATCACCGCGCCAGCGCTCCCGCGGGACGTACGTTTCCATCGAGACGCGATGCCGCGCGAGCCTAGGGTTACGCCCGCGCAAGGCAAATACCGAAACGGCCGTTGATAACTAGTTCACAGAGTCGTCATAGCGGAAACATAAAATGAACACAAGTATTGAATCCAAATTAAGCTCTTTATTGACATGAAGTAAAGATTACAAGCGGCGCTAAGCCGAGATTACAAATCGCTCATGCTCTCTCTCTCTCTCTCTCTTACATTGAATATGCCCTTAGGCTTGGAACCAATACAAACGATCTGGATGATGATGTTCCCATACATTATGTCCCGTATATGCGAGCTCCAGGTCCGTGCGCCACGCTCCAAGACGCCAAGTGCGGTCCGACGCCTCATTGCGATAGCGATCTCCGAATCCGTACGAGTTCCCCCTGCACCCTGCATGCAGACTGGTTGGGTATCAGTACATTGAATGCACTGGTGGGGAGGCCTCTCGCCCACGCCACAAAACAAGCACGTTCATTAGTTATGTGCACCGACTAGTTCCGTTGTCTTTCTATTCTTTTGCCTTAGGATCAGTTACATGGCAATATAAAGAAAGTAATCTCCGTGTCAGCTCAAGAGTGTCATATTTATGAACAATTGAGTTCACCTTACCATTTCTTACCATTCGGCCTTCCCTGTCATATGCAGCAATATAAACAATTATCTACGAAATAACAAGAAGCAACTATAAAACCCAAGTGTTATACCGTGCCTCTGCCTCATAAGACCCATTTTACTAGAACTATGTGTGATACCATGCATCCATTCTAATTATGCATAACGTCGTGCAAACACACTCCTCCCCGTTTCTCCTTTTCTCAGTGCAGATAGCCGCTATGCAAACATGACTTATCTATATGAAGGTCACTGGCTCTGTTAGCCATATTGGACAATATCTGCGATGGACGGCTTCCTCCCCAGCTCGGTTGCTAGCCTTGCTGGGCCTCCTAGCCGTCTAACGAGTCGACGCCCATCCAGGTCGGTAGCAAGCCTTGCTGGATGCCTCGCTCTCGCCCACTAGTCATCAGCTAGCGTATCGCCAGGACTACACTGGCACTCCGTCCTCCCGGGCCGACACGATTCGGATGCCTCAGCAATCGTGTCGAGGACTCTCTCTACCTGGTGCGCAACCAGTTGTCCGTGACCATGCAACTACTCCCCCAACTTCCAATCCTAGCCGAGGACTACACTCGGATCAATCCTTGCCGAGGACTACACTCGGATCTATCCTTGCCGAGGACTACACTCGGATCTTTTCTTCTTTACGCAGCTCTCTGATTAGAGACTGCCTCGGCGATCTGCATATCCCGAGTACCTTCTTTCCCTTCCATCTCCTGACTCGGAACGACTACTTGATAGCCTTCCTCGTCTATGCATGCAACATGATTTTACTCCGTCCCGTGTCATGTTCCGTGTGGTGCAACGCCTCAGTATGAACTCGCACTACTTTACAGCATATATGAAGAAATTACTACATTCCTACCCAGCAATCTCGACTATGCAAATAGCAAGTAAAATCTCCATGTTCTATACGATGATAAGGCGGGGTTATCCCCTTAGCTATGTGCGTTCATCTCTTTTATTAGCATGCAAAGGTTATCGCCCATAAACTAGCATGTGATAATCATTTTCTTAGTGTGCAGCTAAGTAGAGACAGGTTCACCGGGGCCACCCACCTTAGCGATGTATCGCATCGGTCGAGCGAGACTCCGGACGCGCCTCTGATAGCCTAAGTCTGACTCCATTGAAGATCCCAGCATGAAAGCCTTTGCATCGAACGAACCATCTCGCTGAGCAAGGCGGGTTGAATAGCTACACTTGTGCCGTTTGAATTGGCCCTCCGGGTTGAGCGGAGCGGGTCGTTACACCGGAGGGGAGGAAGGAGGAGGACGGGGAGAGGCTGGGCGCGGCGGCGAGGCGGCGAGGCGGTGGAGCGGCGTCGGCTGAGCGGGCGGTGGCGGTTCGTGGAGCTGGAGACGGCGGGGGGGGGGGTGATTTAAATAAGGCAGGCGGCGGGGAGAGGGGCCGGGCAAGTCGGAGGAGGTGGCGGAGAAGGCGGGTGGTCGTGGGGCGGCCGAGGCGGAGGGTGGCGGAGCTGCCGGCAGAAAACGTGGGCACGGGGAGACTGAGGAAGACGGGTGGCCGGGTCGGGTTGCGGGTCGGGCGGCGGCGGATCCGACCCGACCCGCTGGGCAGGTTCTGGGCCGGGTGGGGCTGGGCCCGGTTTGGCCCAATGGGCCGGGCCGGGCTCGGGTTTATTTTTTTTTAAAAATAATAATATTAATATTAATAAATAAATAAATAAATAAATAAATAAATAAATAAATAAATAGTTTTAGGTGTTTTAAAAATAGGTCCGGGGTCCGATAAATTCCAGAAAAATTGCCCTAAGTCCAGTTTTTCATTTTACATCCAAAAATATTATTTTTATAATATTTTAATACTATTTAATATCAACTAAAAATTATTTAATAATTAAAACCCTGTTTTTAATTTATAGAAAAATCCCAGAAAATTCCAGAAAATTGTGAAAAATCCAGATTTTAAAATTTTAAAAAATCAGGGGGTTTACAATCTACCCCCCTTAAGAGGATTGCGTCCTCGCAATCAAAGAATAACCGGTCAACAAAGATGACGCGGTCGTAAGCATCGTTTGAAAATACATCACAAGATACTTAGGGAAATACCGTTTCCCTAAAAATGAAAGTTATACACTTTCCAGACAAATCTAGTTACAGTAAAAGAACTACAACTTTTATGAAAACTAGGTTATTAACAAGTTGCAAAATTACTAGGTTGGGGCTGAGGTCACGAACCGACGGGCAAGAGCTAAAATAAGACTAGAAACGGATAACTACAAATCACTTACGCGCATCAGCTACTCCACGAATCGGCGCGTTCTCCACTGTCGTCGCTGGAGCTTGTCCATGTCCTTGCAGTTGCTTCCTCTGCTGCTGTTGAGTCTGCTGGAAGAGTGTTGCCTGGGTTACCAAGGGTGGCCTCGGTATTGGTAAAGCTTGCAATGCTGGAGAGGCTGACCGTGGTGCTGGTAACACTTGCTGGTTACCTGTTGGTGTCATGACCCGCAACCGATTTAGGGGCACGAGTACGTGGGTACGTCCAGCCTACGCCACAGCATCGGCGGTAGAACGCTGTCAAGGTCTTGATACTATCTAGCCAATCTCACACAAGCATCCAATCTCCATAAGGAGGCACGGATGACACAAATAAAATGAACACATACTCAATCACAGGATTACAGCACGATAAGATAGCGAAACAAAATTTAATACAACACAAGTCTAAGATAATAATCAAACTCAACAATATCCAAGTCTCAATAAAATTGCCGGAGACAAATCCGGTACCAAATTGTCTACTGAAAGAACTAACTAAAATATAGTAATTTCCGGCTGGCCTCTCGGAATCACAACTAACTATCAAGCCCAAGTGCAGCTACTCACCATATGGTCCATAAAGTGTCGGACAGCGGTCCTCTAAGGCATAGTCTGAAAAAATATTTCCAATCAGGAAGGAGCAAAGCACAATCTCAAATAACAGTTCCATTTAATTGATAAGGACTATAAGACAATAAACATGTAATGCTAGCTACTGAGAAGACAGTGAAATAAATGCAATGGCAATTAAAGAGAGACAGGCAATGCAAGAGACAGGCGATAGGCAATATGATACAGTCAGTGCATGTATGAAAATAAAAAGAACAAGGGACAATATCATATACGGTGATGTAGTATATGATTTAAAATAGGGAACTATAATCTATTCTAAGTGTTTGAAATAGTAGTTTTAAAATGTGATCGGCTTGGAAACATGTACGATAGCTACAGGGCCTGGCTAATCATGGGTGAAGAGCATGATTAACACTTACATTGTTCTATACTACAATAAGAGGTTATGATCACATTTCTTACTAACTACTTCCCCGCCCCCAACTAGTACTGTGGATCCAACCATGACACGTCACGATACACGAGCAAGTCCAGTTTATCCTGTACGATGTCTAATATACATGTCGTGTACAATGTCAATACGATAATCAATGTAACATCTCATGACTGCAGATCCAAGCTATACTAGTCCGTGTAGCACAGTGTCAAGGATTCAGTTGTAACATTTCAAGATTATTGAATTTATAGAAATTATCAAGAAATTGGAAATTATCAGAGAATGTACTTGCCTTGGGTCATTAGCTGGTAATTATTGGTGTCCTGTTCCAGAGTATCCCCTGGGTGAAACAACAGTCCTATAACATATCACAAATATAACACTTGTATCAGATGCTACACTAACACACAATAGAATTACGCTGGCCTCAGGGCTATGCCAGGCATGGCTCTAGTCAACTCGGGTCATTTAGTAGGAATACGTAAAACACATTACACTTATTAATACTTACAATATTTTATACATGCACCAATTTAAATGTATTTACAATATAGATATATATGCCTTTTAAATACATATTTGATTTATACTAGTTGAACATTATGTATGTATACTCATATATATGCCAAAAATACATTTTAGAATATATATATATATATATATATATATATATATATATATATATATATAGTCAACATTATCATTTAAATATACTAATACTAATACACCAAATTTAAATTTATACTATGTATATTAGGAATATAATAAAAGCATGTACAAAATATATATTTTTATACATATATACAAATTATATATGTTGAAAGCATATACATAGTATATACAAAACATAGATATATATATCAATTTATACAATACCAATAATGCATATACTGAGTACGTATTTATATTTATATCAACCCTGTTAAATATATACATATACATTATTCATTAATTACTCATACCTATTAACAAAAATATGCACTAAATACGTACTAAAATATATATTAGTTAATACTAACACGTACATATATATACATCTATTAAAAATACGTATCTAATACACATTATAAGAAAATACCAATATACTTACATTTATACCAATTAATGATTACATATATATACTAAATATATATATATAAATACATGTATACCCATTTTATATATAAAAATATATTAAGTACCAATAAATAATTACCTACATATTCTGAAATCTACATATACATTAATTAATTAACTATTCTACATATACATCTATTATATATATACCCATATGTATATACATATGTATATATAAACGTATATATATATATATACATATATATATACATATATATATATATATATATATATATATATATATATATATATATATATATATATATATATATATATATATATATAAGAAGAAGGAAGGGGAGAGAAGAGAATTGCTTACAGTGGCTTGGGGTCCTGGCCGGAGTACGGTCGGAGGGCCGCCGGAGTACAGGGAGGAGGTGGTGGAGGTAATGAGAAGTTGATGGTGGTGGTGGTGTTTGGATGATGGAGGTGGTGATGAATGGTGTATGTAGTGGCCAGCCGGAGTCGAGGTGTAACGCCCCGCTCCGTGCCAGCGTTATGTATCAAGGTGAGTGGACAGAACTTCGTTCTCTGATTCTTGCACGCCTTAATAATAACCTGAGTTTTTGCTTGCAATATTTTCTTAAGAGAATGATAGAACCTGCCTTGCATGTTAATGAACGAACTCACCTAGCTTGTCTTTGAAATAATGCCTGCTTAACGAGAATCCTGAATCGCCTGCTTAGAGTGCATGAATATGTTCACTATCGTCTATGCTTCGAGAGAACCATACTGTGCCTAAACGTGTTCAAGTGATAAGTCGGATTGCCCCGCAACAATGAGTGTATTCTGATGGTTCGTCTCGTCTGCATACTAGAGTTTATTTGATAGTGTTCCATGCATTCGCATGCGGTCGGACAATGGCTATTGGTGGAGAGCTGAACTGCATGTGTCCCGGCTGCTACCATGATAGTGCAAAGCAACCATGAGTCACAGCTGCCTCTAGCATCAGATAAAGAGTCATTGGTATGTTGTTCCACCAGCTGCCGATCCTGAGTTACTCGGGGACCGCCCTGCATATAGCTAAGTCATTGTGTTGGCTTGGATAGTGACTGCCCCTAAGAATGTGCATCGTGTGTCTAGCTTTGCATCAGACCCTCGAGTCGCACGAGACACACTGCGCACACCCTGAAACATGAATGGCTTGCTTGCTTGCATATTCAATATGAAACTCTGTTTTCAAACATGTTTCTAAACAAGTAAATCGACTCTGCTAGAACTGCATGAAACGAACCTAGGTAAAACTAGAAAGATCACTAGTAATGTAATATTTTATAACATGATTACTTAGTGCCTGTTTGAGTGAATGCTTGTTTCTGTTCAGTTGATTTATCTCACCAGTACTTGTATAAAGTGCTGACCCACCAACAGTTTACTTGTTCGCAGGTACTGGATCGTCCGAGGGAGCGATAGGCGTGCCACAGTCCCGAAGACCCGGAATCCTGGTTTCGATTGTTGCCCCGAGAATGCTATCGTATAAGGGGGCATAATGTATGGAACGAACGTGTGCCTTTGCTAAAGGAAACCCAAGTTGCCTCGATTGTCCCGAACACTCAGTTGGCTAATGCATTGCATTGCAACAAGTCTTTCCGCTGCTTACTCGATTGATGCGATGATAGCCAAATATCAACTTAAACGATTGGCCTTGCAAGGGCGCAACCCCAGGCCCGTGCGGCATCACGTCCCCCGAAAGCTCGAACGGGCCATTCGCTTGGCTCCTTTCCTCCCTCGCACCCGCGGGATGGGCGCGGTGATTCGCGTCCGGCGCGCCGAGGCACGGTGATACGTGTCTGGTTCGTTAATTCCCGGCCGCACTGGCGCGGGGCAGGACCGAGCGGCGGCCCGGGCGGGACCGGGGCGTGACACGAGGTAGGAGGGAGAGGGAGTAGTGGTTGGCCGCCGGAGTCGCAGTCAGCGGGGAGTCGGGGAGAATGGAGGGTGGTGGTGATAGGAAGTTGATGGAGGAGTTCCACGAGGAGGAGGGAAGTGATACGGGGAGGATGAGGGAGGAGTTAAGGGAGGAGGAACTCGTGAGGGGGTCGGCTGGCCGGAAAGTGGCCAGGGGCTCGTACTGGAGGAGGCCGGAGGGGGATCGTGAGGGGGCCGGAGCAGTCGCAGCAAGGCGGAGGGAGGAGCTCGGACACAGCAGCCGGCGGGTCGGGGCAGTCGCCGCGGGCCGGACGGGGAGCTCGTGAGTTGGGGGGTCGTCGGGGAGCACAGGGGTAGTCGGGGACCGCCGGACGCGTCGAGGATGGGGAGTTGGCCGCCGGGAACAGGAACGGGGGGTGAACAATGTTCCCCCCCCTTCTTCCTCTTTCAAATTCAAATGAAAAAAATTTTAAAGAAGAAGGAGAAAGGAAGAAGGAGAAGAAAGAGAAGAAGAAAAGAAAAGAGAAGAAGAGGAGAAAAAAATTGGAAGGAAGGAGGCCACGTTGGAGAGAGGAGAGATGGGGGCTTGCTTGGGGATGTGGGCTACCTAGGTTTTCTAGGGATTAGGGTTGATGTGATATTAAATAGGGGAGAGGGTTTTGATGGAGGGTGAGGATGCACTCAATTAAATGAGTGGTCCAGATTAAATATAAATGAATTTTATGTGGGGATGAGGGTGAGGGGCTAGTTAATTAATTATTAGGCTCCCTTATTGTTTTAATCAAATGGGGTGTTGACACAAAAATACAAATTTGCAAATTAGCCCCCTAAAATTTGGATATTTGCACCGACACATAAAATGACGAAAATTTGGCGGGCGATTCGGTGTCCGGTGTTTTGTAGGGTCAGGAGACGCTGTATGATCTGTATGGGCTCAATTTGCAGGGCACTGGAATTAAATTGGGATTTCAGAATTGGTTAAAATAGTATCCTCAATTTAATTAGAATAAAATGCAAGTTGTGTTCAAAAATTAATTAGGAGTACATGGGACCAAAATCAGGTCAGGTCATCAATACCAAAAATGAAGTAGACTCAGAACAGGATATTACCCTAATTTGGGTCGCACGAAAAATAGGTCAAGATTGTCTCCAATTTAAATTGGAACGCACAATGATACAAAATAGGGATTTATTAAATAACGTCCGCGACGATTTTTGTGCGGCCAGAATTAATGCACAGGGAGCAAAATTATGAGTTGCAAAAATAGCAGAAAGGAAGGCGGGCATGTCTAGGGCAAGATTGTAAAATTTGTTGGAAGACAAAAGTCAGGGTAGTGATCCAAATATCGAAACAAAGGCAATGCGCAAAAATATTAAATAAAATACGGTAATTAATTACAATCTCCAATAAATAAATTCCAAATAAAATAATAAAATCCAGAATTCTATAATTCGGACAGGTGGTCATCTACTGGGCTTCTAGGTCTAGTCTGCTAGCAAAAAAAATAAATGAACACTGCATCTAATACTATATTTAATTACATATCACATAATTATTTAAATAAAAAATATTATCATGAAATTATTTAATTGTAACTACCATAATATTAAATATTATAAAAATTCAAAAATACCCCTATCTTCGGAATGTGGTAGTGACAGTTGGTACTCTGTCTCGACGCTCAGGGCATTCTTTGAATAAATGCTAACTGGATCCGCAAGCTATGCATAATCTCTTCTTTCGTCTGCACTCGTCCTCAGTGTGGCCTCGCCGGTGACAATATGGACAGACAGGTATTGCCGGTTGAGATGCTTCTGGTGGCTGGTGTATATGAGACTTCCTTGCAATTTTTGCCTGTGGTACTCCAGCTAGGGCTGATGAGGCGGGTTGAAGATTCGTCAATGCTTTCTCCCGATGCTGAGGACAATCCTTGGCCAAGTGTTCATTGGTTCCACAAATCAGGCATAATCCCAACTTACGCCTGCACCCGCTCTCAATGTGGCCTTGTTTATGACAATGTAGATAAGTAGGCAGTACTTGCGGAGATGCTTCGGGTGGCTGGTGCAGCTGAGGCTTCTTTGGGGTTCCCTCCTGTGGTGTTCCGGCTGGTGTTGATGTGGCTGGTTGGCGAATCACCACTGGTTTCTCTCGACGTTCTGGGCAATCCCTTACCGCATGCTTCTTAGATCCACAAGATAGACATTGTCCCAGTCTACGTCGGCATTCCTTAGCAAGGTGGCCTACCTTGCCACAGTAGTGACAAGTAGGAAGGAATGAGGCTCCTGATGCTGCTCTCGGTGGTAGATTTATCTGTGGTCGCTTTGCAGCTCTTTCTTGTTGTGATTGGTCTGGTGCTGACGTAATGGCCGCTTTTGGCTGGACTCGATCCTTGTGGTGCACTCCACGGGTCTTGCTGCAGTAAGGACGTCCTCGTCGAAGGCGGTTGCATTTGAACTATTTGGCCTTTTTGTGACTCCGAGCTAGTTCTGTCGATGGGGTTCTTCGATTGGTTTTGTTGAGCTTCTTGTTGCACCCTTTGATAGGCTTGCATCATTATGTAGAACATGCGGAACATCTGCTGTTCGTCCATAGGTGGTCCCAGTGGGAAGGAAGGCATCAGTGGAGTAGGCTGCGTCGAGGGTGGTACGTCATCTTGATGGATTATTGAGGCAGGCTGACTTGCTTGACTGCCTTGTGATGATTGGCCTTCACCGACTGGTATCACATCGTCTTCCTGGGGTAACCACAACGGGTTGTGGTGTTTCTTCATGAGCCTCGTTGCTGGCTTGTGGATTCATTTCCCTGTATCCAAAATAAACGATAAGAGGCGCACAGGAATTAAGGCAAGATGCAAGTCAAAATTAATTCGAATATGATACAGATATCAAAAATGATTCAAGCAAGTGGACGAGATCCTAAAAACTTATCCTATCTTATTGCAGGTCTGTTCGGTCCCTAAGTTAAAATCGAACAAATTAGTCGTAGACCTGCATGGGCCACCACAAAAACCATGTCACGCCCCAGTCCCAAAATGCCGAGGGACTGAGCACGTGGCAATGGCCAGCAGCACGCACCGATGGACAACCCAATTTAATGGATCTAAATAGGGCAGGCGACGGGGAGAGGGGCCGGGCAAGTCGGAGGAGGTGGCGGAGAAGGCGGGTGGTCGTGGGGCGGCCGAGGCGGAGGGTGGCGGAGCTGCCGACGAAAAATGCGGGCACGGGAAGACTGGGGAAGACGGGTGGCCGGGTCGGGTTGCGGGTCGGGCGGCGGCGGATCCGACCCTACCCGCTGGGCAGGGTCTGGGCCGGGTGGGGCTGGGCCCGGTTTGGCCCAATGGGCCGGGCCGGGTCGGGCCGGGCTCGGGTTTATTTTTTTTAAATAATAATAATAATAATAAAATAATTAATAAATAATTAAATAATTAAATAATTAAATAAATAGTTTTAGGTGTTTTAAAAATAGGTCCGGGGTCCGATAAATTCCAGAAAAATTGCCCTAAGTCCAGTTTTTCATTTTACACCCAAAAATATTATTTTCTTAATATTTTAATACTGTTTATTATCAATTAAAAATTATTTAATAATTAAAACCCTGTTTTTAATTTACAGAAAAATTCCAGAAAATTCCAGAAAATTGTGAAAAATCCAGATTTTAAAATTTTAAAAAATCAGGGGGTTTACAGTGACACCATCAGCCGACATACCACGAGGGTAGCAACCATCGAACACGACTACCATAGTGTGTGCTAGTTACTATGGTTTACCAGAGTAGTTATAGCCCATACGCCAACTAATTGTCCTTTCCTCCCATGATACTATGTGTCAAGTGTGTGTCAACATATATATAGTATATAATTATGACGAAAACAAATACACATGCAATAAATATATAAAAATATAATAAGCATGCAAAGTACTATAAGTAATTTGGTAAGGTATCTTGCCTGGTCTGAAAAAAAATGAAGTCCCAACTCAAGGCGTCGTCCGATCTACCCGTCACATAAATTAAACAAGTTATGTTACAAAAGTGGGTAAATAGGTTCCTCCATTTTAATCTATTTTAATTCTGAATAAAATAATCTAAAATAGTATTTTAATCTTATTATAATCTAATTTTATTGTTAAACCCTAATTTTGGTCCAAAAAAAGTCAACTTTACGGATTTGTGATCCGTGACACACAAATCGAGGCAATCCATTGACCAAAAAGTTAACTGACTCAAATCCTTAATTTGTGTATAGAATTCTATAGATTTTAGTGCTACATGAATACCAGAATCGACGGTTTCATAAAATCACAAGTCGGTAAAGAGTTATGTCCACAAGGACGCACAGATGACAATTTTTGGTGGTTTTCTATTTACCTCTACATTGCACAAATTTTATAGTAAATTAAACTTACATATTAAATTCTGGAAATATTATTCTATGTAGTTTCATCATGTCAACTTTCTGAAACTTTAAACGGTTCATAATTTTGAATTTGGGATATCCCGAAATCTCGAAAATACGAAAATGCGTCTGCTTTCGGATATCTAGCACTTTTAGAATTTTCTGAAAAAATAGGTTAAAAAATTATTAAAATAATTTATATATTCAAAAAACTAACCTTGATATTGTTCTAACAAAAAAACTGGAGCGCGTTTGAAGTCCGAAGCTAGGATATATCATCTTTTTAAGTCGTCATATCTACTAGAAAATTAGGCTGAATTTATGACGAATTTTGACTTTTTTGGACGAAAAAGTGAGGAGTTTGGGAAAGAAAAATATGAAAGATTAGTTTATTCCATAATTCTAATAAGTATTTATAATGGTGGAGACTACTTAATTGAATACGACTAGGATTGTCAAATTTGGATATGATTAGGATCAGTTTAAATAAGGATATGATATGCATGAGTTGCTTTCCTAGTAGGCTCAGGATTTAAAATAATTTAAAATAGAGTTTGAGTTTATCTCAATAATATTTAATCTTAAATAGAATTAAAGATAATACAAATAATTTATATATAATCTTACTAATATCTATTAACACTAAATTAGCATCTATCTAATATTAAGACTATATATAACCAAATAAATCCTAAATAATTTTAAAATCCAAATAAATTTCTTAAAATTCTAAATAAATTATAGAAAAATATAATTAAATATTTTAACCTAAAATAAATATTTAGTAGAAATAACATGCAAGTATGGTCTCATAGTAAATAATGAAAGTTATAGAAATTTATGTTTCCTATGTTTTAATTACCTAAAAATTCTAGAAAAATCTAAAATAGCCAAAAAATAATTCTAAATAAATATTTATATAAGTAAATATAAAAAAAATATTTTCTAATTAATTAAGAGAATACACTAAAGAAATTTAATATTTAAAATAATCTATAATAAATATAATAATATAAAATACACACAAAAATACATATTTTGGGTGAGGGGGTTTACAATCTAGAAGAGCGAGATATACGAATAAACAAATATCTAATTCACGGCCAAACATGCCTATGACTTGCTATAATTAACTAAGTAGGGTTATCACAAGCCCTAATAACTAGAAATATATTGCTAAGAATATTACTACCACCGGCTGTAGAAGCATGAAAATATGCTGGAGAATTATATGCGTAAAAACCCCCAACATGCATGAAGCCCGCGTAAAACAGAACTCCAGCGCTGTGTGGCATAAAATATGACTTCAGAGCCATTGGCGTACAACAAAGCTTCAACGCTATTTAGCGTAAAATAGAGCTTCAGAACAGCCCGCGTAAGGCAGCACTTCCAGGCTGTTTTGGCGTAAAAAGGTTGCTACACCTCCCTCCGGCGTAAAATATGTCTGCTTTTAATGCAGTGTGAAGTTGTACGAGGATTTCTTCGTATTTCTCGAATGAACCTGTCAGACAAAATAGTGAACTTGACTCCTGACAAAGAGTATTGTACGACGATCGAGAGGATGACTGTGATGATAATTTTGCACAGAGGCCCAGACTGTCGTTTAGTGACATATCCTTGATACAAGTCATTTTTACGGATTCAAAAAATATGTTGCCTATTCTACACAGGCAGAGATAAGTTTTTAAGCTCAAGATGAGATAAAATCAGACGCCACGTCAAAAGCTGTTCTTCGTACAAAACTCGAGGCATATCTCTGCAGTTAATGCACGAGATGGGGGCAAATCTCTGCATTTAATGCACGAGATTTTGTTTTATTTTTAATGATCGGGAGAGCTAAAACTAGGGCTAATACGTTCACATCACAATCCTGGCATTTTACGCCAACCAGACTATTTTTAACTATAGGAGCACGCCGTATGCTATCTCCTTGAAATATGCCAACCAGGCTATTTTCAACTATAGGAGCACGTTGTATGCTATCTCCTCGAAATACGCCAACTCAGGCTATATTTGCAAAGGTACATGATAAGGCTATTTGGCCCAGAATACGCTTAAGACCTCAGTCAGGAAGGATAATTTGCAAGTTTACGCTGGTAACCTATTTATGCAACATCAAGCTTTACACAGGACTTGGCTTTTACGCCAACAAGACAGCTATTTGGCTTTTATGCCAACAAGACAGTCATTTGGCTTTTACGCCAACAAGATAGCTACTTGACTTTTATGCCAATAAGACAGCTACTTGGCTTTTATGCCAACAAGACAGCTATTGGCTTTTACGCCAACAAGACAGCTACTTGGCTTTTACGCCAACAAGATAGTTATTTGGCTTTTATGCCAACCATCTTTACGCGAGGGGCAGTTACCTACGTGGCTTGCATACCATGATCTTCGAGAGACAGTTATACGCGTTACCTCATAATGGGACACGCGTCACACGCGAATTCAGGAGATCATTCAGACGTGGATAGCAGTTATTATAACCGCCACATAAAGAGTGCTACTCTCTTTACAGTCTGGCTTCTATGCCGACTGGACAGTTACTATGACTGATCTCTATAAATAGAGACCCCTAGTCACAGAGTAGAAAAAGGTCGGAGGGTCAAAAAAAAGAGAGGAGCAAAGAGTACATACAGAGAGCGTCGATTGACAACTTCGGCAACGAGAATTCAATCCCTCTTGCAACCTTTGAAGCTTCTTCTTCTTCTACAGCACTTCTTTGTTATCGTGTGGTCCAAGGGACAAAGTGATCGATCGCAGATCAGACTCCTATAGCAATTTTTCCCCAGAATTATTTTTATTGTACTTAACATCCTCGTATAGGATTAATTATACTCTTTTTTTTCTTGTTTGTAAACAAAGAAAGGGTTTCGTATAAATCTAGTTTCATTCTTTTGTTTATCATCAAACACAATATGGCGACTCTGCTGGGGACTACTTTCTCATCTGACGAGAAAGCTATTGCTCAACACGATGTTGTATCCGTCGGATCAACGAAGAAGACTTTGGTCGTCCAATTCGACCAATCTGCTTATGAAGACATGCTTCGTGCAGGGGGTAGCTCTCATTCCCTCTCTGTCCAGGACAACAGGAAGCTGCGTAAAATATGGATGTCCCAGACATCCTCTACCCTTCCTGCAGGCTCTCTTTTTTCGATCAACAAGGTTGTGACAACACAGCCTACGCTCTCTGCACTTAAAATTATGTCTCCCGTTTGTGACGTGGCAGGCAAAATTTCTGACAAGGCCTCAGCACCAATTCAGAAATTTAAAATGCGCCCTGCGCGTAAAAATTTATCTCCCGTCTGTGACGTGGCAGACAAAATTTTTGACAAGACCTCAGCGTGGGACGTGATGTCGTACGAGCCTGGAGTTACGCTCGTACAAAACGATATTGTCAAATACCAAAGTTATCATCAAAATGACCAAGTTACATCGAAAGTCAAGTGTTGTGTACCAAGCACACATCAGAGTATATGCAGCAAAGCTCTCGATAGGGTCCAAATAAAATGCCACAAAGGCGATGTAATACTCTTGCTCTTTTTTCTAGCCCACAAAGGTACTTATCGTTCATACATTATGACCGTATATCCAAGCAGTGCCACTATACCTGCGTACCTGAAATAATACCCGCAAACGTGGGTCAGTACACAACCGTACTGGTGAGCGGGGTAACCCACTCGTCTAAGCCGACACTAAGTAAAATAGTGAATGCAAACTGTTATATGGTGATCATTTTAGTTGAATCCTAGATTTATTTCATGGCATAAGGTATGACATGTTAATAAAAGTTGTAAATCAAGTTAAGCATGCAAGCATTCAACTCAAACCAATCGACAAGCAATATATAACCAACTCGAAGGAAACTAACATGCAAACCGTCCTACTCGAACCCAAGCAACACGAGAACCTATCAAACCATTTCTAAGCCTCAATATCCATCCTCAATCCAAACCACAATCCAATCTCGATATGCACACTCTTGCCGAGGCAAGGTGGCCGCCGCCTACGCAAAATCATAAACCAAACCAAAGCAAACCAACTCTTATCTATATGAAGTCACTGGCTAAGCCATAAAGGACTATGATCTGACTGATCAAGTACAGTTCTACCCGATCCAGACCGAGTAGCTAGCCCGTCTGGTCGTATCGAACTACCGGCACAGCGCCCAAGGCACGTTACCATTGTCTTCTCTATGGCCGAACGGTCCCAGTGCTCCGGAGCCTATCCCGTTCGAGGAGACGAACCTTGTGCAACACAGGTTATCCGTGACATACAGACACCAAGTAGGTACGACAAGAGGATCGAGCATTCTCGCCCCACCAAACGATTATAGACTCATCCAACCAACTATCCAACCAACTATCCAATCAATTATCCATAACCATTTTCCAACATATAGCCCAAGGCACAAATCTTAAGTTATCACCATAGGAACAATGCCGCTTCTCGACACAGTGTTCCAAATTGGTGCAACACCCCCGCTCAGAATAATCCCATGACACAATGCCCCAACGGTGGCACAATGCCATGGCCGATGCAGTTGTTCGGTTTTGAACCACAACTGCACACTTTGCATGATAAAGCGTCCAAGTGATACTCGTGCATGGATGCACGCTCGCTCGCCCGAATTTTCGATGTTCCAACCAAGATATTCTAACTGCTTCTCCAACTTCCCCAAATGTAATCCAACTTTAGCTCCAACTATCCTACATGAATCCAAGCAAACGACGTACACTCTATGCACATCACAGAGTAGTGATTTTCAAGTTCCAATCCAAGTGTTCAAGCCTTTACGTATGTTCCATATTATTAGGCGCGAAGGAGTAGAGGAGAAGGGACAGAGCCCACTCACCAAGTTTGATTCCGTTAAGCATCATGTCCTGCCAATATGACCGATTCCTTGAACCCATGGTCTGATGCAAAGCACGATCTACTCAATTGGTATGAACGTGTGAGCAGGTCATGTTCTACAAATTATCCGACCGATCGGACTAAGAAAGACGGCATTATCGTTCTAATCCAGCTATCTCAGTACTGCTCTGAACGAACACATAATTTCTATCGAGCTCCGCTAGCGATCTGCACATGAAACTAACTCAATCAATACTTGTTCACAAATCCAACAAATCAAAAATATAACCAATTATTGCCCTATTTAATCCGACTCAGTGTAACGCACCATGCGGTTGTGGGGCGTTATATAATATACCACTTAGAATCAGGTTCGCCCCGAACCATACTAGTATCCATTCTTTACTAGCATGACAAAAATTCAATTTCATAACTCTGCTCTATGCAACTCATATTTTCTTGATCCATACTCTGTATCTCGCTTCGCGCTGAACGCATCGCACAAATTCTATATTCCCGCATCCTCCTTGCATCTCAATACAAATTTCTCATATCGCTTAGTTTGGATCATACATATATTTAAGGCGTCCCTGAAATACATGTATTTCAGCCGAGCTTAGCGATAACGAATTTGGACAAGTTATAAGGGTATCTTTATGTCCGAGGCACTCATTCATTTTACTCCCAATTGAACCAATCCTGACTTTCATTCCAACACATTCGCACAAGCGTTATCCTCAAGTATGATAATTTCCTACTGACTCAATCAGTTCGTGTTCCAACTCAATTCATCTAATTATTTCTGAATCTACACTAGCATCATCTCTAAATATTTTCTCTTGTACCGAACGATCATCACAACTGATACTACCCTAGCTAGACGACTTACCAAAATATCAAACTTTGCTTTTAGATTATCTCAGCCCAACACCTTTTCCTCAATCTCAACACCTCACTGGGTGAATATCTATATTGAGGTTCGTGTGATCCATGAAGATCTCGTCGCTACGCCAAAGGGATAGTGTCGCCACGATTTCAACGTGGACACACTCGCCACAAATCCTATGTTGCGCATGGAATAGTTTTTTGTGCTGCTTCCACTGCCTCGAAGCATGATATCACCTTTATCTTTCGTACGAGCATGCATCCCAGACTAAGTTTTGATGCATCTTGTAAATCTGAGGCATATATGTCCCTTCCAGTATTGCAATAATTTGATCTGAACGAGTCGCTGCTTTAACTTCACAAGTTAGTTTCACAGTCGTCAATTCATATGAATGTTGTTCCCTTCAGGGGCACGACGAGTCAGAGGCAATGCTATCTTCAAAAATCTGCAACTCCGAATCTCATCAGTTGACTTAGGCCATTCCCACCATCGTTTCGATCTTCTGGCAGCATCTTCAGCTGAAGATTATCCCAAGGATCTCTCAAATCCAACACTCAGTCAGTAGGCCAATCTCCAACATATACTACTCACATCTGCCCTTGACGCATTCCCAAATGCGCTGCCTCAAGGGTCGTTCTATGGGTCTACAATATTCATCTCTGATTTGGCGACCAAGTCGCTAGGGTCATCTGTCCCGAAGCTACGCTCGAAAATTGTAAGTCATTATGATGGACAGTTACTACAAACCATGCTATATCTCATCTGTAAATCCGAGCCATAATCCAACCATTCCATCCGAAAAAACTTTCGAATCCGAGCACTTCATGCACTACCTTTGACGATTTGTCAATCGCCGTCGCTTAACCACCTAGAGTCTTACTATCTATCCAAGCCACAAATCGAGAACTACGCTCGTTGAAACCGTCTTCCATCAATTCGTCGTTCTGCCATGAATCTATCAAATTTTACGAACTACCATGTTTAACTTATCGCACTACCACTTGCAACAATTTCTGAAACTAAAGACTTGCTCCAATTTCTATTCGTTTGTCACGTTCCACAATGGACGTCCAACTTTCTCGAGCAGCACGGTATTTTGCACCAATATTGCTCTTTCATTTAGCTATCTTCAAATGTCCATCAGCCATAATCCTTGCTCTCGTTCCATTCCTTAGTCCCGTCTTTATTTCTTTATGTTCCGATTAGTTCACACACTCTAAATGACTCATGCATTAGTTTTAACATAAATCTTAAATCCATATTGCCATTACTTGTTGCCTTAATCCGTCTCAGTACTGCAAGTTAACTTTTAATCTGACTCAACATCAACTAGACTTGCCTCATGCTCGTTTATGTCTTCCGAAGAATCTGTCTACCCTTGTTGCACCATTTTGCCAAATTTTACTTTCGCTAAACCTGAGTCAAGCTTCCCGAGCACCAATATCCAAAATACTTTAAGCTCGTGTGAATCCATCGCATTGCCCCTCCAAACTAGATTGTATTTGATTGCTCAACCAATAGCTCCAATGTGTTACCAAAATTTATAGTCCGTGCTCGCTATCCTCTGATTCACCCATCGCTTTGCTCAAGCGTATTCCAACTGTTTTTTCCTCATGCTCAACTCTCTCTTTGCATTCATGAATGCTTCACTGAACTTCCAAAATTGTGCAAGTAAACTCAGATATTCAGCTTTTTATCTGATTGATCTCAACTTGTTTCCAATACTTAGTCTGCCTCAATCCCTCAAATTTCTAAACACTTTTTCCAATGCTGATTATGATCTCGTCCATCTCTCAAGTCCAACGATAATTCCATTTGCACAAGTCCGTTCTCGATTGCTCAACTCAATATTCGCTTGCTTCATTTTTTTTAATTCTTTCCAACTCAGCTGATGTGCACCAACCAACTTATATTCCTGTTACCCGAGTACGTTTAAGCAATTTTTATTGATGTCTATCCAAAATATTTTAATGCCTTGCTCACTACGTGGTATCCCATATACCACTCTGAATCAAGTCGCTACTCGCATTACGATTCTTTTGCACTAATTCAAGATTCGTTTGAACCATCCTTTATGCGTGATCCTATCATCCCCAACTCAAGTCTGACACAAAACTCAGCCAATTCTTTAACCATCCAACTCTTTCCATCAATCTCGCTATGCAACTCGTGCCAGGTTCCATTCTCGATACTTCCAACTATTCTCAAACAGTTCAATATTTTTGTAATACGAGCAACTCGTGCAACGATGTCTTCCAAGTAGTCCAACCCAATACCCAATTATTCCTTATATTTATTGTACGAGAAACTCGTGTAATGCTATCCTGATATTCCCAAGCCCACTCAAACCTGCTCAGCCAATGCTCTCTGTGATATACCCAGCCAAAAATTAAACTCCATCCAACACATTCTCTACACGAACAACTCGTACAACGATCCATTCTTAATCCAATACTTTGACTCACAATATGCCGTATAACAAATCTTGTCTGCCAACCAACTGATCCACTGATGCAATCAAAAACTCCCCAAATGACAAGTCAAGCCACGTAACGACACCCTTTCAACTTGCTGCACAAATGCAACAATGCCACCAAAGTTGCTGCACGAATGCAATAACGCCTAACGATGCTAAGCAATCTAACAAAACCCAACAAAAGAAACGTAATAAAGTAAAACATGCAGCCACAACCAGCAATATATAGACTTATTGCATGAAATATACAATACGGCACCGAGTAGAGCCAAGAGCTAAATGACATACAAAAGCTATTTAGAGTTTGTAATGAAGCGAAGGACCAAGTCCGAGAAAATGAACTGGGCGCTCTGATACCAATATGTTACGCCCAATCTTCTACAAGCTCAATAGTCCCCGCTGAACGTGAATCACCATGTTACAGCGCTCCCGCAGGACAATCGTTCTCATCGGGACGTAGTGTCGTACGAGACTGGAGTTGTGCTCGTACAAGGCAATGTTGTCAAACACCAAAGTTATCATCGAAAGGACCAAGTTACATCGAAAGTCAAGTATTGTGTACCAAGCACACATCAGAGTATACGTAGCGAAGCTCTCAATAGGGTCCAAATAAAATGCCACAAAGGCGATGTAATACTCTTGATCTTTTCTCTAGCCCACAAAGGTACTTACCGTTCATACATTATGTCCCGTATATCCAAGCAGCGCCACTACACTTGCGTACCTGAAATAATATCCACAAACGTGGGTCAGTACACAACCGTACTAGTGAGCGGGGTAACCCACTCGTCTAAGGCGACACTAAGTAAAATAGTGAATGCAAATAGTTATATGGTGATCTTTCTAGTTTAATCCTAGATTTATTTCATGGCATAGGGTATGACATGTTAAGGAAAGCTGTAAATCAAGTTAAGCATGCAAGCATTCAACTCAAACCAATTGACAAGCAATATATAACCAATTCGAAGAAAACTAACATGCAAACTGTCCTACTCAAACCCAAGCAACACGAGAACCTATCGAACCATTTTTAAGCCTCAATATTCATCCTCAATCCAAACCATAATCCAATCTCGATATGCACACTCTTGGCGAAGCAAGGTGGTCGTCGCCTATGCGAAAAGCACAAACCAAACCAAAGCAAAGCAAACCAACTCCTATCTATATGAAGTCACTGGCCAAGCCATAAAGGACTATGATCTGACTGATCAAGTACAGTTCTACCCGATCCAGACCGAGTAGCTAGCCCGCCTGGCCGTATCGAACTACCGACATCGCGCCCATGGCACGTTACCATTGTCTCCTCCATGGCCGAACGGTCCCGGTGCTCCGGAACCTATTCCGTTCGAGGAGACGAAAGCCTGTGCAACACAGGTTGTGTCACGACCCAATTTCGTGGAATCGTTGGGGCGTCCCCCGAATCTTGACCGTCGTACGGGCCTGGGGTTGCGCCCGCACCAGGCTAGAGATATTTGCATAGCGAGCACATATTCAGAGTATGCAGATAAATTGAAACACATATTTGAAATATAGAAAAGTTCACTTTATTGATATATGAACATCTATTACAAACTCTTGAACGAGTTAGCTAATTTTGTCGTACGGGCTTGCAAAAGTGTTGACATAAAATAAGATAGCAGTCCTGTACATTACATCCCTTTACTAAACTTCAAAATGATAAAGACATCCGGGCTGGAGGACGACTTTCCCACGGAGCTGCATTGTGTATAGAGTTGAAAGCTCATATCTTCAAGTACTTCAAAATTGTGAAAGACAACTTCGGCTCCTCGCTCGGTTCACCTTAGTGCGGGGAACCTGTTTCAACGAGGGTCAGTATGTCGAAACATACTAGTGAAGGCGAGCTAACCCAACTATACCAATCAACACGTTATTTTTAATAAAGCATGCATATTATTATTTGTTGTCTTTCTATCTTGTCTTAGTTCATTTACAAGTAAGCAGCATATAGAATTTATTGAAATAAACTTGCCACCGTTCGGTGATATTTACCTGTCCGTCTGAACTATCTACACAATACTTACCATGCCTTCCCTGCCACAAAGATACAAGTTAGTTGCAACAGGTTTAAATATACAAGGGGATCACTAGCATGATTGTCATAATGGACAATAGTCATTGATGAGGATGTATACAGCGAAAGCACGTGGTGCACTGCAAGCATCCCGTCAATCACGTGAGACTAAACGTTAGGTTCCGCCCGGACCGGATCGGTGCCAGTGCCCCAGCGACCATCCGCAGAAACTATTTACTTTGTGCACAAGTTGTCCGTGATCAATCATTCATAACACGTTAAACATTTATTCAGTTGAGGCAACACGAGTACAAGATAAGTAAAATTGCATAAATTATTTTGCATAGCCTCCTTGAACAATTTGTTGTAAACAAGATATGACTCATAATTAGCATAATTTATAGAAGAAGATGCATTCTAACTAAAATTGATGCATATGATAAACATTCCAAATGAACAGCATGCACATGAGTAACCGTTCCCAAGTTGAATGACAAACAATATTAACCAAGTCTATTCCCTCTTTTATCTTGACATCTTTTAATTATTACTTGGTATCGTTTGATCGGGACAACAAGAATACAAGATTTTTAGATATGAAGACTTGGAAGCAGGGCTAGCTAATCGGGATGGTAGCCACTCACTTAGTTGGTTGGAAGGGAGAAGGAAAGAGGCGCTTCAAGACTCCGCTCGTAAGCCGCCTACTGCTCGTTTACCTGCATCGACGAACAGCTTGATCAATACCTTTTTCACTCTTTCCAATCTTAGAATTTAAGTGCAATTCAATGAACAAAAATAATGAAATCCATCAAAACCGTTCAAGAAAACAAGAAAATCCGAAAACTAACTCAAAGCACGAAAGCAACAAGCGACATCGAAATCCGAGGCAACAAAGATAACAGCGGAGAGGTCCCTCATGACTCTGCCTCTAAGTCGATCCCGGGGGCACGATCCACTGAATATGGAAATCGATTCCGAAGAAACAAATCCATAAGGAGGACGAGTTCTTGTTTTAATCTATCCCGATCGAACGATATCGTCTTGTATTTTTTAGCCACGCTCTCCGAATAGGAGGAACGGGGTGCCACATCCTACCCAACTAATTGGAAGTTTCATCGCAAAACTTAGGAATAGGACCTACCTCTAACCAAGTGGATTTGGATGTCGAGGATGGCTAGCAGAGTAGAGCAGACAGTTTTGTATTGTGTGATTTGGGTCTCCACAAATGAGGTATAACCCGAGTTTCTTTCGGCATTGGTTGACGACATGCCCCTGTCTTTTACAGAAGAGACATATTTGGGTTGAGTTTGCTTTCTTCTTGCCTCTGTGGTTTAGGCGCTTTGTAGCGGTATTTCCTTTCTCGTCGCTATGGCGTTTGTGATTATAGGTATGCACAGCACCGGCAGCAATATAAGGATACTGCGGTTCAAGATATAGGGCATGATTCATTACTTCCTGCATTATCCGATACTGATGAACGACTACGTGCACATGAATGGCAGGACGTAGACCACCTTCAAACCTTCTAGCTCGACTCGCTGCATCAGGTAAATAGGCCCTAGCGAATTTGGAGAGTCGGTTGAATTCGGCGGAATACTGTTTAACTGTCATACTGCCCTGCCGCAGCTGCACGAACTCATTCTCCATCTGACGTCGTACTGGAGGGGGTATAAACTCCTCTTCAAACGCGGTACAAAAAGTTATCCACGAGATCGCCTCCTCTCTATGGTCAAATTGAAGAGATCGTCGATACACGTCCCACCAATCGTGCGCGTTGAGGCAGAGCTGTAGTTGCGCGCAGACGACGCGCTTCTCTTCGGAGATCATTAGCAGAGTAAAGTGGTCTTCAAGTTCGGCCAATCAATCTAGAGCCATAATTGGTTCCTCAGTCCCATTGAATGGGGTATTGCAGACTTTCTTGAAGTGGCCAAAGTCGAAGGCAGTCACTTCCCTCGGCCTTGAAATTTGTGGCGTCTCAACTTCAAGCATGGGCTCTTCCACCGGAGTCGCTGCTGTTGCCACGGAATAGTTGGAGGTCAAAGTCTGCACGATCTGTTGCAGGGCATCTACCTGCTTCTGTTGGACTGAGAATCAGATCTCTAGATTATTTTTGAACTTGGCTTGGCGAGCATCATCTTTTTGTCGTTGTGATTATAACATTTGCATCACCCGCTCAAGCAGATCGACTCGAGACATGCCCCGTTGGCTCCGAGAGCTTCCCGAAGTGCCCGAACTACTTTCTTGGCCTTGCTTTTCGTCCGGTGCTAGCACTGAGGATTGCGCTAGTATCGTTCCTTCAAAAGAAGGTAAATTACATTAGGATCATAATGTATTATTGACTCATTGCATGAACGTATCTCATTTTGGCCTAACGAGTTCAAGAGTTTGTACATGAATTTATCGTTAAATGAACTTTTTTAGTGCAAGGGTTTAAGGAACTTGGATCTGTGCTCTGATACCATTATGTCACGACCTGATTTCGTGGAATCATTGGGGCGTCCCCGGAATCGTGACCACCGTGCGGGCCTGGGGTTGCGCCCGCACAAGGCTAGAGATATTTGCATAGCGAGCACATATTCAGAGTACACAGATAAATTGAAACACAGATTTAAAACATGAAAAATTTCTCTTTATTGATATATGAACATCTATTACAAACTCTTGAACGAGTCAGCTAATTTTGCCGCACAGGCTTACAAAAGTGTTGACACAAAATAAGATAGCAGTCATGTACATTACATCCCTTTACTAAACTTCAAACTGATAAAGACCTCCGAACTGGAGGACGGCTTTCCCACGGAGCTGCATTGTGTATAAAGTTGCAAGCTCCTGTCTTCAAGTACTTCAAAATTGCGGCGCGATCAGGATGCGCCTACAGCTGGACTGGATCGGGAAAGACGACTTCGGCTCCTCGCTCGGTTTGCCTTAGTGCGGGGAACCTGTTTCAACGAGGGTCAGTATGTCGAAACATACTGGTGAAGGCAAGCTAACCCAACTATACCAATCAACACGTTATTTTTAATGAAGCATGCATATTATTATTTGTTGTCTTTCTATCTTGCCTTAGTTTATTTACAAGTAAACAGCATATAGAATTTACTGAAATAAACTTGCCACCGTTCGGTGATATTTACCTGTCCGTCTGAACTATCTGCACAATACTTACCATGCCTTCCCTGCCACGAAGACACAAGTTAGTTGCAACAGGTTTAGATATACAAGGGGATCACTGGCATGATTGCCATAATGGACAATAGTCATTGATGATGATGTATGCAGCGAAAGCACGTGGTGCGCTGCAAGCATCCCGTCAATCACGTGAGACTAAACGTTGGGTTCCGTCCGGACCAGATCGGTGCCAGTGCCCCAGCGACCGTCTACAGGAACCATTTACCTTGTGTACAAGTTGTCCATGATCAATCGTTCATAACACGTTAAACATTTATGCAGTTGAGGCAACACGAGTACAAGACAAGTAATATTGCATGATTTATTTTGCATAGCCTCCTTGAACAATTTGTTGCAAACAAGATATGATTCATAATTAGCATAATTTATAGAAGAAGATGCATTCTAACTAAAATTGATGCATATGATGAACATTCCAAACGAACATCATGCACACGAGTAACCGTTCCCAAGTTGAATGACAACCAGTATTAACCAAGTCTATTCTCTCTTTTATCTTGACATCTTTTAGTTATTACTTGATATCGTTTGATCGGGACAACAAGAATACAAAATTTTTAGGTGTGAAGACTTGGAATCAGGGGTAGCTAATCGGGATTGTAGCCACTCACTTAGTTGGTTGGAAGGGAGAAGGAAAGAGGTGTTTCAAGACTCCGCTCGTAAGCCGCCTACTGCTCGTTCACCTGCATCAACGAACAGCTTGATCAGTACCTCTTCCACTCTTTCCAATCTCAGAATTTAAGTGTAATTCAATGAACGAAAATAATAAAATCCATTAAAATCGTTCAAGAAAACAAGCAAATCCGAAAACCAACTCAAAGCACGAAAGCAACAAGCGACATCGAAATCCGAGGCAACAAAGATAACAGCGGAGAGGTCCCTCCTGACTCTGCCGCTAAGTCGATCCCGGGGGCACGGTCCACTGAATATGGGAATCGATTCCGAAGAAACAAATCCATAACGAGGACGAGTTCTTATTTTAATCTATCCCGATCAAACGATACCATCTTGTATTTCTTAGCCGCGCTCTCCGAATAGGAGGAACGGGGCACCACAGGTTATCCGTGATATGCAAACACAAAGTAGGTATGACGACATGATCGAGCATTCTCGTCCCACCAAACGATCCTAGACCCATCCAACCAATTATCCATAACCATTTTCCAACATATAGCCCAAGGCACAAATCTCAAGTTATCCCCATAGGCACAATGCCGCTTCTCGACACAGTATTCCAAATTGGTACAACACCCCCACTCAGAACAATCCCATGGCACAATGCCCCAACAATGGTACAATACCCTCGCCGATGCAGTTGTTCGGTTTCGAACCACAACTGCACGCTTTGCATGATAAAGCGTCCAAGTGATACTCGTGCACGGATGCACACTCGCTTGCCCAAATTTCCAATATTCCAACCAAGATATTCCAACTGCTTCTCCAACTGCCCCAAATGTAATCCAACTCTAGCTCCAACCATCCCACATGAAAACCAATTCAAGCCACAAATCAATCTAAGCAAATGACGTACACTCTATGCACGCCACAGTATAAAATTTTTTAAGTTTTAGTCAAAGTGTTCAAGCCTTTGTGTGTGTTCCATATTATTAGGCTCGAAGGAGTAGAGGAGAAGGGACAGAGCCCACTCACCAAGTTTGATTCCGTTAAGCATCATGTCCTGCCGATACGGCCGATCCCTTAAACCCGTGGTTCGATGCAAAGCACGATCTACTCAATTGGTATGACCGTGCGAGCAAGCCGTGCTCTCCAAATCATCCGACCCATCTGACTAAGGAAGACGGCATTATGGCTTCAATCCAGCTATCTCAGTACTGCTTTGAACGAACACCTGATTTCCATCGAGCTCCGCTAGCGATCTGTACATGAAACCAACTCAATCAATACTTGTTTCCAAATCCAACAAATCAAAAATGTAACCAACTATTGTCTCATTCAATCCGACTCAGCGTAATGCACCGTGCGGTTGCGGGGCGTTACACCGGTACTGCAGTCAATCCAGATGGCCATGGGTGTGATTGTCTAGTAAATTTAAATACACATTCAACCATACAACAACATAACTTATTACTTGTCACAACATAAATTTAACTTAAAAGCATAAACTTGAACTTGTAATCATAAACTTGTATATAAACTTGTCTTGTAAGTGCCGTAGTACGCATAAAATTGGTCAGTCATGCCTAGCTGGGTTGTCCATGACGCATGGGGCCCTTGGGGATCGGGGTAGCCGGTAGCGCAATATTCTTTCCTCCAAAATGCTCTAGATAAATCTTATCTTGTTTAATCATTACTAAATTATTTCAAGTTCTTGAGATGTGGACACTTGAGAACTCCCTAAAATGATGAATCGCGAGTACGAGCTATTCATGAGATATCGTATTCGAGACACGCGATACATTGGACAATGCTCACACTTGATTGCCCGATGCCAAATGCAATAGATTTTCATACACAATCATTTCCACGGTATCGTGAGGATTGTGAACTTGTACATAAACTTGTCTTGTGAACTCATATGCAAAACTTATCTGGTATCATAAACTTGTATCAATATAAGGAGGCACACAACAATAATCACTAAAGAGGAATTACTAATCAACAGGGAACACAAAATGTACACAAGAACTTTTGGCTGCATACGCCCACTGACCGCATGGACTCACTTGCCGTATGAGGCGGGTGCCGCATGACGTCAAGGCAAAGTCCACTCCTTGGAACAAGTGCCGAAGTGACGTGCATTAAATGCGTGTCAGTAAAGTGACATAAAGAGTGATGTGACATAAAGCGTGTCAGGAAGAAATGACAAAACCATAGAAAGATATGCCAATGATGCGCCAAAGTTCAGTCATGCATCCAAGGGAAGGTGGCCGCATGCTCTGCTTGACGCATAAGTTTGATGTCGCATGGAGTGCCTTTTGGACTTAGCAAGTTTCTCATTCGTCCAGCGAGTGAATGCACAAAGTGTTCAAGGACACTTGTGTAGATCAGCAATCATGCGTCCAACAAGATGGACGCATGCTGGTTAGCTACACGACAAAGAGTCCAGCCGCATAAGGGTCATGCCGCATGGAAGTCTCGGTCGCATATTGCGCTGGCCGCATGAGAACTTCGTCTTCTCTAGACAACAAGTTTAGCTATAGCGGAAAAACTCCAAAAAATACTTTCTTCATGAAAACTTTATTTTAAGTCCAAATCAAGTGAAACAAAAGCCAAAATGCTCGAAATAAAATGCTCTAACATAAGGAACAACTAGTTTTCGAAAACACTAAGTTTTAGTAGATCAAAACCAATAAAACAGATAAAAATCTAAATCTTGAAACTAAGATCTACAAAAATCTATACATCAAAATCTAAAACTCCAAGAACTAAACATGATCAACAACTCAAGGAGAACATTTTTCATTAAATATATTTTTAAAACAACAACATATGTAAAAATCCAAAATCCATGATTTCACCATTGAGCAAGATGTACTTGCCTTGGGTGGCTCCTAGTGTCACGCCCCAATCCCAAAATATATGGAACTAGGCCACGTGGCATTGGCCAGCTGACACGTCACTAAGGGATTACCCAATTTAATGGACCCAAAGTGATGTGCTACGCTGTCCTAAAATACTACAAGTCTAAATACAGGTAAATCTGTCTCATCCACAGGAATATCATGAAATATGGAAAATAGTGCTGATTATATATATAGCTAAGTCTGAAATGTCATAATACAGATCAGATAATATCTGGTGGGAACAAACCCACTACAAAAGATAAGAAAAATAAGATAACTAGTGCAACGTCCTCGGAAGATGTAGCTCCAACTCCAGAGTACTCAGACAGACTCTGATGGCATCTCTTCTAACTGTTTCTCAGGGGCATCTCCAGTCTCCTGTCCAGGTCCATGTACTGTGGGGTAGAGTGTCTCATCTAAACCTGGCAGGAAACCAGGTCCTCAGTGGGACATAACAAGATACAGAAAAGCATGCCATGTATATGAATACTGAATAAATAGCAGGGTGTGCTAGCCATCTAAGTGAATGCAATTTGAGACAACCTAGTACGTATGGGAAAGTGTGGCTAGACATATGCTGACGTAATTCACCAATCCGTAGTGACTGGCTAATATATGCCACATATGCCCCCGTTCAAGGGCACTATGCAATACACCATCTCCGAGGAGCATGGTCACCGGAATATATAAATATAACAACCGTATCACTCCGTCGAGTGCGGTAACGGGATAAAGAGGTGGGTGTCCCATACGTCTTTTAGTCGTTCTCCCCGCCCAATGTAACTAATGCCAAGTCGTAGTTTTCCTGACTTTATTTTAATCCGTGATGCACGTCGTACGTACTGGTAGCTAATCAACTACGTAAACTTGCATCCCAAAATGAAGTGCAACCTTGTTGCGTGTACCCGTGTCAGGGTCTAAGAGGATATTAGGATAACCTCACAGTTGATGGTAAGTCTGTAAAGACTAGGTTAATTACACTACACGTCAACGTACATGCTGACGGTACCTGAGGCAGTCTCAGATACTTACTGTCATATGAAATTTACTAATAATAACATTCAACAGTTTAATATTTAAACAGTAAAACTTGGCAAGGTATACTTGCCTACTCCTTTGTGCTGGAAGCACCAAGAACCTGCTCTTGCAGTCAAGTCTGAGGGGCCCTGTGACAGGGGGTCACTGACTGCGTCGTAGAGGTACTCTGTTTAGGACATACAGGGTTTGTAAATATATAAAGCGTACATTAAATACCATTTAAATATAGATGCATGTAAAGTCCTATATATAATATATATATAGCATTTTTACTTATGAAAATAAGTACATAATAATATATATGTATTAATACATATATAGTATTAGGACATAATAATATATAATAATATTACACATCATAAATACTTATAGAGATAAATAAATATAAGTACTTATATATTTATATATACAAAATGTAAGAAGAAATAATAAAATATCTATATGCTATATATATTTTATGTACTACATAGTATATATATATGTAGTAATGTAAATATATGTACATATAAGATTTAAAGAAATATATATATATATATAAATATACTTGTTTTTAAATATAGCTTATATATATATAACACATATATATATAAGTATATATAATATATATAAATGCAAGGAGAAAAATACATATGTTATATATATATTACATACTACATAATTATATATGTATTAACATATATATATATAAAATATAAAGCAGGATATATATATATAAATATACTTGTTTTTATATAGCTTATATAGATATAATACAATATATATACATATATACATAAATATATATATATATATATACATATAATCTGAATATTAAATAATATATAAATAATATGTTTATATGTATATTATATAATACATAATAGATTATATACACATATGAAAATATATGTATATATATATATAAACAAATAATAAAAAAAACATATATATACATATAATATATGATAGTAATACTATATACATAGGTATATATATATACATATAGTATTTAGTATATATATAAATAGTATTATACATATAATATACTGTAATATATAACAATAATAAATATATAATAATAATAATATATAGTAATATGTTATATATAAATTATACATTTAAGTATATACATAAATATATATATATACATATATATATATGAAATAAATGCATATTTAAATAAATAATAAAAAATGCATAATACATATAATAAATATATATACACTGTATATATATTTATTGTAAATATAATAATAATAATAATAATAATATATATATATAAATATATAATACATTATATATATAATATATATATATAAATATACATAGAGATATATATATATATATATATAAATATACATAAATATATATATTAAATACATATTAAATATATAATAATAATATATGTATACTGTATAATTATACTGTACATATACAGTAATAATAATTATAATATATATTATAATATATATAATAACATATATATATATAAATATAAATATATATACATATATATACATATATACATACATATACATAAAATTATACGTATACGTACAGGAAAGGGGGGGGTATATACCTGACAGGTGGGGGACCCACTGGGCTTGCCGCCGGCAGGAGGACGGCGGCGGAGCCGACGGCGGCCGGCCGGAACAGTAACTGCAGCAGCAGCTGCAGTTAGCAACAGCAGTAGCAGCGGTAGCTGCAGCAGCTCCGGCGGCGGTTGCGGTGGTGGTGGAGGCGGCTCAGGGTGGAGGAGGAGAGGTCGGCGGAGGTGGTCGTGGTGGTGGCGGAGGTCTGTGGTGGCGGTGGTGGTGGTTAGGAAGGTCGGGGTGGGTCGGCTCGGGTTGTGGTCAGATGGTCGGGGAGGAGTTGCGGGGAGGCTGACGGCCGGGGCGGTGGCCGTGGGACGGCGGGAAGGTGGTGGTTCGGCGGAGGGGAGGACGGCGAAGCAGATAGTGGTGGTGGTGGTGGACCAAGGCGGCCGGAGGGGGTGGTTAGGGGCGGTCGGGTGGTGGGGGTAGTGATGCTGCTGTTGTTGGTGATGGCGGTGTGGCCGAGGCTGGCGGCGGGTGGCGGAGGCTAGGGTGGTGGTCCGGTGGCCGGGGAGGAGGCCAGGGGGTGGCGAGGCTGAGGGCTAGGGGTCGGGGACGGGGGTGGCTGAGGGTGGAAGGATGGGGAGTTCGGGTGAAGGGGGGGGGAGTATATATAGGAATTAGGGTTGGGGGTAGGTTTGTAAATAGGATGAATAGTTAGGGGTATTTAGGTAATTTAATATCTTAAAATATCTAGGCTGATATTTTCAGATATTTATGGTGGGTCCCGCTGACACGTGTACGGTGTACGTTCACCAGCCAATAGGGGGGTGACACCTCACAGGAAATTTTGCAGAAAAACCCCTGTAAATTCATAAATTGCAAATAGGTCCTAAAATAGGTATTTTACGTAATTACGCAATTTGTCTGATAAATCACATGATTCCTAAAATTACTAAATTTCACAAAAATGAGGGGAAAAGCTGGGGGAGTGCCCTGGGGGTGTGGGGGTGAGTCTGGGCAGGGGCAGGGCCTGGTTCTTTAGGTGATACGGGTCACCGTATTTATTATTTAATAAATACTGCGCATGATGTTCACTAATTATTTAGGGGCAGTTAGGATCATAATTTTTCTACGGTGTCAATACACTAATTGTAGTATATTCAGTCTAGAATATTATCGTATTTTTGTTTGGGCAAAACAGGTGCCTACTGGTCCTCAAATCTCTAGGGGTACAGAGATGGGTAAAGAGCAAGAAATAAAATAGGAATTTTAAATACGGACTTTTGTAACGATATTTGTGCGTCTCAAACGAGGCTCAAAATAAAGCATCCGGGAGTTGTACAAAATTTAAGAAAATAGTCTAACATGTCTAGGACAGGTATGTGAACTTTGTTTGAGAATTACAACTAGTGTAATGCTCTAATTAATTAGGTGATGGACAGGTACACAAACAATAGGATATGTAAGCAAAATAATATTTAAAAAGTTGCAATAATTCCAATTAGCTAAAAAATAATTTTAAAATACTGAAATCTGGTTGAGGGGGTTTACAATCTATCCTCCTTAGAATATTTCGTCCTCGAAATAAAAACAGACATATAATGAAAGAGATTGATTTGAAATATTTTGATAAAGACATATAATGATAACTGAAAATTTGATTAGAAATATCAAGACATACCCTGGTCTGGAAATAGATGGGGGAAACGCTGTCGAATATCCTCTTCTCGTTCCCAGGTTGATTCACCTGGTGCATGATGTTTTCATGCAATACTAATTAAAGAGATAGTCTGGCGTTGCAACACTTCTCGCTTCGATCTAGGATTTCTACGGCTCCTCCTGGTATGATAAGCTTGGACTGATGGTGATCTCTGAATGGTCCATCACATGACTTGGGTTCGGAGTGTACCTTCTTAATTGGGATATGTGAGAGACGTCATGTACTGTTTCCAACGTCTGAGGAAGAGTTTATCTTGTAATCCATTTCTCCGATGTGTTCTATCACATCGAAGGGTCTGATGTATCTCGGGCTTAGTTTTTCTCTTCTTCCAAGTCTGATCGTTCCTCGGGTAGGTGGGATCTTCAAAACACATAATCTCCTATTTTACTCTATGTATACCCTTCATCCAAATCATAGGGGTATTATCCGGTTTACAACAGGTCGTATATTAATGGTAGTTCATGATATTTTCTCTCAAGGCTAACATCTGTCTATAATCTCTCCTTAAATCCATTTGCTCTACTCCCAAAACTACCTGAAGTTCTCAGCTATCACTTCATTCTCATGTTTGAGCCTAGCAATCAAAGTCTATCTACCTATCTATTCTTGCTTAGTCCTGATTATTATCTAGAGGTGGAAACAATACTTAGGTCGGTCGGTAGCTAGGGTTAACTACTATGATTTGCTATCCTAGTTACTATCTATATCTGAATGGGTAACTTGGTGGTCTACAGATGATGCTTCTCTTCCCGTAGTATTTGTACTGGTTTAAATTAATCCATGCCTAAGACAGCGTCGAAGTTTGGTATTGGAAGTACCAAGAATCGCGTTCTCATTACTCTATTATACATGACTACTAGCATGCTTTAGTAATGTTGGTAACTGGAACAATGCCTTCTATGGTAAGATGGCTATTTGCATGGCTACGAAACTACTAGATATGAAGACAGCGTAGCTCTAGAATCAAATAATGCAGTTTGTAGGTAATAATGTAACTATAGTGGTACCTGAAATGGTTTCACCTTCCGGTTCTTCTACAACTGCAGCTAGTGCAAAGGCCTGCTCGTGCCTTTGTCTTTTGGTTTGTTGTCTGGCTAGATAGTACTGCGATTCCTGAGTGGCCAAGGGTGGTCCCCTCTGAAATCTTCCAGATGCTGGAGAATGCTGAACTCTAGTAGGGGGTTGCATTTTCTGGGCTGGTGCTGCTGGTCCTTGCCCATTCTGGAATGCTGCTTCTCTATGCTGTGGGCAGTCTCTGGCCCTATGTTGATTATCTCCACATATCAGGCATAGTCTATACTTCCTTCGGCAGTTGTTGGCATAATGTCCTTTCCTGCCACAATAGTGACAAGTCGGAAGTTCCTTGCATTGATATGGCCCTGTCTTGTGTGGTGCCTGATTTTCCGGGTGACGGATTGGTCCTCCTGCTCCGGTCTGGTCTCGGGCTGATATGGTTGGATTTGAGCATCTTACTTCTCGGCCAATGGCTTCTTGTATCCTTGCCTCTGAAAGAACTTCCTCGTAGGAAATCCTTGACTGTGCCGTGGTATGCCCTTGGAGCTCGAGGGTAAGGCCGTGATAAAATTTCAGGGCCTTCTCCAGCTCGTTGGGTATCAGGTTTGCACCGAATTGACTTAGTCGACTGAATTCTGCGTCGTAGGCATCGACGGTCATATTTTCTTGTTCCAAATGCAGGAACTGGGAGTACAGATCATCTCTGACCGTGGCTGGAAAGTATTTCGCCTTGAAGTATTCCAGAAATTGCTCCCAAGTATGGTTCTTGCCGGTGCTGCGCTCGATGGAGTCCCACCAGTGATGGGCGTTGCCTTTTAGTTGGGCCCTTACTGCAGTTATCCATAGGTCGGGATGAATCTGTGAACCTTCCAGCAGTATTTCCGTGTTGGAGATCCAATCTGAGATCTCTTCCGGAGTTTCGTTGCCAGAAAAGTTTCTCGGGCTCATTCGGCGAAAGCCTTGAACAGTGTTAGGGGGTTGGACAGGTGCTAGTGCCGGGGCAGTTGTCATCTCCAGAGCTGTTATCAAGGTCTGTCTCAGGGCTTCAGTTTGTTGCCACTGAGCCTGTCTCAGGGTTTCAGTCTGTTGCCACTGAGCCTGCAACAGGGTTTGGAAATATTGGAACATCTGGGTTTGTCCCTCAAGCTGTGGCATCAGGGCTGAGAGGGCTGGAGGTGGAGGCAAAGGTGTCTCCGCCTGCGGTGTTGGTGCTTGGAAAGTTTGCCCTTCTAGCTGGGCTGGGGTTGTTGGATTGACCAGCATCCTTCTTGGGGATTGGTCTCTCGGAAGAGTTGGAGTCCTTTGGACATCTGGCGATGGGTCTGTTGCTTGGTCAACCCCATTATTAGCGTGTCCGCTGGGTATGTCCATATTTCTGAAGAAGATAGAATAATTTAGAAAAGTACGAAGGAAATAATAAATGATAATCAAGCAGGATGCAAGAATTTATGGATGAAATCAGAGTGGATGAGACCTAGTATTTCTGTCCTAGTGCAGGCTTGCTGGGCATGTAATCATACCACTGGCAATTAACTGGACCTGCATGGGCCACCACTAAAACCATGTCACGCCCCAATCCCAAAATATATGGAACTAGGCCACGTGGCATTGGCCAGCTGACACGTCACTAAGGGATTACCCAATTTAATGGACCCAAAGTGATGTGCTACGCTGTCCTAAAATACTACAAGTCTAAATACAGGTAAATCTGTCTCATCCACAGGAATATCATGAAATATGGAAAATAGTGCTGATTATATATATAGCTAAGTCTGAAATGTCATAATACAGATCAGATAATATCTGGTGGGAACAAACCCACTACAAAAGATAAGAAAAATAAGATAACTAGTGCAACGTCCTCGGAAGATGTAGCTCCAACTCCAGAGTACTCAGACAGACTCTGATGGCATCTCTTCTAACTGTTTCTCAGGGGCATCTCCAGTCTCCTGTCCAGGTCCATGTACTGTGGGGTAGAGTGTCTCATCTAAACCTGGCAGGAAACCAGGTCCTCAGTGGGACATAACAAGATACAGAAAAGCATGCCATGTATATGAATACTGAATAAATAGCAGGGTGTGCTAGCCATCTAAGTGAATGCAATTTGAGACAACCTAGTACGTATGGGAAAGTGTGGCTAGACATATGCTGACGTAATTCACCAATCCGTAGTGACTGGCTAATATATGCCACATATGCCCCCGTTCAAGGGCACTATGCAATACACCATCTCCGAGGAGCATGGTCACCGGAATATATAAATATAACAACCGTATCACTCCGTCGAGTGCGGTAACGGGATAAAGAGGTGGGTGTCCCATACGTCTTTTAGTCGTTCTCCCCGCCCAATGTAACTAATGCCAAGTCGTAGTTTTCCTGACTTTATTTTAATCCGTGATGCACGTCGTACGTACTGGTAGCTAATCAACTACGTAAACTTGCATCCCAAAATGAAGTGCAACCTTGTTGCGTGTACCCGTGTCAGGGTCTAAGAGGATATTAGGATAACCTCACAGTTGATGGTAAGTCTGTAAAGACTAGGTTAATTACACTACACGTCAACGTACATGCTGACGGTACCTGAGGCAGTCTCAGATACTTACTGTCATATGAAATTTACTAATAATAACATTCAACAGTTTAATATTTAAACAGTAAAACTTGGCAAGGTATACTTGCCTACTCCTTTGTGCTGGAAGCACCAAGAACCTGCTCTTGCAGTCAAGTCTGAGGGGCCCTGTGACAGGGGGTCACTGACTGCGTCGTAGAGGTACTCTGTTTAGGACATACAGGGTTTGTAAATATATAAAGCGTACATTAAATACCATTTAAATATAGATGCATGTAAAGTCCTATATATAATATATATATAGCATTTTTACTTATGAAAATAAGTACATAATAATATATATGTATTAATACATATATAGTATTAGGACATAATAATATATAATAATATTACACATCATAAATACTTATAGAGATAAATAAATATAAGTACTTATATATTTATATATACAAAATGTAAGAAGAAATAATAAAATATCTATATGCTATATATATTTTATGTACTACATAGTATATATATATGTAGTAATGTAAATATATGTACATATAAGATTTAAAGAAATATATATATATATATAAATATACTTGTTTTTAAATATAGCTTATATATATATAACACATATATATATAAGTATATATAATATATATAAATGCAAGGAGAAAAATACATATGTTATATATATATTACATACTACATAATTATATATGTATTAATATATATATATATAAAATATAAAGCAGGATATATATATATAAATATACTTGTTTTTATATAGCTTATATAGATATAATACAATATATATACATATATACATAAATATATATATATATATATACATATAATCTGAATATTAAATAATATATAAATAATATGTTTATATGTATATTATATAATACATAATAGATTATATACACATATGAAAATATATGTATATATATATATAAACAAATAATAAAAAAAACATATATATACATATAATATATGATAGTAATACTATATACATAGGTATATATATATACATATAGTATTTAGTATATATATAAATAGTATTATACATATAATATACTGTAATATATAACAATAATAAATATATAATAATAATAATATATAGTAATATGTTATATATAAATTATACATTTAAGTATATACATAAATATATATATATACATATATATATATGAAATAAATGCATATTTAAATAAATAATAAAAAATGCATAATACATATAATAAATATATATACACTGTATATATATTTATTGTAAATATAATAATAATAATAATAATAATATATATATATAAATATATAATACATTATATATATAATATATATATATAAATATACATAGAGATATATATATATATATATATAAATATACATAAATATATATATTAAATACATATTAAATATATAATAATAATATATGTATACTGTATAATTATACTGTACATATACAGTAATAATAATTATAATATATATTATAATATATATAATAACATATATATATATAAATATAAATATATATACATATATATACATATATACATACATATACATAAAATTATACGTATACGTACAGGAAAGGGGGGGGTATATACCTGACAGGTGGGGGACCCACTGGGCTTGCCGCCGGCAGGAGGACGGCGGCGGAGCCGACGGCGGCCGGCCGGAACAGTAACTGCAGCAGCAGCTGCAGTTAGCAACAGCAGTAGCAGCGGTAGCTGCAGCAGCTCCGGCGGCAGTTGCGGTGGTGGTGGAGGCGGCTCAGGGTGGAGGAGGAGAGGTCGGCGGAGGTGGTCGTGGTGGTGGCGGAGGTCTGTGGTGGCGGTGGTGGTGGTTAGGAAGGTCGGGGTGGGTCGGCTCGGGTTGTGGTCAGATGGTCGGGGAGGAGTTGCGGGGAGGCTGACGGCCGGGGCGGTGGCCGTGGGACGGCGGGAAGGTGGTGGTTCGGCGGAGGGGAGGACGGCGAAGCAGATAGTGGTGGTGGTGGTGGACCAAGGCGGCCGGAGGGGGTGGTTAGGGGCGGTCGGGTGGTGGGGGTAGTGATGCTGCTGTTGTTGGTGATGGCGGTGTGGCCGAGGCTGGCGGCGGGTGGCGGAGGCTAGGGTGGTGGTCCGGTGGCCGGGGAGGAGGCCAGGGGGTGGCGAGGCTGAGGGCTAGGGGTCGGGGACGGGGGTGGCTGAGGGTGGAAGGATGGGGAGTTCGGGTGAAGGGGGGGGGAGTATATATAGGAATTAGGGTTGGGGGTAGGTTTGTAAATAGGATGAATAGTTAGGGGTATTTAGGTAATTTAATATCTTAAAATATCTAGGCTGATATTTTCAGATATTTATGGTGGGTCCCGCTGACACGTGTACGGTGTACGTTCACCAGCCAATAGGGGGGTGACACCTCACAGGAAATTTTGCAGAAAAACCCCTGTAAATTCATAAATTGCAAATAGGTCCTAAAATAGGTATTTTACGTAATTACGCAATTTGTCTGATAAATCACATGATTCCTAAAATTACTAAATTTCACAAAAATGAGGGGAAAAGCTGGGGGAGTGCCCTGGGGGTGTGGGGGTGAGTCTGGGCAGGGGCAGGGCCTGGTTCTTTAGGTGATACGGGTCACCGTATTTATTATTTAATAAATACTGCGCATGATGTTCACTAATTATTTAGGGGCAGTTAGGATCATAATTTTTCTACGGTGTCAATACACTAATTGTAGTATATTCAGTCTAGAATATTATCGTATTTTTGTTTGGGCAAAACAGGTGCCTACTGGTCCTCAAATCTCTAGGGGTACAGAGATGGGTAAAGAGCAAGAAATAAAATAGGAATTTTAAATACGGACTTTTGTAACGATATTTGTGCGTCTCAAACGAGGCTCAAAATAAAGCATCCGGGAGTTGTACAAAATTTAAGAAAATAGTCTAACATGTCTAGGACAGGTATGTGAACTTTGTTTGAGAATTACAACTAGTGTAATGCTCTAATTAATTAGGTGATGGACAGGTACACAAACAATAGGATATGTAAGCAAAATAATATTTAAAAAGTTGCAATAATTCCAATTAGCTAAAAAATAATTTTAAAATACTGAAATCTGGTTGAGGGGGTTTACACCTAGCCTCTCCTCTCACGGTCCAAGTCACATCAACTTCTTCTTAGGGTTAGGGTTAGGGGAAGCTTGAGGGAGAGGAGGAAGGAGGAAATAAAATAAAGAAGGAGAAAGAAAGGAGAGAGAAAAGACATATATATACTAAGAGGGAAAAATATGGTTTAGTCATGGGTTCGCCCAAAATGAACCGGACCAAGTTTACATTCTACATGCGGGTGCTAAACCGGGTCTATGGCAATGCTAATGGGTATTCTACTGGTCATCGGGTAGTCTCTCTCAACAACAGAAAAAATAAAATAATAAATAAATGACAGAAACCAACATAAGAATATACAACAGGAATATATTATCAGAAAAAAAATTTAATTCTAGAAATCCAAGAAATACTAAATCTGGAGTCGGGTGTGATATGGGGCGTGTCAATAACTGATAGGTGTAGAGAGGTTAGGCCTGTCTTTCACCAATTCATTACTGACAGTGAAATGCACGTAGGGGAAATGGGCGGGGGGTTAGACCTGTGCTTGGCACAATGTGCTTAGTCACTATGAACTGTGTGCAATGCACTGTGTACTGTGCAGTATGTGTGGCCAACTCAGCTTCGTAACTAGGTGTAGAGGAGGGGACGGGTTAGAAAAAATAATAGTAAATTTTTTTTGTTGAAAACTGAGTGGGGTCAGCTGACCACACATGCCCTATGCAGTGTCCGCCCCTGGACTTGAGAATGGAATTTAAAGAATACCTAGCATCAAATGCGTCATGAAATCCTAAAAATGCTCGCCAAACGCCAAGTCATTTGACGTTATTTTTTTTAAAGCTAGAACGCGAACTCATTTGCCAGGACAATATTTCAGACATCGTATTGGCAAAAGTTGCTTAGCACATCAACTTGGCAGTGTGCTTTCGACAAGCCAACTGATCAATTGACTTGACAAAAATTGCAGCAAAATTCGAACTCGTCAACTGATTTGACATTTCGTTTATCAACCTGAAAATATATGATTTTTTTTTCTTGGCATGCTATTTTACATAACATTCTTCTTCCATTTGATTTTTTTTTCCATTTTTTTGTGGCTACATTTTTTTAATTTTTTAATTTTTTTTATATATTACGTATGAGAGGCTTCATATTGGAAGTTTCTATGAGCTCCGTGTCTGCCTTGTATATTATTAAAATAAACACAACTCAATGAAAAAAGTAGGAAGAGAGAATAAAAGTGATTAATAAAGAAATTGTTTTTTTTGAATTTTTTACATAACGCTCGAGACCCAGTGTAACATTCAAGACTTTGTGCACACTGTATTGTATGTCTTTGGGCCCACTACCTTCAACTTCCACCATTTTATAAATAGAAAAAATAATATTCACTGTTTTCAACTCCTACCATTTTATAAATAGAAAAAATAATACGTTTATATGGTTCGATCCATTGATCTTCTGGAATCTAATCGAAATATTATAATTTTTTCGGTAAACACAAGAGCCACTCAAGTTCGACTAATAAAGAGAGTTCATTGTACCAAAATACATCGAACTTGATTTTTACAAAATTCCAAGATTGAAGCCAAAGGTGCTCTGCTTTATTTCCAAGTCAAGCCCACCTCTACCAAAGAAAGAACAATTGCACACACACATTCTCTGTAAAATTTGTGTTTTTCTTTTCCTCTCTCTTGCTCTCTACTCTGTCTGAGCTTCCCAAGCGCTATTCCCATACATCGGCAAAATCGAACCTCCTCCTATAAATACCTAACTACTCCCATTCTCTCTCTCTCTATAAGCGCAATGATTCCTCCTCTTCCGTTGAAGAACTCGTCGAGCTCCTCCCAGACCCAAACCCTAACCCTACCCTCCCCCCACCTCCGGGACGCCATGCGCGCCGCCACCGTCCCTTCCCATCCTCCGCCGTACGATCCGATCCCGGCGGCGGCCGAGGTCCGGTTCGGGCCGAGGATCGAACAATTCATCGCCGCGGAGACGAAGAACTCGAGGGTCCTCTGCTACGAGGAGATCGACGGGAGGAAGTGGAGCTACGTGGTGGAGGAGGAGAAGGAAGAAGAAGCTTCTTCTAGAAGTAGGAGGAAGAAGAAGGGAGGTGGTTCCTCTCTCAGAGCCATCTCCATGCAGGCCCCCATGGCTCCTGCTGAAGTGAGCACTCTTTTTTTCTTTCTTTTTCGTATTCTATCTAATGCTAAAATTTGGAGTTATTACTATGATTGGTGTAGCAAAGATCGTGGCTTTTAGGTGAAATTGCTGCGGTTTTGGTCAAATTTTTGACACGACACGACGTGACGTACTTCATATGTTCAATTTATTGGTTTAATCGGAGCTATTACTGTGATTGCCGATTGGTGTAGTAAAACTTATGGCTTCTCGGTGAAATTGCTGCGGAATGGGTACTAGATGGAATCAGTCATGCATACAACACGGTATATGGACACTATGACATGTTACACGACATTGATTTTGGCATGTCTTATTGTATTTTGGAGTCTGTGTTGTGTTCGATACTTGTCCAACATGACACAGGCACTGTCGATCTTCTTAGTGTTTGTGCTTCCTAGGTTCTAGCATTGTTTAGTTGGAACTATAACTGCAGTTGGTGTAGTTAAAGTTATAGCTTTTGGGTGAAATTACTTCGGAATGACACCTTTAATTTTGTGCAGATAACCTTCTTTTTGGCGCCTTTTCCCCTCCCTTTGTGGATACTACTTTCATATGATCTATTTACTTATTATTCTTTTTGCTTTGGTACCATTCATTGCGATGTTACATATTGGTCATGCAATTAAAGTTATGATTTTTTATGTGTAGTACTTTGATATTCTACAATAATTAAGTTTTTAAGGTTTTGTTTTGGTAAGGAATTGCTTGCAGGTATAACTGGGCCTCATTTTTTTGTTTTGCTTAAATGTAATCTAAGCCAACAAAAAACTCCTTAAAAAGCTGAATTTTCTTTAGATTCCATTTTCAAATACTTTTCTTAGATTTTGCTTCATCTGTTCTGTAACGATTCATTTCATAGAGAGCCGACCCCAAAAGTTTGGGAAAGGCTTTGTTGTCGTTGTTGCTTCATTCTGTTCAAATATACATTAATTGTATTCGGTTGCAACTGATACACTAAATGACATTGCCACAAGGTTCTAGGAATTCCGTATCGTTGAATATCATATTCAGAGAATTTTCTTTCTTTAGGTAAAAAAATTGGCATTTTATGCTTTCATGCTTGTAAGAACCTAATTTCTAGTTAATAAAATTTGTTGTTACTAAACGTTCGCTAGTTGGCCGCTAGATAGATCTACCCTTTTGGTGGGTGGTGATGCCGTTCAGGTCTATGCAAGCAAGGAACACCCTCCACGTTCCCCTAGACTAAACAAGTCTATATTTTATACTGAAATTCATTCATCACTTTGTGTTACTGTGCCATAGGATGAATGGGATTCCCTATACAAAAGTCTAGTCTTACCTCTTCATCTAGATTTTTCTAATCTATATGACCTTAGAAGCTATTTCTTGGTTGCATAGTCTTAAACCGCATGACCAAAAAAGTAGGTTAACTATGCTCCATTTTGTTGAACTTCGTCTACTAAGATCCGGATCGCCTGGGTCGCCACTTCTGGATATCCGGATTGATAACCTGCCAAAATCTGGTTCCCTTGACCAAGAACACGGTTCGTAGAGGGTAGGGGAATCCAGATAACTATGATATTTCCCATATTCATAGTTGGTTGTAGTGGTGTTAGAATATTTTGGCATCCATTTCTATAGGAAATTAATTCTTTTCAGAAGCAATGGTACACATAACTTGTGCACTATGAGTAGATGAAGCTGGCCTGAGTATGTATCAATGATGAATTCATGAAAACTCATGATGAGAGAATTGTATGGGCACTAAACCGTCCTTGTACAAGAAATACTTGCTTGATTTAGCTTTAACATAATTAGGTTAATTTTCAAAAAGTAAAAACACAGATAAATGGTGTCAGACCAGGGGCTTAGGAGAATTTGGTAATAAGAACCTCCATGGAATGATCAATTTTGATCTAGTCACCCTAAATGTTCCCAGTGGCTTTAGCTGGACAAGAAGAATATGGAGCGAGGCGATAAAACATGTAGTGTTTTTGTAGCATTTACCATATTGGCCACATATGTTTCAGTTTTTGCCGCATTTCCTGACGTCTCCTTTCTTGTCCAGTCGAGATGTGATCCTAAGGTTGCTGTCAATGCCGAGAATTAGGTAATAAATTGTATGCACTATATCTGAGGGATTTAATTCGTTTATGCAAAATTTTGCACTGTACTTCAGGATAACTTTGGTGTTTTGTATCAGTTAATGCGATCCATCTATTAGTTATCTACAAAGACATCCTAAGGTTGCTGTCGATATCATGAATTAGGTAATAAATTGTATGCACTATATCTGAGGGATTTAATTCGTTTCTGCAAAATTTTGCACTGTACTTTCAGGACACTCTACTTTGGTGTTTTGTATCAGTTAATGCGATCCATCTATTAGTTATCTACAAAGATACTCATTGTTTGTAGTGAATATTGGATCTATCTTTGTCTAGCAATCAATAGCTCACAACTCGAATTTGTGGTGCAGGAACTTATGTCTTTCATAAGATCCTATGTAGTGCCTGAGGGTTTCCCAGATAGTGTTGATCCATCATATGTGCCATACATGACGTGGAGGGCTTTAAAGGTAGGCATGTCTGCAGTAGTTGCTATCAGTTTGTGAAGTAAAATTTCTAAGATAATCTAGTATAATTGCACTGACAACCAAGTATATTAATTGGTTAGGAACCACTGTTCTTGAAGTTTTGAGGTTGCTTAAGACTGATCAATGCTTAATTTATTTTCATTCAGCATTTTTTTGGTGGAGCATTGGGCGTTTTTACAACAAAGGCACTATTGAATTCAGTTGGAGTATCTAGACATGGAGCCACACATGGTGCTGTTGCCATTAACTGGATTCTCAAGGTAAACACGGCTTAGCATAAGCTAGTAGCAGAAACTCCACTAGCTAGTTTTACTTTGTTTCTGTCCGATCAGTGTTTTCATTTGACTGTAATAGACAGCTAGTATCATCACTTACTATTTAGGTAATCAACTTCTATATTCATCAGAAAGTTTCTTGATAGGAAGTTTGTTGGAAAAGTTAGAAGCTTTTTGATTAGCAAATAACTATATTAGGAGATTTAGACAAGGGATTAGTATGAGGGTCTGCTGGGTTATCGTGAACTCGATTTCTTAGTATGATGGATTTTATGAATTGAGAATCATGGAACAATTTATATTGCATGTGTCTTGGGTTTTCATTCCACAAATCAATTGAAAGGTGAAGTTACCTTTCCAACATTATGGAAAAATAAATTAGACTTGAATACGATCACCTTTTAAATTTGAGAGGTAAACCTACCTTGATCACGGAGTTTGATTCATGAATAGTGACTCTTTCCCTTCAAGTGTTTAAATGAAGACTTAGTTCTCAATCTGATGGTTAATGCAAACATAATCTAGGTTTCAAATTTCTCCATCGTTATGAGGTCCTGATCTTATTTTGGTCTATTTTTGGTGAAATACCAGCAATCCTTGTCCTAATTATACAAGGTCTACCTCATGATTTCGCGCATCGAGTATTACGTGAAATAGTAAAGAGAGAAAGAGGGAGAAGGGAATAGATATATTTTCCATCAGTACTCGTGGCCTTCTATATGTACCTAGATTTGAAATATAATATGCGATCGGAATCCTAGTTTCCTATCTTTGAGGAGCATCAAAAGATGTATCTGATATAGTCGATTGTATGGGAAACACAAGGATTAAACAACGATGACAACAACATGATGAAGGATCATTCAAGGAATTTTGAAGTATAAAGTGAGAGGGGGGAGAAACAAAACAATTGAGGATATAGGTGGATGAGGAGTCGTAGATAGCATAATATGCAGACCAAATTTATTAAAGGAATTGACAATAACAGTCACTTTGGAGGTAGGGGTAGGGTTTGTAGTCGCAATGATATTTCAAAACTCAAGTTCCCTATGATCTTTATTTACCTTGTTAGTAGTGTCACAAACTATGTGAGCAGTCTATATTGGGTGAGAGGCCGAGGTATGTAATATGTATACATGACGATCGAAGGGACGCACATCTTCCAGCCAATGTGGGACTAAACTCCTACTAGGATACTCTTTAACACCCCCTCAAACTCACAATGGTACAACAACATAAGTTTGAGAAACCACATCCTGCTTTTTGGATTTCCAAGAAATCAAAGAATTACCAAGAAACACATAAAATCCAGTAGTATATTGCCGATGAGTAACATCATCATCCCTATCTGCATATGAATAAGTACGAAGATCCAATGATCAAGTGCTGGTTCCCTGTATATGGCGAAGATTCTGCAACATAGCAGTATAGTGTGTAGTACAAGGTGCAAAAATAAATTGACTGAAAACATGAACAACACGAGAAATATTGGGATGGCTGATAGTAAGACCAACATGCCCACTAACTCTTTGTACTATAAAGGATCTGGAAGACTATCTCCATCATCAGAACGCATCTTGAGATTCAACTCAAGAGGCGCAAGTATTGTACGAGTAGTATTGTACGAGTATTAGTAAGCTCCGCTTGATTCATCAATGAACTTCTGCTTTGAGAGAAGATATCAACGAGGAGAGGAGAGAGGGTATCCACAAGGAGAGTGATCAATCACCAAACCAAGAAAATAGCGTAGATGACCAATATCCTTCATCTCAAACTGGGTATGTGAGTGCTGCTTGACTTGCATATGCTTAGAATTACCACCGGTCATAATCGTATTATCAACATAGAGCAAGAGTACTGTCCTAGAAGGATGAGTGAGTAAAGCAAGATCATAAGGATTCATAGAGTATATGCTCTGATACCATGTCACAAACTAGTAAGTTGACCTTACTCTCTTTTTACATGTAAATGTTAATAACAATAATTTCCTAAGTTACTCCTCTTGGCATGCTTTCATGCTAATAACTTTATTCTTTAATCATTTACTTTATAACTCTTATCCTAATCATGTTCTTGATTATTTTATAACGCATTCGATTATTGATTATTATCTCAAGTTCCAGTATCTGTTCAATATTTTTTAATTAATCTGTTTACTAATAGTTTTATCCCTAATAATAAACATCACCGGTTCTTTTCAGAATATTGTGGTATAATTTTAATGTTTCTAGTGTACATTTAATTGTTTACTAATTATACTTTTACATTAGTAAGTAAAATTACTATAAAGTTGGTAATTTTGTAAAGACATTATGGGTTCTGGTTTTGAATACCCAATACAACAAGAAACCTATGATGTTTCAATGAGGAAAACTGAGAATTGGTATCTAAATTTCATCTAAAGTGATTTTAGTTAAATTACTCACGGTTACTTGAAAGTTTTTCCAAGTTTTTTTTTAATCTTGAACTAGTAATATGGCCTTTATTTAATTAGACACATCATTGCAGTTCATAGGCCCGTTTTCAGAAACCATAGCAGGATGTATTTTTGCTTCTGCAAACCTGGCTATGATGGTTTCTGAAAATCCTGTGACTACCTCCTTTAGAGGGAGCAAACAAATAGAATGCATTTCTAAGTGGCTGGTCATTTGTCAGAGGTCGGTTAACACATAGGATAGGATAGTCTCAAAATAACACAGGCTCTAGTAAATAAACTAGCCACTTGACAGAATTTTGATAGATACCGACCTGCAATAAGGTTAATTATTGGAAGTGATATTATCTTATATAGGACTCTTAACACCAGAATATATGCATGCAGGATGGAGCTGGGCGTGTAGGCAAAATGCTTTTTGCACGACAAGGAAAGAAATTTGATTATGACTTAAAACAGGTCACCTAGATGCATCTCCTTGTACATTTTCAAAGAATGACATGTTCTTATATATTATAGTACGGAATAAAATATCCAAAATCTGTACAGCTGCGTTTTTCTGGTGATCTTCTCATGGAGTTGGGTGCTGGGGTAGAATTAGCGACTACTGCTGTGCCACAACTGTTCTTACCTTTAGCTTGTGCTGCGAATGTGTTAAAGGTTAGATGGAGTACTATTTCTCATTTCTGGTGTTTTAAATTTGATGATATGCAAGTTTTAAGGATAAATCTAACCTTGTAACCTGTTTAGAATATTGCTGCTGTAACTTCAACATCTACACGTACTCCAATCTACAAAGCCTATGCTAGAGGAGAAAACATTGGGGATGCCACAGCTAAAGGAGAATGTGTTGGCAATTTAGCAGACCTGGTAAGCTACTGCAAGCCTTTATTTTGCAATACATATGAACTATAAAGTACTATTTAATATTTGATGAAGGTAGGGCCTAGCAAGGTCTTGCTCAAGAATGTTTTGGCAATACTGTTGATTCAGTAGCCAATCATACTTCTGCATATTTTGCATGCTGCTGTTAATCTATAATCGATATCTTGTAGTGACATGATGGTAGAAAATTCTAGCTGGAAGTAGGTAGTGAATGTGGCATATTCCAATGTATTAAACGTTTTAAATTTGAATATATGTCATAATGCAAGAACCAAAACAGTATACATGCTAAATGCCGCTTAACCTGATACTTACTATGAAAAGTGTTCATTTATCATTCCTTCAATATAGATGTTGGAGTTAAAAACAAGGCTGCAAATGGGTGAAAATTTGTTGAGGAAATGGAAGTAACTTTTTGAGGGATGAAAACACCGACGGACCATAGTTCGTGAAGATGTTCACTTTGGGGTTGCTTAGATGCATGCAGAGATGGCAATGGGTTGTTTACCTACCCATATTCAAGTCCAATAAGTTTTAGGGCTATCTATACCCTACTCAACCCCAAAAGCTTTGGGAGTATGCAAAATTTATCCATTACGTTCATACTAGGGTTTGGTTGGGTACATCAGAGAGTTGCATTATATATATATATATATATATATATATATATTCCATTTCGTACTAGGTCCTGTACTAAAACTACATCAAGTAAACTGAAGCCCAAATGATAATTTGTATGACTGCTTAACAATAACATGGTTATAAATGTGAATTCATGTGTAATATGGTCTCAATTGATACAATATATCATTATCAATCATTCATCTCTCTTATTTTTAATATTGATATAGTCAACATAAATTTTGTAGAATTCAACCTATGTTATACACATAGGGTCGGATATTGGGTGGTGGCAATCAAAAATAGACCATCAGTAAGCTTTCTGACCCTAAAATATATCTAAACTTGTTCGAAAATTTTCGTTTGGAAATCTGTGTCGAATCCGTGTCCATGCAACAAAGGCCAAAACTGACCCGACTTAAGGAAAAATAGAGTCAAGCTTTAAGACGCATAAATTTGAGCTCTAGCCTGGTTCTCTATAATATTTGTGAGCTTGTACTCGCTCACGGGCAGCTTTTTAGAATGAGAAAACTTGATGAGATTGAATTATAGACAAACTCAAGTGTAAAATTTGACTTTGTTTATTAGCTCATGAATTTTGTCCAAACAAAAAATTTAGGCCAATAAGCTTAATATCAAATTTAAAGTGCTTATAGGAAGTACATAACAAATTGAAAAGTATATATATATATATATATATATATATATATATATATATATGAGCTAGCGCGCCAGCTCATGAGCCGAATGCCTCTAAACTTATGTTTGAGCTCTTTTATTTAACGAGCCTTTATTAGACTCTTGCGCTTGAGCTCAAAAAACTTAGCTCACGAGCTTTTCAGCTTGTTGAGCTCAAGCGAACTCGCGACTAGCTTGGTTCATTAACACCCATATCGGCACCTATTTTGGTGTGTCCTAGTATATTTTGGAGCGGGGTGCGTGTCTGGTAAGACATTGCATGGACACGACATAAAGTTTAGAGCGTCCATGCTCCTTAGGTTTTGGATTCTCGGGTTCCATTGCCATCCCAATTTCGAGAATACTTCTTTAGAATAGGCGAAACTTGTGCTGAGATAAATGTTGTATTAAGCGTGAGGCGAGGCGACGATGCCGTCCCCTCGCTTAATGGCGCTTTATATACACATAAGCTTTATATTTATATACACACCTTTATAGATATATTTATATACCTAGATATTTATACATAGATATTTATAGATAAGTTTAAGCTTTCGGTTCGGTTTATACATAGATACATAGATACATAGATATTTGTACATAGATACATATATATACATATACATAAATATTTATACATAAGCTTAAGCTTTCGGTTTGGTAAAAAAAAAAAAAAAAAATCAATCCGCGAGGCGATGTGCTACTAAGCACCGCGTAAGCCCTGCTTAAGCGTCCAAAGCTTTTCTGGGGCGAGGTTACGTTAAGCGAGGCGTCTTAATTAAAAATATCCCTTAAGCGGTGCTTAAGCACGCTTTTCACAACATATTGTACTTCTGCCAACTCGACAAGATATTTATCCGACTTTGTTGGGAAGTATTTTCTATATTCTCAAGGATGTTCATTTGGAGATATGGATGAATTGTCTTTGCCTTCCTCTTACGGCTACGGATTTTAGGACTATACTTTATGAGCCATCAATATAGACAAGCAAATAAAACTTTGAAGTGATAAACTGGGACCCTGGGACCCCCACGGTTCTTATGTATGTTGAGATTGTAGAATTAGAATAATGGAATGGTTTTCATAGATGAGAAAGACTACATATATATAGGAGAGGCTGTCCCCTCTCTCTATTATTCTACCCGATGTGGGACTAAAGCCCACTACCTAATATAACACTTAACACCCTCCCTCAAGCTGGAGCATATATATCAATCATGTCCAACTTGTTACACAAAAATTGTACCCGATGACCCAAAAGAGATTTCGTGAAGATATCGGCTATATGATCACCGGTCCTCACGTGATGGAACTTTATCATTCCCTTTTTATACTCATCATGGACGAAATGGACATCAATTTCAATGTACTTCGTTCTTTCATGAAATACATGATTGGTAGCAATATGCATAACAGATTGGTTATCACACCACATATCTGCTGCTTTAGATCCTGCTTCTTCTCCCAGCTATTGTAGAAGATGCTGCAGATATAACACTTCTGCCGTGCCATGGACAATGATGGCTTGATATTCTGCTTCGGAACTTGATCGTGCGATCACACTCTGCTTCTTACTCTTCCACGATACCAAGTTTTCACCAATAAATACCGAGTAACCAGACGTAGATCGTCTGTCTGTCAGGCTGGCACCCCAGTCAGCATCAGTAAAATACTCAACATTTGTATGTTCCTGGTTCTCCATGCGAATTCTTTTTTCAGGATTCTGGACTAAATAGTGCAGAATTCTGAGAACTGTCTGCCAATGTGGAACTCATGGAGAAGACATAAATCTACTCGCAACACTGACGGCAAAGAAAATATCTGGACGAGTCATAACTCCCAGGTAGTTGAGTTTTTCAACCACTCGACGATATTGATCCGGATTCGTCATCATGACCCCCTCGTCGGGGAGTAACTTTTCTCCTGTGTCCATTGGCGACGTTGCACCTTTAGCTTGCATCATTCCTGCATCATTCAGTATGTCCAGCACATACATCCTCTGTGACATGACAATGTGCTTTTTTTTCGTACAACTTCAACACCCAAGAAGTAGTTTAATGATAACATATCCTTGGTCTGAAACCGTTCTCCCAGAAACTTCTTCAGCTCCGCAATGTCCTGACTGTCGTCTCCTGTGATCACAATGTCATCAACATAAACACCAAGTAGAATCCTTTCCGCCGATATCTGTCGATAAAATACTGAGTGATTATTCTTCGATTGACTCATGCCAAACTAAGTGACCATATCTGCAAACTGACCAAATCATGCACGAGGTGATTGTTTGAGATCATACATGGCCTTCCTCAGATGACACACTTTACACTCTCTTGCTACAAATCCGGGAGGTTGCACCACATATACCTCTTCATCTAGGTTCCCGTGGAGAAATGTATTCTTGATATCCAACTGGAGTAGCGGTCAGTCATAGCGAACAGCTAAGGCCAAGAGTACGCGTACAGGGGTCATACTGGCAACTGGGGAGAATGTCTCAAAATAATCCTCACCATAAGTCTAGTAATATCCTTTAGCCACCAGACGAGCCTTTAGTCGATCAAGGGTACCATTTGGTTTCACTTTGATCGTGAACACCCATTTGCAATCGACAACCTGTTTACTAAACGACAAATTTACCAAGTCCCAAGTATATTTCTCCCAAAGCGCAATCATCTCCTCTTCCATAGCAGCATTCCAACCGGGATGTTTGAGACCCTCCTCGACAGAATTGGGAATCCGAATCCCATCAATTGTAGCTATTAAGGATCGAGTGTGGCTCGCAAGCCCTTTGTAGTTTTCAACATACAAGGGATGATCACGACAGGCACAACGAGGTCGAGCTGGTGGAACATGCGGAACCGAAGGAGGAGACGAATCAGGCGAGCCAGAGGAGGAGGATGACTCTGTGACCATGGGTATTATTTGCGACGATCGATCGGGCGACGACGGTGCTGAGTCTGTTACCATGGGCAGTATCTGAGACATGTAATCGGGCGGCGACGGTGCTGACTGAATCGGTGTCTGCGGACCGTCGGACTGGAGCACTGGCTCGGTAGAGGAGGGCAACCTAACAGTGGGTTGTTGTGCTTGAACCGGGAGCAACAAGAAGTCATCTTCTGGGTAAACTTGGGACACTGGTCCTATAGTTTGTGGAAGTGGAGGAAACTCGATTTCAACATAGGTAACATCCCGATAGAAAAAATACCTCTTCATGACGGAAAGAATATCGATACTCTTTCTGATCCTTAGGAAGAAAAATACATTGGATAACCTTGGGATCTAATTTAGAAAGAGTTGGTCGGATATCCCTAACATAACACAAACAACCGAGAGGTAGAGGAAACGACTCTCGTTTGAGATATAACCGAGAGAATGAAGTATCACCATTGAGGACAGACGACATAAGATTAACGAGATAGCAAGCCGTAAGAACGACATCCGACCAAAAATTTTTTGGAGTACGTACTTGGAACATAAGAGCACACGTTGTTTCTAAGATATGACGATTTTTGCGTCCAGCCACACCATTTTGTTGTGGTGTGTAGGGACATGAAGTTTGGTGGATGATACCATTATGAGACAAATGGAACACAAATTCACGAGACATACTAACGACCATTGTCACTTCGAACACATTTAATCAGAACACCAAATTGTGTTCTGGTTTTCGCATGAAAATTGCACCAAATGTTAAATAATTTGGAGCGATTTTTTATGAGATAAATAAAAGTGACACGTGAGTAGTTATCAACAAAGGTAACAAAGTACTTGAATTCCATCACAGATTCAACCGGACAAGGTCTCCATATGTCGGAATGTACTAACTCGAAGGGAGCGGAAGCAATTTTATTCTGACTAACCGGATAGGAAATCCGGTGATGCTTTGCCAAGCTACATGACTCACAATGAAAAGAAACATCCAAATACGGGTATATTTTCTGGAGTGCTTGGACAAATGGATGTCCTAACCGACAGTGTAACTCAAAAGGATCAAGTTTCACACCAGCACAGACAACAGAGGAAGGTTCGTCAAACATGTACAAGCCTCCAGCCACATGTCTCCTACCGATAGTCCGTCCAGTCGTTAGGTCCTGAAAAACACAGCCATCAGGAAAGAATGTTACCGAGCAGTGCATATCGCGAGTAATCCGACTAATTGAGAGTAAGCTGAATGGGTTTCCAGGGGTATGTAGTACAGAATGTAGTGACGGTCCCGAAGAAAGACGGACAAATCATTTTCTACGGACTGTCAGCGAACCATCATTGACACATGTAATATTAGACATACGACCAACCGATATATAGTTTCGTATCATACATGCGTCGCCTGTCAAGTGAGTAGACGCACCAGAATCAAGGACCCACTGTTTCGACTGTACCACACATGCCGCTGAGTACCCTGCGGTGGACCCAAAAGTAGAAGCTTCACCTCGACGTTGAGCTTGAAACTCAACAAAGTCTGCATATGCTTCATCAGTCATTTGGACGGATTGGCCGCCAAGATCAGGAGTATCTGAGGTAACGTTGACGGCATGAGCTTTAGTACATTTTTATTGGAAATGATCCTGTAGGCCATAGTTGAAGCATGTGCGCAGTCGACCTCCATCACGACTGCCAATTCCTCGTCCACCATCACGGCCACCACGTCGTCCACCACGACCACCACGAAATCCAGTACGAGCGGCACCAAGAGCAGATTGATCAACAGAAGCATCGCTTGGAGAGGTCTCGACGACCTTTGTAGCCCGTAGGACACGAAAATGAGCTTCCATTAGAGATGGAACCTTAGCTCCAGCAATGACCTGAGAGCGAGCTGAGTCTGTATCAGGACGGAGAGGCAAGATATGCCATCACATGAAGTTGCTTACGTTAAGCCCTCGCTTTATTGATATCCGTCGTCAGAGGTAATATACGGTCAACTTCATCGACCATAGCCTTAAAAGTCCGGAAGTGGTCCTTATGAGACTTGTCGTCCTGTTCTGCCAGGTAGACGCCGACAACCGAGTCGTAGATACGAGACAAGTCGCGTTTTTCATCAAACGCCGTCGCTAGGACCTCCCATAACTCCTTTACTGTGTCCGTGTTTTGAACAATGTCCTCTACCGATGGTTCCATGGAGTTCATCAACTGGGTAAACAGTCGACTATCACCCGTCTCCCACTGCTCAAACGTGGGTTAGTCGTCTCCGGAGGGTTGTCAGTCAGATGCTTGGACAACCGCATACCCCGAAGTGTCTTCTCAACCTTCTTCCGCCATGGTGAGTATCCGCCTGGTCCGTCCAACCGCCGATCGACGAGTCGAATCGAAGAGATCGTTGTGCCAGTGTCCGTTGGTCCCGCCAATGCGTTTTCGACACCGGTATTACTGCTAGCCGCCTCAGAGGTTGTCATAATGCTCTTGATTCGACCGTCGCTGATTCTTTCCAACTCCAATAATCACATCAACTTTTTCAGTGCGCTATCAACGTGGCTAGAACCGGCATGCACATGGAAAGATCGTATGAGAATCACACACGTCAAGACACAGAAGTAACCCAAGTAACTCTCTGTGTAGATCATGATGCGGATATCGGGGTAGGAAGGAAAGAAAGATCCACGTAAACAATCAACTTGTCTACTATTTGTTAACTCGAACTTGTCTACTCTTTGTTAACTCCTGAAGTCGTAATCTAGGAACAGAGGTTGTGCAAACAAATCATTGTCTGCTCTCTGGCTTCGATATACGCTCCTGAAGTTGTAATCTAGAAACAGATGTTGTACAAACAAATTAATGTCTACCCTTTGACTTCGATATACAATTTTTTTTTTTGAATTAGGGTTTACACAGGAAGTAGGGGAGGCGGCCGCAGAGGTGTGTTAGGGTTAGGGTTTTGGGTTGCATAGAGGGCGGGGGGGGGGGGGGAGTCAGCTGGGCGGCGGGCAGGCGGGAGGGCTAAGTTTAGGTTTTTTTTTTTTATAGAAAAAGAGAGGGTTGTTATGGCTCTGATACCATGTAGAATTAGAATAATGTAATGGTTTTCATAGTTGAGAACGACTACATATATATAGGAGAGGTTGACTCATCTCTCTATTATTCTACCAGATGTGGGACTAAAGTCCACTATCTAATATTACGCTTGACATAGATGTACAAAGGGGAACTTATTAGAAGACTAGGATAGATTGTTTTCCATTTTACACATCTCTTTATATAATTATAAAAATTGAAGGAAGAAAGGTTTGTAAGGTCATACTGTTTATTGCAGAAAAATGGAAGTTTCTAGTTGTCTAAAAGGGAGAAGCCACTCCTTACAATTGCTTCGCATTTATGTTCGCCAATCCAAGATGACATCGACAAGCTCATATAAATGTTAATAGGAACATGGAGGTTGAATCTTAATTTGCTTCTTTTATAATTTTTTTTTTCCTAAGATAATTGGACATTGTGGTGCAACCAAGTAGAACATTAATGTCTAACTAGAATTTCATGTGCTCAATGATGAATGATCTGACATCATGGTTTTAATCCATCTAAATGTGTGAAGAGGTGAAGTTTTACATTTTTATAGATGGAAAGAGAAGTAAAGAAGTCTATGTTGATACTTTTTATAAGTAAACACAACATGCTCCTTTCCTGGGATTGTTAGGCATTGAGGTAGAACCAAGTTGAAACAATAATATCTGTTCCTAGAGTGTTATCTATTCCAGTTACTCGACATTCATAGTTTTTATCTACCAAAAGCGAATGGGGTAAAATTTAAAGGATTAACAAATGAGAAGAGAGATGTAGTGTGCACACTTTGATCTTTTATATGAAATACAATGCTTTCCCTGGCTGCTTGTAATCAGATATATTTGGTCATTATTTTCTGCGGGAGTAGCTTATATTTGTTAGAAGTTACTTCTATGAAACTTTGTTTCAAAAAAATTTCTATGAATCTTTAGGTCAATGATATTTCTATACAGTTTCCTGCCTTTTAGGTGAGCACACAAAGCTTTCGTTTAATGTAGTTTATGGAAATTCATAAAAAGTTGTGCTGTTGGAAGATAAAGCATCGACTTTCATGGTCTGTGTAGGACTGCAAGCACTAACTTCGCGTTCTTACTGGACATCTCCAAGTAGTTATCACTTCTTGTTTGTTAAGCAATTGCTGTGTAATATGGTATAAAAGATTTTTGGTACTATGCACTATCTGGAGGGGGTTAGTTCAACAGATATCCTGGTTGTGTCACAGTCGCACTCCATGCATTTGAAAATGTAGATACATATATGGGTGTGGAATTCATATCGGAAAACTAACTTGAGGGAGAAATGTACTATAAATGATGAAATAAGTCCCTGCTGTGAATTTGTCCTCCTCGAATTTTGTTAACATGTTTTAAACTTTTAAGTAAACATGACTACTGGGTACACATTTCTGGGATAAAATTTAATTTCTATGTATTCTCAAAAGGAAATTTTAATTGACAAGTATTGCCATCTTCAAATATTACCGTTATCCAATTCTACTGTTTCTGTTAATTCTGTACTGATAGCTAATCTTTGTATGACACATTTGGAAATTATCGGCCATGCAATTACTTATGCTACTTTCGAATCCTAATTCATAGAAGTTATATCCTCTTCAATATAATATATTAACTTGCAGCTTTTAATCTAGACCAAGAACTAATTTTTTTTTGAAAGTGTAATACCAGCTTGTGTGATAATGATTTACATGATAACTTTTAGAAAGTTGAAAGAAAGAAATTATATTGATGACGATTAATGATATATAACCTGACACTAGAGACAGGAAACTAAGAAAGCTCTCTAGGTTAGCTTTATCATCTGATTTTACAATCTCGTCTGTTAACTTTTTCTTCTCTCTTTGCCAAAATTGATTTTTTTTTTGCTTATTAATACCACTCATCAATTGGTTATCTTATGGTGGCACTATGTTTCTTTTGGATGTAATTGAATCAAAAGTTTAGGTGATGATAAGATTCCCTTATAGCTTAAGGGATTTTGCAGATAATTAGCTATAAAGTAGCCATGCTTATGAACTGCGGATGCTAGGCAGATGAGAATCTGCCAAAAAAAATGTGTACCGCTGAAATGAGAATGTACAAATGTATAAGCTACCGTACAATAATATATACATTGAATTAACTATACGTAAAATGTTAGATGTCATGTTGATTGAGGAAAGGATTCAGAAAATAATATGAGATGGTTTAAACATGTGTAACAAGGGTAGCCGTGTTTCTTCGAACGAGTGATAAGATTGTAGTTGAAGAACATGATCGTGGATTTAAGCTGACAATAAGATACTGGGCTCATAAATATAACTAGAGAGATGGCCCATAAAAGTGCTTGAATGGAGAAATGGATTCATCTAAGCCTTGTTTGGGACTGCTGCTGCTTTTCAAAAAGCAGAAGCAGATTTTAAAAGCAGCCACCAACCTGCTTTCTAAACTGCCCCAGAATTGGACTAGCTTTTCAAATATTTTTTTTGAGAAGCTGTTGTTACCAAACAACTTTTAGTACTGTTTTTTGAAAAAATAAACAGAAGCAACCATGATAACCGATCCCATATTGCCTTCGTCAAACCAAATTTGAGGCTTTTGTTATTGTTATTGTTATTGTTGTCAAAGCCATTGAGACTTCGTCTTAAATTTTTTGCAGTTGGGGACTGGACTGAGTATCTTAATTTCAAGGAGGAATCCTTCTTTGGTGACATCTTTCGCCATCCTGTCGTGTGGATACATCTTTAGTTCATACCAAGAGGTTTAATCTCCAAATCTTGTTATAGTTTCACTTATATCATCTATAGTAGCTAACAACTGTACTGGTCAACTGGTGGTCCTGTTTTCCTATTCTTAGGTGAAATCTGTTGTACTCCACACCTTAAATCGAGCAAGATTTACTGTCGCTGTGGAGTCTTTTCTCCAAACTGGTATGTTGATAGGTCTTTTATTTTGTATCTCTGATTATTTACTTCAAATAGAAGACATCACCAGTGAGAAAGGTAGGTCTACCTACTAGACAACTAGCTTTCTAGGTTACGAGGGTCTCTCTTGCGCATAGCTTCCTCGGCTAAGAATTTGGTACCAGCACGAAGGTTGTCATGAGGTTGACCGTGGGTCATAGAACTTCCTATATCCTTCTGTGATCTTTATCATTCTACGCAGCCTCCGCTTTGATGAAAGAAGGCTTGGATGACGACGACGATATAGAAGGAATGCCAGCATGTGAAATTGTTCTTCTTTAGGGAATGACTGAGAATGCAATTCATTGAAAAGGGATGTTGAAGGGTTTATAATTGACAAAGGGGGCAGCAGGCTGTCTTGGGTTGGACACTCAGGTCGGGGGTGGACCAAAGGAGTTCCTGTGTCTTGCGGGTTCAACCTTCATGGAGTCGGGGGTGGACCAAGGACTTGGAAATAAAAAACCATTTAAAATGTGCATGTGAGGATTCGAACCGAAGACCTACAAAATATACTATTAACTACTTTACCCACTGACCTAGTCTTTAAAAATGTTAATATGATGGGGCCAAAACATATATAAATTATGGAAACAATTTGGAAAACTACCTATAGGTTATTTTTTTTCCTGAAAATTCAGTGGGGGCTTGAACCCCCACTACTTTGTTTGTGGATCCGCCCCTGCATGGAGTTATGCATGCCACCAAAATGTAATACTTGATGCGGTCCCAACTGTCCCTAATACCTACACCCATGTGCGTTCAATATAGAGACGGCCTGGTATGGTTGTGTGAGCCTGGTCAGTAACATCTGGTTAACCCATATTCTGGCTCTAATTAGATCGAACTCAATCTGGCCCGTGCCAGGTTCTCGCCAATGGTCACTCCTAATAATTGAATATTAAATTAGGCTTGTCAAATTATGGTTTATGGTTCACTCACATTGCATGCTTCTTCTTTTTTTCCCTTCAGGATTTCCATTTCTCATATACTTCCATTGTCTGAATTATCTAGAATGTTCTTCTTATTATTATTACTACTAGTGTACTTTGTGGTTCTGCTATTGCACTGACAAGAACAATCCTTATCATAAAAGAAAATTTGCTTTTTCTGATACAAGTCCCTTAAAGCTTCTACATAGGTACCCATGAAAAAATCCCTCAAATCTAAAAGAATGTGAGTTAAGTGGCCCCTCCGTCTTCAACATCCAAAAATTAACCCAACTATTATTTTAACAGTGTGAAACTACTATTTTGTATTTTAAATTTTCCTTCATTTACCATGAGCTCAAGAAGAACCCATGAACCTCATTTGTCTTACTATGAGTTTAAGAGAAACCACGATCTCATTGTCGACATGATATCAAGAGAAACACATGAACCTAAAAAAGTATTAACTCACCCGTGAACTCATTAATTGACTACCACAAGCTCGCTCATGAAGAACCCATTCTACTATGAGTTTATTAAGAACCCATTGTCAATCATGAGCTCAAGAAGAACCCATTGTTTGGAATAAGGGAGCAGGGAGGAGAGAGGATAAAGACAAGGGTAAAAGGGTCAAGAATAATAATTCCGTTAAATTTGACAGAATATTCCCTTATAATGAGTTAAATGGGTACTCTTAACTCACATTGTTGGAGATTCAGGGGACTTTTCTGCAATTAACAAGATTTGGGGGACCTAACTCTAGATATGAAACATTTAAGGGATTTATATCTAAAAAACCCAATAAACTTTTGTAGCAACAAGTCCGTTGCAGATGCCTCAGTTCATTCTTTAGCAACAAGGTAACACTAAAGAACAATCCCATATGCTGTAAGGGCCAGTTGGTTAGGGGTTGCTTTGATCATAAAGTTTCTTGCCTATTGCATGTCTCTTCAATTCAAAGCTACATCTATTACGAGATATTCTGACATAAATGCCATACTTTGTTATGTAGGAAATGTTCCGTCATTAAAGGACGGGAATGCACGTGAAAATATATTCAGCCCTCCTTGGTCCAAACATACACCAGTTGTTCTAGGTTTGTAATTGTGTATATGCTTAGTTTCTGCATGATGGTAGCATTAAAGTTCTCATAGTTATTTTTTTATTTACAACAGGTCCAAATTTTGGGGATGCATTCCATGAACCTGCTTCATTTCTTGCCATTAAGCCTTTGTTTGAGGTGTAAATTTGGGCTTCCTTGAGTTGTAGTCACAGTTCACTTCTTTTGTGTATAGATTAATTTTTGTGGATCTTCTATATATTATCGTCACTTTATTCGGTTTTTTTATTTTATTTTTAGTGTAATGTTGATTTCCTTCCTCAATGAGAGAAAATATTCTCTTGAGCATGCACTAAAATATTTTATCTTCAATGGCAGAAAGAAAGATACATAGTTACCTACAATCCTTCAAAGGGAAAAATCTATGCGCTGCTTAAGGACCAAGCAAAACCGGATGACATTCTCAAAGCAGCTTTTCATGTGGGTTTTGATTTCTTTGTTCCAGCTTCCAGGAAGTACATTTGTCTAATAGAATATCTGTATGGATGTTACAGGCACATGTTTTGTTGCATTTTATTCATATGGCAAATGGCAAACAATATTTGAAGAAGATCTCTGACTCATATCAACTGGAAATAAAAGAATCTTCATCAAATCATGCCATGCCCACAAATGCTGAATTCTTAGATCATATTGCAGAGACCTGCAAAATTGTTTCTTCTTCATACGCCGTTTTCAAGAGGAAAGCAGCAGACGAGGTGACTTGCGAGAACCTTCCTATTTATGGCTTTGGAACACATTTATGTTGTTTGTTGAAAATAATTTACAAGTGAAAAGAATCATACATTAAAGACCAATTTTCATGCAAACACCTTCAACTGTCACCTCTTTTGCTAATTGCTAACTGCTACCCAGTGTTATGTGCAATTGGCTTGAATATGCGTCCATGCACTTAACTATGCCATGTTAACCTCTTGTCACTTGATGGAAGCACGTGACCGATTTTGGACTTTTTTGCCCCTAAAATAAAATATCCTTCCCTCTTTCTACCCTCTCCTCTCCTCCTTTCTCACTATCCCTCAGCTCAGACAGAGGTAGGTAGGTGGGGACATGACAATGGCTTCCCACCTTTTCTTGCTCCTCTCCCTTCCTCTCTACTCTTCTTCAGCATCAGAGGTGCAATAGCCATGAGTAGATTTAGTATCTCGTCTCTGATCCTGTATTATCAATGTTGGCATGACCTTCTACGTCAAGGGGTCCATGACACCGTATATGAGTCCCTTGTTAGGAGACCCCCTTACATACTTTAGTATCCTCAAGGATGCCTCTTAATAGCACATCTTAGGGGTGTGTATAAATCTTAGGGGTGTGTATAAACTGACTAACTGGGTTCGCAACAAAAATTATCATCCCTATAGCAGTTGAATATATCAACTTGTTGATTTTATTTTTCATCCACACAATCGTCATATCACAAGTCATTCTGATCCAGAGGTGTATAAACTGATTTGGTATGAATTAAGCTAGTTTCTTACAACAAATCCATATCATACTTCTTTGAGAAAGAACTATCCATTTGTTGTCTCGTGCCCACTTAAATGCTCAAGAAAAGAAATAGGGAGGTCGACGCATGACCTTGGCCACAAAATATTTATTGAGATGGCCTTTGGTTTATTGAATGCATGTAATATCATTGCCAAATAGGAGATCATCAGCATAAATAATCAATATAGCAATACCAGAAAATTTATTCCTTGTGCTTGGTTCGACGTAAGAATTGATGGTTGTATCATGAAGGAAGCTGGTTCAAGTCTACCTCCTTGTATATTTGGGGTAACATTGCGGATATCTTGACCATCCCCAGATATCTCTTGGTATCAGGACATCTTTTTTTGAACACCACTTTGTGTGCATGACTCCGTCAAGAACCAACTCGTGTAACCACTTGACTGGATTTCTCGAACCAAGTTATGGGTCAAGATGATAGATTTCCTTTTTCAGCTTATACATTTGAATTTCCCTGAGCAATAGCCAGAAGGTTGCTCTATATAGCATTCTCGACGAGATCATCACAACAAAGAGATTTTTTGATATCAAACTGAAACCAGTGCCAATCATTATTAACAAGAGGAAAGAGTACCCTTTTGGAGTTAAAAGTCGAGCAACAAGATAGGTCTAGAAAATAATCAACTCCATAAGTATGAGTAAACCACATCACCATTTATTTGTTGGTGAACACCCAACAACAAGCAACAACAATTAGTGTGAACACAAAGCGACACTAAGTCCTAGTTGTCTTAAGATGTAAGAGCGTCCATCTCAATCATAGCGATTTTCCAATGCTTCGTGGTATTTTTTTGAAATAGATATAGTAGAAAGGGACAAGGGAAACTGCCCGATGAGGGATCAAGATTGTCACAATAAGACGAGATGTTACCTTCAGTGTTCTAAAATTTGCTAGGCGGATTCGGTGAGACGGCCCTTCTCCGCCTAGCGCCTAGGCGGTCGAACTTTTTTTTTTTTGAAATTTGAAATCCATATTATAAATTTGAAATTTCAATGTTCTAAATCCAAATCCAATCTTAAAATCCAAACAACATATCTACAATTCAACTAAACATAAAAAAAAATTCAAAAAATTCAAAATCAGAACAACCGTATATGGCCGAACATGCCTATAGGAGGGCCGAACATGGGGTTTACGGTTCGGTCAGCGGCCGCATAGGCCAATTTTTAGAACACTGGTAACCTTTGTGAAGAGCAATTAGTATATATATATATATATATATATATATATATATATATATATTGAATCTTCCATCGAGGGGTTGTAAATTAGAGAACGACGGAGTTGGAGCCTTCCCGACAAGATTGGAGACAATATGTTTGTAATGACTTAGCTACTTAATGAGGAAACACACGTATATAATGTAGAATATTAATATAACTAAACTTGTATGTGATTTTGGCAATTTCACAATCTTATCATGATCTGGATGCTTGTGAGGGTAGAACTTTACAAGAACTATATAGTTTAGAAGTAAGAAATCGTATGTGAATATGAGTGTTCTTTCGTATAGATAACAACAACAACAAAGCCTTTATTTCAAATTTTTGGTTCAGCTATTTTGTCGGCTGTTTGAATCCTTTTCTTCCATTCAACTCTACTAATGGCCATGTCCTTTGTAATACAAAAACAATAGTATCATTCTTTAAAATCCCAATCCGTGTTTGTTTAGGCCTACCTCTAGTCCTAGCAGTTCTTTTAATATGTAATCGCTCCTCCTTACTAGAGCATTTATTGGTCTACTATGCACATGTTCAAACCCCCGGTGACGATTTTCTATCATCTTGTCTTCATTGACGTCACCTAGCTTTTCTCAAATAGGCTCATTTCTTATGTTTCAATGTATTACCACTCATCCATCTTAGCATTCTTATTTATGCTACACTAATTTTCTGGACATGTTTTTTTAATTGTCCAACACTCTGACCCATAAACTATGGCCGGTCTTATAGTCATGTTTTAGAATTTTTGTTCTAACTTCAAAGGTACTTCCAATCACAAAGTACTCTAGAAGCATTCCTCTATTTCAACCATTTTGTTTTAATTCTATACATGATATCCTTCTCAATCTCTCCATTTGATGAATTATTGATCCTAATACAAAGACTATCACTTTAGGTATCTCTTGTCCATCTTTATGTACCTCCCTCATTTCTGTCTACCTTTTGGTTGAAGTGTCTACCTTTTGGTTGAAGTGTCATGTAATATGCTTTTGTCATGCAAATTTTTAACCCCTTAGATTCCAATCCACACCTCAATTTTAGCGTCTAACCCTTCTTTACTCTCATCGACCAACACAAATCATCAATAAACATCATATACAATGGAATCTCTTGGATATTCCTAGAAAGAAATCTCATTCATAACTAGAGCAAAAATGTATAGAATTAATATTGATCTTTGATGTAAGCCAACGGTAATAAGAAATGCTTTACTATCTTCTGTAATGCTGGTGTCGGCTACCTAACTAACCCTTCTTCCTTATCCTGGCTTTAGACCACTTGTGAAAATATCACTGAAAATATAAGGTATTAAGGACCAGTGTAGTCAAAGGCGCGCCTAAGGCGCACCTTGCTCCTAGGCGCAGGGACAGCGCCTCAGGGCACTCCAGCCGGGGCGCAATTCTTAAGGCGCACCTAAGGCGCGTCTTTTTTGAGCGCCTTGGAATAGCTAAGGCACGTCTTTAAAATCTTGTGAAAAAAATAACATGTTTAGACTGTTTTTTGAAATGTTGTACTGTTTTTAGACTTTTTTTGAACTGCTGTACCTTTTTTTATTGTTTTCTTTCACTCACTCAATTCAAAGTGATTGCAACCTAGACATGGGGGAATTTGAAGCATACATGTTTATCAATGTAGAAATCCGATGTGAATATATATATATATATATATATAATTTGTGTCTCACGTCGCTCGGGCGCGCGCCTTAAGTGCGCATTGCGCCTCGGGCGATTTGGACCCTTTGCGCCTCGAGTGCGCCTTGCACCTTTGACTACCTTGTTAAGGACACAACACACGCATAGTTTCTTTCACATAGATAATCTAGGATGTTAATTTGGGGGTAACATAATGTACTACATTATCTAGTGAAAAGTATTGATTTTATCATGTACTTTAAGAACCTCACATATAGGAGACATATTGTCCATTTAGTTCTCACTTCTCATGCATTTTGACGTGTTTAGGGTAACACTTAGCAGGACTACGGTGACAAATATAGTGTGTGTGTGTGATTTGTCCCATTTAGTAGCAATGTAACTTTTGATTAAAAAAATCTATAATTTCTGAGGTATGTTATAACTGAGGTAAAGTGGAGATATTAAGATTGCATCTTTTGAGCAGTAAGAATGAACATATCCATCTTCATAGACATATGTGATATGGCGTTGTATTGTTACATTCATGTGCAATGGCTTGTGCTAGCCTTAAAGATCGTTTCGAAACCTGTAGATAAAGTATTGAGTCCTTATGCTTGAATGTGCTTTTAATGCTGCTTTCTGTTTTTTCATCCAGAGATTCAATTTTTTACAATCTGTTCTCTTTTTGCAGGGGTGGATAATGTCGGAATCTTTACTTAACCCTGGGCGTCCTCGGCTATGTGAACAAATAGAATTGTAGACTGTTTGAAAGACGATCAGTTCAGCGTTTCATACTCAACTGAGGATATCATCTAGTTCATAGTCTTTTGCTATATGAGCTAACTTTGGAATTTAACCTTTCATACAACTACATAGTGTAACCATGAACTAACAAGCATTGCAATAGTGAACTAACAATCTTGAATTTGCAAGAATTTATAATTGAAACTAATTCCATACAACTACAGAGTGTGACCATGAACTAACAAGCATGCAATAATGTATCTAGTATTATGGAGTTCCTACATCGTCCACCAAAACATATATTCCTTGTAAGCAGTTTCAAACTTTTAATTTTCTTCCATGAGGTAAAACTCAGCGTGTTGCCATCTTAATCATTTTTCTTTGAACCGCCAGAAGGACTTCCAGTTGAGTTATGTAGTGAAAGTTTACGTATGTGGTGCCCCTAAAGTACCCAAGGAGTCATCAAGCTTCCTTAGCAGTCAAGAAAGCATGATGATTGTTTGTAGCGTACTAGCTTATTCCACCAGTTCCTTGGGGCAAAAGGTGACAATGAGCCCGGTGATCTTTTTTTTTTTATTCCGGCATAACATTTCAATAGTTGTATGAGTGAATAACTTCTGTATCATATCAGATACATAAATTCGATGTATATATACCTTTTGTATGCATCTTGGGACCTTTTTGATTCTAGCATAACAAGTTTGTATTTTCATATAAATTATCCTTTTATTATATATCTATGTATCCTTCCCAAGCGAGGAGTACAACGATAGACAAATATTTTGATACTACTCTGGCAAGTGGACAATGTTCATTATCAATGACATCCATTGAAACTGATCTTTACCGGATACCTCTCATACACTTATCTGTTGGAAGATCATAATACGGGCCACACCCTTTACATCATATTCATGATTAATAAGTCTAAAACTTATTTTCGTGGTCACTCATTGTGATACTAATGATTTTTGGGAATAAGTTTTAATTTGGAATTTTCTGAATTCTATCTGAATATGGATGAACCATATTTGTTGTTTGAATTATTCATAATATATGAAGTTTTGTATGACATGTTTACATACTGCTTACTCGGGAAATAACATTTCAGGGCTTGTCAACTTTGTAGCCTGACAGTATATAATAGAGAAAAGTTATATTTGCTTTTAAAGGAATAAAGTATCATGGCTGGATTCTTCTTCGCAACTGTTTGAACTATGTTGTTTTATTCAGTTAACAAATTGGAGTTATGTTTCTTCAGTAAGATTGAGATAATTATTTACCTCACCGTGGAACACTATTCTGATATATTTAAGCTGATTCACATTCATGAGCATTGCTGTCCCATTTTTGGATTTTCATGCTTGGGGTTGGATAACACAATATTATTAATATGATTCACCATTAGCAACTTGAGTACTGGCAGACTACTGCTCAAATGTTTTTTAGTTAGCTGGTTAATGGTTGGTGTTAATTCCATCCTGTGGTTTGATTTGGGAGGCCACTTCCCAGTAGAAGGTAGACTTTCCAGCTGTGAAATTTCTACTATGGCAACATGAAGAACTGCTCTTTCGAGGCCAAGAAACTTTCCATACCATGGCTCAATGTGATCTCAGATGCAGTGTACATTCAATTGTTGCTCCTTACAGGTGTAGGCCTTTAAGAAAGTGGGGGGAGGGGGTTCTTTCTATTCAACAATAGGTCTTGTTACTTTTAGATGCTCCTAATCTGTTGTGTAGAGACTTTGTAATAATACAAAGTGAGAAAGTACACAGCAGTACGATAACGTGTCATTTTTGTAAAGTGTCGTTGTGTATTTTGGAATGTTTGTGTCTAATATATGTGCTGTTTAGCTTACTACCTGAGGTCACAAGGTGGTGACAAGTCGGTATAGCTGTTTTTATTAATGCCATACTTATAAGCCAACATTTCACTTACCATCCTCACTTAACACATCTAGTTTTACTACTACTACAAAGAAGTAGACGAACTATTAATATTTCCATAGTTAATATTGGATGCATATTGGTTTTCAACTGGGCGAGTATTTTTTGTACAGGTTCACACACAAAAACATAAGACAATCAAAATGAAGTGAATTTGCAGCAGGCAAAACCATAACACTAATTGACATGTACAGTGAAACCTCAACAAATTAATAGCATTGGGACCAAAAAAAGTATACTACTAATTTAACGAAATAATCGATAAATTAATATTTTATTATTTTATTGAGTAATTAATAACTTCTTAATTTATCAAGGTATTTCTTGTTTTTTTTTAATGTTATATCTATGTTTTAAAAACGCGCTTAAGCGGTTTTGGAGACCTGTGTGTCTCGTTTAGGAAAATCTTGTCCCAAAAAATGGATCCGCGCTTAGGCGACGCTTAACAGCACCTCGCCTACCGTTTGGCGATGGAAAAAGCGTCAAGTTTTAAAAAAACGAAAAAAAAATTGCTTGACCATGGTATTTTGATGATTTTGTATTTTGATTAAGTATTTATATTGTGTCTTTACTTGATTGATAATTGGTATTGTTATTCATGCATATAATAATAGGATTGTATGGAAAATATATTAAAATTTATGTGTATATAGAGTATTTTATATGTAAGTAGGTAAAAATGGGTGAAGCGCTAACAAAGCGCTTAAGCGAAGCGCCAGCTTTATCGTCTCGCCTCATGCTTAATATAACATAGTGTTATATATTATATTTAGTTTCTTGTTTCAAGAACTAACGATTCTATGTATTTATTTAACCGAGTAAATTTCTTTCAAAAATAGGTTAATGTACTACATTCTCAATGTAATACATTATACTATTTTATGGATACTTAACTAAGCAAAAACTCTATTTGAATAAACAAAAGTCATAATAACACGACATATCATACATGCAAGAAGAGTTGAATTATCATAATTGAGAGTATGTTGAGGATCTCTTGAACTACCTTATTAGAGAAAATGACAACTTTGGAGATGTTGGCTGAAGAGCAAATAATTGAGAGGGTCATGAAAAATGATCAGGGTGATATAGTTGAAAATGATAGTTCTACTATGGAGTTTGTTTAGCTAAAAGTTTTCAAAGTGATGATGATGACATTGAATAATTTTTTGTATGAGAAATCACACTAGAATTTTTTACCATGTTAAAAAAAAGTTGGAGTTAAAATTCAATGTGACATCAATTTCAAAAAGAAACAAACAATCATTTAGTCATATTTTAGGAATGTATCATAGTCAAATTATAAACACTATGTATATCAGAAAATTATTAGTTTATGTTTCACGTGCTATCTATATAATTTTATTATTATTATAATATATTATCTTACAAATTTAGCAAATTATTAATTTAGCATATTATTCTCAAGTTAAAACCAGGTAAAAATAGAGGTTATTAGTTCATCGGTATTAAATTAGCGAGGTTCTACTGTAACGCTGTAAATTTTGGATCAACTATAAGCAAGAGTCTCACTAGCGAGGCTGGCAAAATGTGAAGCCAGCAGAGGATTAAATGTTCTTGTCCTATTCCTCTTAAAGAAACAAAATTTAAAACTTGCTGCCAAAATAAAAACTTAGCTTCTAATACAACTCGGGACATAAAAAATGAACAAAGAGCAGAGTACAAATGTTTAACTGTTCATTGAAACTAATTTCGGCTGAAGCTACTGCTTTTACATGCTCAAATTAAACAGCACTTTGTCCTTTATTTCCCCAAATGTCTACCTCATTGATGACTCAGTGCCCCTTGAGGAGTAAGTAATCAACACTAATCTTTTAATTCATGTGGGACATTATTATTACTGTTTGATCTGTCCACAAAAAGTTTCTGTAGTAATACTTATACAAATGAAAACATTATACAGACATTTGATGTTGTTAATTACAAATATATTGTTTGGTTGCATGTAAGTAATGTCTTACGAATTGCAAATCTTGTGTTTGTGGCAATGCAATTATGATACTTGGCTTTAACTTTGTTACCATAAAGCAGAAAGCTTTTTGTTTGTTTGGGATTGTGAGAGATGGAGTGAAGGGAAAAACTGGGTAAATAAATGTAGCTGTAAGTGGTGTTGAGAAGATTAAAAGCCCCGACATACGGGGGAAATAGGTCTTGTAATTTTTGTGAAAATGCACAAGCACCCAACCTATCATAGAGGCGAGGCTAGGCTAGGCTAGGGGAGCGATCGAGGAAACTACCGAGTAAATGCGTAAGACATTTAGGAACCAATTAGTAGGCAATTAGAGAGAAACTAAAGGTTATGTTAGACATCACTTGGTGCCTATTGCTAACCTAAGTTCTAAACTCCCTTTTCCTTTAATGATCACTTCCTAATTCCGAACCTAAGACTAACAAAGCTAAGTGCATTATGGTGCACATGCCTCAAGTTCAGGCTTGGACTACAAAAGCAATCCTAATGGCAAAAAAAAAAAATTTGTAGCAGAGAGGGATCTTGTTGGTTGTAGCTGTTAATTTGTTTCTGCTACAGTGGCCCCAACAAGCTAAGTGATGATTGTCCTCCCTCTGGCAGAGATGGGAAGGGTCCCTGTGATGGGCTCTCTGAGTGATAAGACCAATCCTTAATGCTTACAAGCATGTATTATTGTTTACTAAACTGGGAAAATGGCCTTTGATTGTGGGACCCTTCATTGCTGACAAGCCAGCTTGAAGAGAGGGCCTTCACACATCACTCTGTCCCCTGGTGTGGATCTGTGTTTGAAAAACAATCAAACATGCGGGGGGCTGCTAACTCAAATAGGTTTTACATTTCCAAAAATAATTAGTAAATCTTTCATTTTTATAGCGTAAGACGGCATTATCTAATGAATCATACATGGGGAGTGATAGTCCGTGTTGACGTCCAAAGTAGCATCAATGCTGGCAGTACAGTGGAGTTTGACTGTTGTGCCAATAGTTGAGGAATTGGGAGTCCTTAGTTGAAGATGAAACTAGCCTTTGACATTTCTGATTTTAGTTTAGGTACAAAAGGGAAGGTCACATAAGTGATGGAAGGGGCCTAAGTTAGGGAGGTTGATCTTTCTTTCTTTCTGAACTTACATGTGCCATTCCACCAAAATCTCCCCTGTGCTTTCCATCTATATATAAACCATCACCTGTGCACTTTTGTGTTAGGATTTGAGTGCTTGAAATGACATAAACCCTGTGAAGTACGGTAATAATTAGATTGTTATTTGAGGTTGACCCGTGTCTTGTCCCACCATTATGGCTTGCTTAAAACTCTTTTCGGTTTCTTTGCTCTACGCTCCAACTTCTCCGAACTTGGTGGTTAAACTCTAATGCGGTGACGATACAGTAAGGGAGGTCCTGCGGTTCTTTTACTTGTTGAGTCTTACCTAACCTAATTTTATTACACATGCACGCTACTATCTCAGCAGTTTCTGTTGTATCTTTCTTGTCAGGACGCTGAGATTTGTTAGAAACCTTGGTTCGTGTTCTGAGTTTGTTCATAACTACGGGTTCCAATTATCTCCCCTTGTCTTCGATGTTGCGAATGATAATAAATAATATAATCTGTCCTAACATGAAGTTGGTGAAGATCATCAAGAACGTCGTAACGAAGGGAATTTAACAATATGAACTTTTAGTATGCTTAGAAGAATGGTACAAGGAAACCTGCATTGCTGCATTAGAGCAGTGTACTAGTGAGTTTGTGTCTTTCTAATTTCTGCCAGTTAACTTTCTTTTCGAGGATCCAGATAGATCAAACCTCAATTTCCAATCTCTTCCTCAATTTAAGTTTCTCATCCACTGCTTCCCATTTGTCGAGCGACAATATAATTGATTGTATTAATATGTAGATGGTGCACTAGCCATTTCTATTCACATTACAATGGCTACTCCCAAACATGAATTTTATAGTCGTCAAAACTTTTATCGTCTTCGTCTTCTAATCATTTTTATTTAGATTTGCAGGTTTTAGGAAACCTCTTTATAAAAACACCATGTTACATCATAACAGGTGAGTTCTGCAATCTTGGTGGAAGTTGGATGTACTTTACAGTCATTTAGTCCTTGATTAGTATATTTGGTTAGAAACTTTGTTTTTCGTATTATTGGAGCACTACACTAAGAAAGCTACTATAAAAAATGCACTCAGCACTCATTACCTGATTATTTTCAGTGAACATGATCAGGTAGTTTAATATCTTGACAACCTTGGCTTAAGCTTTGATCAACCCAATTCTTTACTTTTCTTTTACATATGTTTGTAACAGAAGCTATAGTACCATCATACTGTTGCTGCAGATTCCTCAACATTTGGTTCTAATTTTGTATCTGGTTATTTATGATTATGGAGGGGGACTATATGGAACCTGCATCAGACCTCAGCAGGGGGACCGAGATCTCGGATTCATGGAGAGGTCCCAGGAACTAGCTAAGATTTCAGTTTAATATCATATTCAAAAAAATAATGCTCTAGAATGAGATCTCAAGACTGAAATCACTGATCCTCAATTGAGTATAATAAAATGATATTACAGTTTCTTATGTACAGAAGTCTGCATAGCCGAAAGGAGGCAAGGAGGCTTTGCTTCTGCTTTCTACTGACACAAATGTGTAGTGTAATGTGAAGAAAGAATGATCTAAAGATTATATAAATCAAAATTATGAACTGAAAAGAAGTCAAAAGGGGTCTAAACATCACATATAACAATTAACATTCAGGTATCACTAGTTATAATTAGAATATCATGATCATCACCGCATCTATTATAACGGGAGGTATGCTGATAGAATGAGACATCTTTGAAAGTTATTAACAAACTAGATATTCTATTCTCCTGGCTCTTTCTTTGCATAGTCTTGCCATAATAAAAATCAACAAACAAGAAATGGAAGCAGAGATGAATATTTTTGGAAAAATTGTTATTCCATTCAAGTGACACTAGCAACTGACTAGAGTAAAAATCAACATGAGAAACTGGTAATAAGTGCATTAAGCAGTAAAAAAAACAACAACTTGAGAGTAAGCATGGGATCAAGCAGCCAGCCGAATATCATTAATATAAGATAAATTCTACGTAATACATAGTGTAAAATTTCACTGAAATAGTTTTACAATGTAAAGTTCAGGATAATTGAAAGTGAAGATGAAGAACTTCCCAGAGAGTATCGATCATAGAGGCCCGCCAAGCCGGAGTTATGAACCAAAGTGAAGTCCAAAGGCTTTGCAACCCAACCAAGAAGGAACAAACCATAAGCTGGCCTCTTGATATCAAAACAACAAGGAGTAGGGAGTAAAATTAGGCCCATTTCTTGAACTAATCTTCAATGGCCTACTATAGAAGAGAATGACCACACAAGAAGAAGAAAGAGTCAAGTGCTAGAAGAGAATGACCACACATGGAGAAGAAAGAGTAAAATGCTGGATAAGGATCAGTAAACAACAGACACTAACCCATGTTTTCTTCTTCTTCTTTTAGCTCTACCAGGTCCTTAAAATTGATAGACACAAACCAAAACTAACAATTTAGAGCCCATCACATCACCTCTGCAATGAGCACTACTGCTGCTGCTGCTGGTGGTGGAGAGCAGTAGTGCTGGTCTTCTTGGCAAAGTTGTGCTTGTTGTTGTGCATCCAGACCTTGAGCACCCTCCTCTTGACCCCAACCTCCTGGCAGAACTGCTGCACCAGGCCCTCCTCCTGCCTCTGCAGCCTCCAGTCCATCCTGTCCGCAAACAGCAGCATCTTCTCCTTCTGCTCCTGCGTGAACTTGGTTCTGAACCTCTTCCTAGCCACAGGCTGAGCACCCGACATCACCCCGGCCCCATAGCCGGCTTCCTCCACCTCGTCCGACTCGGACGCGTGCACCGCCACGCCGAGAGGCATGATCAGTGCTGGTGGCGGTGCTGCTGCTGGCATGTACGCTGCATATGCTGCGTTCCTTGCCCTGCTGAGGGGGTAGTAGGCCTCGCCTTCGGCTTCCTTCCTGTGGAAGTTCCTGTGGCAGCTGCACGCGGAGCACCGGAAGGACTCCAGCGTGCCCTCCTCGCCGCTGGGCATGAACTCGCCGCACCCGTCCGTGGCGTTGCCGCCCATGGAGGCTGCATGGTTCTTCAGGCACTCCCTATACCTGACAGCCTTCGCGGCGGCGGCCACCACAATCTTCTTGGTGGAGTTGGAGAGTGCAACCTGTTGTTGGTCTTCAGTGTTGTTGGTGGTGGTTGTGGAGAGAGTGGTATGTGGTGGTGGTGGTGGTGGTGGTGGTCTGCTGTTGGAGTGGCCATGGCCATGGCCAGCAGCATAAGAGCTGATCATTGGGATTGGGATTGGTATCTCCCCCTCATGCCCACACAGATCCATCTCTGTGTGATTATAGGTAGATCGATCGAGTGGCCAAAAATTGTGTGGAAAAAGAAGAACACAATGGGTTCTAAGAAGAATTTAAGGTTTGTCAATCAATAATCACCTCCTCCTCCTCCTCCTCCTCCTCTCTTGCCTTCTAAGCTTCTAGGAAGTTAGGACATGAGCAAGCATTTGTAGGCTTAATTGTAGTAGGCTTAGAGCAGCAGGCAGTTGGTTAAGATGGCTTTTATTTTATTTTATATATAGAAAACTCAACCAACCAGAGGGAAGGAAGAAAAAAACAAAAAACAAAAAAACAAAAAAACAAAAAACACAACACTTCTTTAAAGTGCACTGGAGTAGAAGATGAGACGAGCTCTCAACAGTGGTCAAGTTCTTCTTGAATGCACAACACGAATAATGCTGCAAGAAGGAGGTGGTGGTGAGAAGAACGCGCGAGTTTAAGAGAGTCAAGGAAGAAGCTGATGACCCACTTGAGGTTAACTCTGTCTGCTCCTCCAACCCTCCTCCATTTGGACAAGGGTGTTACTAGTTAGAGGCTATGGTGGCATGTACATGAATGAGACTACTAGAGACAGAGGAACGAGGAGGAGAGGGTTTGTGCTCTTGGGAGTGAGTTTGAGTTGTGGTAGTGAGTGAATGAGGGGGTACTAAACAAGATGTTATAACTGTGATGAGTTCATGAGAGAGAGCAGAAAAGTGGTTGAGAATAGAGAGAGAGAGAAAAAGAGAGCTCTAATATACTATACTTTTAATTGAACAGGTCAAAGAGGAGAGAGAGAGAGAGAGAGAGCAACAAAGTGTATGTTTGCTTTGCTTGCACTACCAGGCTGCAGGCACCAAGCATACACCATACATAGATAGAGGTAGAAAGAAAGAAGACAGTATTGTCAGAGTGGAGTCGAGACACACACACACACACACAACAGTAGAGAGAGAGAGAGAGAGAGAGTCTACAGTAGTGCACTCTCAACTTTAAAAGAAAATGACAATTAACATTTTATTTTAATGTCTGTGATGATATTAACTGTGTGCTGTTCAGAATGAATATTTGTGACAAAGGTTGGGTTTTGATTACGGGGGCCTAGCTCTGTGCTGCTATCACGTTCTGCTTGTGAAGATGAATACATTATACTTGATACTACTGCTGCAAAGAAGAAGAAGAAGAAGAAGAAGAAAAGAGATGATAATGCTTTTTCTTCAAGGACATTCAAAGTGATAAAAATTCCCCTCAAGTTCATGTGATATAGTATATGAACGTGTCCTCAAATGATATTTTTTGGATGCAACTTTGCTCTACTAGATATCACATGGATTCAAAATGATTGTATGATATTGCTTGCTCTTCTTCCCCCCTCCATGCCCATGCTGGCACGGGGGAGGGTTGACCCACTTTGAATTAATGGGTAAATTAGAAATTGTAATTAGTTATACTTTCTACCATTTAGAGATTTCACAAAATCTTAAGGTATATTAGGAATGTACATAGGAAGAAGAAGAAAAAAAATCATAGGGAGTAGACCATTTTACCCCATCTACCTCGTCGTTCATCATTTACTTCACCCTATGGTAATGTTTGTTGCCCACGTTGCTTAAAGGCGCCTTATAGGTAAGTTGAGACAAATTTGTGGTTTTTGTTTGAGATTTGGGAGATGAGTGTTAGATTTTGTGGAGCCTAATTGGATGGAACATCCTACAGTTTTATCGCTTAAGTGATTGTGTCGTTTAGTCCACTAATTGCGGATCGACCTAATATTCTATACTTGCAAAAGGAGTATTAGAACACAAATTATAAATCATCTTCAGAACATAGTGAAAATTTTATCTGTAACGACCGAGGACGTAGCTTCTTGATTTAAGAAGTGAATCATGTTAAATTATGTGTTCTTGTGAGTTTTGTCTTTTTCTCTATTGCTTTTGTTTTTGTGCGAATCACAAAGAGGTCAGAAATTCGTATATGTCTTCTCTTTCTATTAAAGATAAATCCTTTGGATTTTCGTTCGGTATTGCCTAATATTATTTCTATGATGTGGATAACACGATATAAGAGTTAAATTTTCAATTACAAAGTAAAAAAAAAAATTTTGTTTATTTATTTATTTATTTATTATTATATAGACACGTGGTTTGTTTGTTATCTTTAACTTTAGGATCTTTGTTGTTAAGAGAAGATTTCTTAGACTTTATTAATGTTGCTTGAATAGAATCTCTTAGACTTTGTTTGAGAATGTCTCATAAGCTTAATTTATAGCGAAAATGTATAGTAGGCAAATTGAAGGAAAGGGATGAATATGAGATCTCTAATTAAGATTTGGCTTATTCAATTCAAATTGTTGCACTCTAGCATTTTAGAAGCTTCTAGAGAAGACATCCATAGCCAAGATAAAAGTGCATAGGAGATATTACAATCAATAATCTTGAGTGTGCACTCCCACTAACAATTATGTTGAGTCTTTGAAGAGTACAATATCAAAGATATTAGCTGAATCTATGTCTGGAACAAAATTCTTTACTTTTCAAAAAGAGTTTTGTTTCTTATGGACAATGTGTTTGACCTCATATACATGGAAGAAAAAAGAGTTTTGAACCACCAACAAATACCTCAAGAAATTTATTCGAAAACCAACATTTCTCAAACATGAATGGAGTTATACGAATTTGTTCTACTTCAATGTTTAAGCCTAAAATAATTTAACCCTCTCTCTCTCTCTCTCTCTCTCTCTCTCTCTCTCTATATATATATATATATATATATATATATATATATATATATATATATATATAAAAGCAATTATGGTAGATTTTTTTTTATATAGATACTCTATATAGGAAAACCCTCCATATAATCATAAAAAATTATGATCATAACTTGGGCCCGTTACAAATAAGAATAAACTCTATATTGTAATAAGTTACTTTTGTGGTTCGATTTTATGAAACTTGCCTCCACAATAGTAATAATTGTTTTTTATATTTTTAACACTAAATAGATACATGTAGTAGTTTTTGGAAACTATGTCTCACTTTTACATATATACCTTCAATTTGACATGCTCCAATAATTAATTATTAATGTAGCGCATATTTTACCTCTATATATATCACTTGTATTAAGGATAGCTAAGTTAAAATAATAATTTTTGTACCTGCACCTTTGTTTAATTATAACTTTCTCATGGTAATATAATTACTTTACTCCCAACATTATATATATATATATATATTGACTAGCAGATGGAGAAATAATGTATCATGGCTGGGTGGGTTCGATTATACGGGAACTTGATTATTCCTTTCAATTATGATAAAATTATATAGATACCCTGAGAAATATATATATATATATATATATATATATATATATATATATATATATATATATATAGAGAGAGAGAGAGAGAGAGAGAGAGAGAGAGAGAGAGATGAGGGATCGGGATCTCCTTATTTTTTTATCTCCTAATATTTTCTCTTTCACAGCTGTTGGATTTTAAGTCATATAATCTTAACCGTTGATTTGAACAATTCAAACCATTTATGATTAGATGACTTAAACAAGATGTAACGGTTGTGATCATAGAGATACTTGGGGGATGCAAAAATGGAGGAATCTGAATCCCCCCTCATATATATATATATATATATATATATATATATATAGAGAGAGAGAGAGAGAGAGAGAGAGAGAGAGAGAGAGAGAGAGAGAGAGAGAGAGATCTACATCCCCCATTTTTGTATCCTCAAACATTCCTCCTTTTACAGCCGTTGGATCTTGTTTAAGTCATCTAATCTTAACCGTTTATTTTTCAATGGTAAATATTAGATGACTTAAACAATATTCAATGGTTGTTATCATGGAGATACTTGGGGATGAAAAAATGGGGGGATGTGGATCCCTCCTCATATATATATATATATATATATATATATATATATATATAGGGTTGGGATCATGATCCACCCCCTCTTTTGTCCACCCCAAACATTTTTCATGTTAATACCGTTGGATGGGCTTTAAGTCATTTAATCTTAATCGTTGATAAATCAACGGTTAAGATTAGATGACTTAAAGCTCATCCAATGGTGTGAATAGGGAAGATGCTTGGGGTGGACAAAAAGGGAATAAATTTGATCGTTTCCCATATATATATATATATATATATAAAGTTGTTAGAGTATGACATATCCACCTCAGAGGTTGCAGGTTCGAGCAACGAAGGCTGCACATTAATATTTTTTGTGGAAGAATTATGCGAGGAGAGTGTGGTGCGGTCCGGATGCAATTACATATTTGGTGCAGGATTTTCGGATCGAGATGTAGTCTTCGAACTGTGTTTGTATATATATATATATATATATATATATATTAAATTTGTGTATATTAATCTTTGTTTCCCTCTTCCCCAAACATGTGATAGGGAATTAATGTGAAGAACAGGGTTGGACCACCAAATCCACAAGATTTAGATGAGACACACACATCTCAAAATTGCCAATTACTCTTTCTTAGCCAAATTCATCAAATCCCCAATATTGCATTGGACAGTAATAAAGCCCTTATCCTCTTCTAACCTCTAGCTCCCTATCTCCCTATATACACACACATCCCAACAAAAACATGTACACACGTGTGCATGCCATGATCAAGCGAGTTAAACGGTTCCTATTAGGGCTAGATAACCAATCAGTCTCTCATGTGGTTGTTGGCCTCTCTGTTGGAGGAGGGACCAGCAAATTTGTATATATTTACTTTCTTAAAATTGGTAATTTATCAACTTCCAGCAGGATTCAAAACATTAACGGATCTTTTTTCTCCAACACGGTTATTTATTTTTCAAATAATGCTTCCGAAGAGGATTTCAACCTCCATCCATCATATTCGAATGTTTATATTTTCGTACCTTGATTATATATAGAGAGTGGGATCGAAATTTCCGGACAGTGAAGGAATTAATTTGAACGGCCTAAATAAACATATTAACTGCTATCTTGGAGATCTTCATAGATGT